>JAVXUP010001239.1:0-259724 GCA_033070095.1 Escallonia herrerae | reverse complement strand
CTTCTGAAAGTGGGGAGGCCATGAACTACATATAACGTACTCAAACTGAAGGATACAGAAATCTCAACATTAAGATGCACATAACTTCGTACAATTTCAATTTGTTGAAACGATTACAACATTCATCGTGCTACCACGTAACACGTAATGGGTTCGAAAACATACCGTACGAAGTCTCCGAAAATTCCGACGTAGGATCCTTGTTGTTACGAGCCTCCAACACGCTTGATCTTTTTCGCAGGTACGAAAACGGCTACTAGAGTCGAGTTCTTCGTCCACGAACCAAATCCTAGAGCTTGGTGATTGCTCTAGAGAGAGTGCTATAGAGAGAGGGATTATTGCTATGACTTCCTTGATTTATTGGGATATCTCTAGCCTTTATATAGAGATACAATTAGAGACTGGCTTTACCTCCAACTCTTAGGAGATAAAGATGTATTTACCTCAAACACTTAGGAGATAAATATCCTCTAATTAACTGTAATTATCCAGACTAACAAATACACATTATCTGTTAGTGGGCGGATAATGGGTCCATTGACCCAATTTATTAACAGCTCCCACTCGCCCACACACAGGGCAAATAAATCGTAGTCCCTCTTTATCTCTCGTCCACTCATCTCCTCATACAGGAAATGGAACGTGCGACCTACGAGAAAGGATGTCCAGTTGAGGAGTATTGTATTAAGTTATCACCAAACTAACACAATACATCACTCCAATAAATCTCGTATGTACCCCAGATAGTTCAACTACACCAGATTAAACACTCTCAAATCCCTCATAATGAGCAGTGTTAAACCTCTCATATGTTATGTATTCATGACTCATATCGAAACGAAAATCGACAAAGTCGCCCGGGCTATGAATCACACAACATGATGTAATATTGAACTTTCTTCCCAAAGCCCTCATGTCATTCCAATTAGACCCAACCGCTTTCCTAGACATGCCCCGCGAGACCGCATCATCCATGATCCAAGGGTACATGCTAAAGTAGCGACATTGAGTATCCTCTTCATGACATAGTCTAAGGTGAAAAGGGTACCATATATGATCAAAAATTTTGATCCAAGTGGCTCACACAGTGACGAAGCAGGGATTCATTCGTCACTCCCACTGTCGGTCTGCATTTAGCACATGCAGTATGATTTGCATGCTATGGCGTAACCCTCAAGGGCGTGTCACATAAATGTATAATAAATACGCCATACGAATCTAAGTCTAGTCGCTGTACAAGCGCCTAACCTGAGTTTTTCAGCCCAGTCACTCTCATAGTGCCTGCCTGAAATCTCACATTCGGCTGTAAACAGGCTACATAGAGTTGTGGAGATACTCTATGATCGACCTACATTTATTAGGTCTCATCTTAGCTCCAACTAAGGCGACATGTTTGCTTTATAAGCTGTATCATCTTATTCGCCCACTTGGCGCTTAAGACAATTATGTCTCATCTTGCTCGCTATCTTAGCGCCAAGGTGAATTACCCGTGTGAGTGGGTCAATTCGAGCCTGGTGACACTCTCAACAAGGATGTATATGTAATCACAAAGATTATCCATTCATTCCAAAATAAACTCAAATCAAGGAATGAAAATTTAATATAATAAATGTCAAGTACATAAGATGCCATAAACATATCAAAACCTACGTAGTCCCATACTCCTAATGTGAGAAAGGAAAACATCTCTAGCAATAGGCTTGGTCAAAGGATCAGCCACCATTCTGCCAGTAGGTATATGTTTCATGGTCACCTCTCCTTGCGCAACTAAAGTTCTAATGAAGTGATAACGAAGGCCTATGTGTTTGATATTTGGGGTCCTTTACAAAATCTAGGGTAGCTGTATTGTCACAGTGAACAGTGACAGACTCATCTGCATGAGCTGTAACCCCTAGAGCCTGTAAGAATGACCTCAACCAAACAGTTTCCTGGACTGCTGCTGAACAAGCAACATACTCCGACTCTATCGTGGATAGGGCGATGCAAGACTTTTTCTTGCTGTACCAAGAGATAGCTCCACCTGAAGTGGATATGCGCTCATCTCTATCAGCGCCCCAATCAGCATCGCTGTCCTCTCAGTCTCAAGTCTCCACCATGATAACACAGGACGAGATCAGCGGTTCCACGCAAGTATCGAAGGATCCTCTTCACCGCATTCCAATGAGCGGGTCCAGGATTACTCTGATAACGACTCACCATTCCAACGGCAAAGCAGATGTCTGGACGCGTACACAACATAGCGTACATCAGACTCCCAACTGCAGCCGCGTAAGGCACTTTGGACATCCGATTCTTTTCCTCATCATTCTTTGGGCATTGGTCTGTTGTTAAAGTACACGCCTTGTCCATTGGAGTGTCTATGGGTTTTGAGTTATGCATACGGAATCGTTCAATGACTTTCTTGATGTATGTCTCTTGAGACAAACCGAGAAGTCTCTTTGGACGATCACGTATGATTTTCCCCGAGCACATAATTAGCTTCTCCCATGTCCTTCATCTCAAAAGTTGAGGACAACCACTGCTTAGTGGCGACAATGGAACTCATGTCATTCCCAGCTAAAAGAATGTCATCCACATACAAAGAAAGGATTAGAATATTTTTCTTGGATCGTTTTACGTAAACGCAATGGTCTTGTTCAATCATTTCAAAACCTATAGAGGTAATGGCATGATGAAACCTAAAGTACCACTGCCTAGACGATTGTTTGAGACCATATATAGAACGTTTGAGACGGCAAACTTTGCGCTCATGTCCTTTGACTTCAAAACCCTCGGGTTGAGCCATATAAATCTCTTCGTCTAGTTCTCCATTGAGAAACGCAGTCTTAACATCCATATGAAAAAGTTCTAAATCCTGCTGGGCGACAATAGCTAGGATCAGGCGAATTGAAGCAAATCTCACCACTGGGGAGAAAGTATCTTCATAGTCCACACCCCGCAGTTGGGTATAGCCTTTCGCCACAAGACGTGCCTTATACTTGTCGATTAACCCATCTACCTTGCGCTTGACTTTAAAAACCCACTTGTTTCCAATAGTCTTGCGCCCTGGCGGAAGGTCAATCAACTCCCAGACTCGATTCTTTTCCATTGAGCTTAACTCATCCTTCATTGCAGCCATCCACTCATTTCTAGCAGATGAAGATAAGGCTTCTTCCACAGAAGTAGGCTCGTCTTCATCATTTGGAGTGCACATAAGAATTTCTCCGTCAATCTCAAAAACGACGTGGAACGTGTCGAATCTGACGTTGAACTCTTCTTCGTGCACCTCTACGCAGTTGAGAATCTTGTTGACCTAATGGTCCTTGTGGTGTGCTCCCACTGTCTGGGATACTCCCACTGTCTAGGTTCACTAGGTTCACTTACACTATCTTCAGCGACAACCGGATGAGGAACTAATTCCCCACCTTCGCTTGAAGATGGTAAAGTGGCTTCAACTTCCTCTAACTCATAGAGGTCAAGATTCTTACTCGCATCTCCAATGCTAGGAAAATCACTCTCTATGAAATCGACATCACGAGACTCTATTTCAGTCCTTCCACCATTTGGATGTTCACCATACATCACATAGCCTTTAGAGTTTTCAGAATACCTTAGAAAGATACTCTTCTTTGCTCTAGGCCCTAGTTTCCCATACTTATGAGAAGTACTGTGAACATAACCTGCTGAGCCCCATGGGCGCAAGTTATCCAAATTTGGCTTTTGGCCATTCCAAAGCTCATAATGGGTGGATTTGACTCTCATTCTTAAGACACGATGAGTTGCCTGCGTAATCGTATCCCTTTTCCTCACAAAACTTCTTGAAGTGATCTGACAAATATTCGCGTCCTCGGTCAGTGCGAAGAGTTTTTAAATTCTTCTCTTTCTGATTCTCAACCTCAGCTACAAAGCGTTTGAAACAGTCCAAAGCTTCGTAGCGGTGAGATATCAGATACACATAACCATATCGCGTATAATCGTCTATCAGTGTAAGGAAATAAGAGGCGCCATGGCGTGCCTTTACACTCATAGGTCCGCATATATCAGAGTGAACTAGCTCAAGTGGTTGAGTTGCTCTCACAGCCTTTCCAAAAGGCTTCCTGCATGCTTTACCGGCCAAACAAGCCTCACAAGTTTGTAGATTGACTTTTGCGAGTGGGCCTAAAAGGCCTTCTCTAGCCAAACGAGTCATTCTATCTTGGCCTATGTGGCCCAGTCTTGCATGCCAGGTGGTAGAATCATTCACAATATTATCATTCACCACATAAGAATAAGAAGACTGAGAATCAATTAAATCCAATTGAAAAAGACTATCCATGCGAAAACCATGTCCGAACAAAACATCATCCAAAAAAATGTCCAACTTATTACCCCTAAAAATAAAGGAAAAACCACTGTCTAATAAAGCAGTAACTGAAAGTAGATTAAGCCGAACTGTGGGTGCATATCGCACATCCTCTAGAATCAATGTGCGCCCAGTGCGCAACTTGAGCTGGTAAGAACCAACCCCTAGCACCTCTTCGGAGCTATTGTTTCCCATGAAGATATGTTTGCTACCCGCTGGAATCCGGTGATAATCTACGAACCCCTCTCGATCACGTGCTACATGTTTTGTTGCACCTGTATCCACAAACCACACAGGTTGGGAATGAGCAACCATCACATGTGAGGAAACATATAACTGAGAGAGAGATTCTGAAAGTACCTTCTTCGGCTCAGTGCAATCACGAGCGAAGTGTCCTTTCTGTTGACAGTTGAAGCATTTAACTTTAGACAGATCCTTTTTCCCACCACGTTTTCCTCTCTTGCGTTTCTTCATTTTTCCTTCCTTTGGCGCAGAAGTGCTAGCCTCGCCTTTCTTACTTTGTCTTCCGCGCTTGCCATTTGCATTGCGCGATCCCCCTTGGGCGACATAAGCAAGGGTCTTGTCAGTATCTCGAGTCTCGTCCTCAAGGATGACATGCTGTGAAACATCAGAAAAGTTCTTGATGTTTTCACTGTGGGTCAATATCTGTTTCATATTGGCCCATGAGGCAGGAAGGGACCTTATGACAGCTCTGACTTGCTGCTCATCTGTGAGCGCATGGCCAGCATCCCTTAGCTTACCAATCATATTGGACATCATCCTTAGATGTTCACTCATGGTATGTTTAGGGTCTTTTGTGTACTCCTCAAACTTAATCACAAGGCTACGAAGCCGCGTAGTTGAGGTTCCACCAAAAGAGAACTTGAGCTGATCCCATAAAGCTTTGCAAGTTGGAAGTTCATCATACTGCCCGATTAGATCATTTTGCAAGCTGCTCAACAAGGTGTAGCGCGCACTACGATCTTTCTGATTCCATTTCTGGTAGGCAGTGTGGTCTCTTAGGGGTTGCGCCTCAGTTGGCGCGACCATCTCCTTGGTCAAGTGCTCCTCGAGCTCTTGTTCGTTCAGCATGAATTTCATCTTTTTGTGCCAAACGTCATAATTATCTCCGTTAAGTTTCTCACCCTTAACGAGATCAGCTATGACATTTTTGGTGGCCATTATATTCACTACATTAGATTGCGCAAGGAAAAGACATTAATTATACATCCTTATTTTTATTTCAAAAAATTCAAATGAAAAACATAATCCTTCCTCACATCATGAAATCGAAAATCTGCTAAGCTCGTAATCATCTCCCATGTATGTGAGTTGGGAAAAATATTTTTCAAGTAATTTTTCGCAATAAATTTCATCATCATATAAGCCACAATATAATAAATCATCCACATGATAATTTAGAACAATATAAAATTGCACCATGCAATTAAATTTGCAAGGACTCCATTGAGCCCTATTGGCATTCTAATAACTTATGCTAAGAAAATTCTGGTTTGAATAATGTGCGTGCGAAATTACATCCCCGTACAAGGCTTTCTCGAAATATACAGGGAAATAGCAGAATACAACATCTTTGAGAATCCTACTACAAACTACTCCAATAAAACAAATGGAGATGCCGCACAACACATTATTCTCAAAAGAATTTTCTTAAAGCAAGAGTAAACACATTAAACATAAGTTTCTTTAGAATGCCAATCTAATATCCATCCATTTAACCTAAAACTAGCATGCTCAAATAAGAAGTTAAAGGGTAATAAAATGGATGAATAGGCCACATTCTCCTCCCAAGGAAAACGGGCGACAAGGGCCTTGAAAATATAAATGGTTTAAAAGTGTGGATTTTCCAAAAACCCAACAAATATACCTCAAAAGTATATTTAAACCATAACACAAATCAAGGCAAGCATGTAACAAATTAGACATAATTTATCTATGTCATATAACTTCTCCAAAAATATTTATTGCTACTCACGAAGTGCACAAAATAATATTTACGCATTATTCGTATTTTTGGGAACCACAAAAATACTCACAAATGACCAAAAATTGAGAGATAAATCCTAAAAAATTGGCAAACAGTAAATTTATCCTTAATATGCCCTCTGAAATTAAATAAAAATTCTGTGTGTATAAAACAAAATTTTAAAGTTAATTTTTCATAGAAAAATCGTTTAAAAATTAAACAGAACACACACAGAGGGTATAAAGATAATTCAACACAATTGAAAATTTTCAGAAGACACGACAAGGCTCCACTCGCCGGCGGTGACGAACACCGGCCAAAACACAGTCTGCACGCGCCTCCACGCGCCGCCATGCGCGTGGGACAGCGTAGCAGATTCTTGGAGCAGGCGCGTGGTAGGCACGCGCGCGTGGAGCGCGTGGGTTTGTGGACGCTGCCTTGCTGGCGCGTGAGAGCGCGTGGGCGCGTTGCGCGCGTGGATGAGCGTGACGGCTCGTTTCGGCGCGGTTTTGCGCGTGTACGGCTCGGCTTGAGCGCGTGGCGCGCGTGGGTTACTGTTCATCATCTTCGTAGGAAAACCCTAATTTTTCCAGCGCCGCCATGTCGCGATGCCAACTTCGGGATGCCATATCTCTCTTGTTTTTAAGCCAAATAATGCGTACGATATATCGTTGGAAAGCTTATACAACATAGATTAATTATGTACCAACCGATCATGATAAAAACAGAATATCATACTCCGAATTTGAGTCCCAAAACTCGAAAAAACCACAGTTTTTTTGAAAAATAAAATCGTGATTTCTCACAAATCATGCATCCAAAAATCACGAAATTTTATGGAGTTCATCCTCAACCATAGGAGAACAAAAACATCTAATTATTTTTCAGAAAAACATGGTCAATAAATTTCGAATTTTAATAATAGGTCTCATTCATGTATCCGGAAAAAATCGTAACATGCACATTATTTAATCTAGCATGTTAAAGGCGAATCAACAAGTAATCATGCTCTGATACCAATGTTGAAACGATTATAACATTCATCGTGCTACCACGTAACACGTAATGGGTTCGAAAACATACCGTACGAAGTCTCCGAAAATTCCGACGTAGGATCCTTGTTGTTACGAGCCTCCAACACGCTTGATCTTTTTCGCAGGTACGAAAACGGCTACTAGAGTCGAGTTCTTCGTCCACGAACCAAATCCTAGAGCTTGGTGATTGCTCTAGAGAGAGTGCTATAGAGAGAGGGATTATTGCTATGACTTCCTTGATTTATTGGGATATCTCTAGCCTTTATATAGAGATACAATTAGAGACTGGCTTTACCTCCAACTCTTAGGAGATAAAGATGTATTTACCTCAAACACTTAGGAGATAAATATCCTCTAATTAACTGTAATTATCCAGACTAACAAATACACATTATCTGTTAGTGGGCGGATAATGGGTCCATTGACCCAATTTATTAACACAATTAAAGACAATGAGATTTTGATACATAAAAGTACGAGAAAAATTCAGTTTTACTTTTCCTTCTTGTCTAGGCTTTTATGGTTTTAATATTGCTCACATATAAGTTTTCATTCTCTCATTTTTTTTTTTCATTTTGCCTTTATGTTTTTTCTTCTTTCTCTCAAGTCAATTTTCCAGTATTATTTTTCAAATGAACGGAGATGTTCATAATCATATTCCTAAAATCGGCTTATTTAGTTCTTGTTTAGTTCATTCCCGATATACCAGCCGAGCTTGATCTGAAAGTATAAAGATTGTATTGGTATTTTAAAATCAAGTTCAAGATTAGAGGGTTATGAACAAATATCTATATTTTATTAGGACTGTATTGGTATTTCTGAAAATACAATTTGATGGTATGAGCCAAAGAGCACCCTTTTTCCAATGGGTCAAGAACGATAACAGTTGGATAAGACTGAAGCAATGCGTCGTGTTTTAGGCCACAAAATGTTCACTTTCCAAATCTTATGTACTTGGCTATAGTATTATATTTTAATCTCGGGGACATATGTATAATTAACCTGAGATTTAAGGTTGAGTATTAATATTTTTGTCGTTTCTTAGTTGCCACATTAAATTATCCGCTCCACCTGTATTTATAATCTAGCCAACTTGGCATTATACTTATTAGAGGCGCATCACACTAGCTTCCCCAGTCCAGTTCTACTTAGGGCCAGCTTGGCAATATTTATCGGGGGCGAATCCTGGTTGTGCAATCAGGAGTGCCAAAGCACGCGTATGGTGTACTATGATTAAAAAAATGTCATGTACTTTGTAAGGAATAATGATTTTAAGATTTTCTTGATATAATTTGGTTGACTGAGAGAGATAGTTATCGGCCAAAAACGTATTTTATGTATGAAATTTTATAAATTATGCCAACTGCACTATTTGATATAAGATACCAGTTATGCTCCACTTAAGTTTGGCAAGGCCTACTGTCAACTTTAAGCGACTTTAGCGACAATTTAGACAATAAAAAAATAGATATATTTTTCACATTAGTCCATCTTCTTCTTCTTGTTCTCGTAACGTTCAACATGCATCATGGTAACGCTTATTTTCGGGGCGGGGGGGGGGGGGGGGGGGGAGGGGGGTTTACTTGTTGCTATAATCACTTTTGAATAAGTGGTAATGCCAAAATAAATCCTCCTTTTGCCTTTTTGCTAAAGCACATTATAGTTTTTACTTAGAATTTAGATTAAAAAAACACTTATTATTGTCCAACACTTACTCGTTTGCTATTAAAAATTAAAAAATTACTTTTAAACTTCTCAAAATTCTTGACAAATTAGGGCTAATCATCATAACGTACTCTTATTCTAACTCATTAAATAAACAAAGGCAAGAAAAGAAAGTTATATATTTGGAAACATTAACTTTTGATATTGTACTTGCACTTGTTTGGTGAAAATATAAAACTAAAAAAATGTCATTAAAAGGTATAAAAACTGCTATCCTGACTCTGTAGTGACAAAAATATACAACACTTTACAAAAAAGAAAAAAAATCTAATTACGACAATTCACATGAATAAAGCATCAAGTTAAAAAGGAGAAAACAAATGGCCAAAACTACTATAAAGCGTCAATAAAACGACCAGCACCAAGAGAAAAATGGCCAAATGTGCACGTGATGGCCCAGCGAGGCTGGAATCAGTTGGAGCAGAAGGGCACGTGAGAAGAGCTGGCGGGTTAAGGTGGCAGCTCCCAATTGGATAAGTGTCCTACAGAGCACCTTACCTTGTTCATTAATCACGTAACAGCCTCCATTCCTGCTCACGTGGATGCCGGAGAAAAGGTCTGGCACCCTTTGCGTAAGGCAAGGGCCCCATCTCACCAGCATCCTCACACGTGTCACGATGCGGTGATCATCGACTAACCCTTTTTTTGGATGATGATTCATGCAATTCATTCAAGAACTAAAAAAACGGACGTCTTGTTTTATTTGCCACCGGGTCGAGAAATATTACAAATGGTTAATTACACTCTGATGCCAAGTAAAATGAATTCGTACTTACGTGGATGTACCATAAATAATGCAATCTGAGTCAGCTACCAGCTATACAAAGTGAGAGACAGTGAGGATAAAGTAAGACCAGAGAGCAAGACTCCCCGTGAGGGCTGGCACTACTGTGGAGATAAGACAGATACGAACAGGGCCGGCAGTCGACAATCCAAGTCAGGGTCAGGGGTCCGACGTCAGAGGTCCGATTATGTTTCTCTCTATAGAATTTTAGAGAAAATGAATTTTAGAGAGAGAAAATGAAATTGTCAAGTGTGTGAGTTCTCCTTGAAAATGAAATCCAAAGTCCCCTATTTATAGGAAAAAGTGTGACTGTGTCATTATGGTGTCATCAACTGACACGTGTCATCCCCTGGGAGTGACATGTCACTAGGGGGTCCACAAGTATCTGCTCTCCGTTGGACTGCCGATTCCCAACTTCGCATTGCCTTGCCCCACACAGCATCGTTCTACCTGTCTGACAAGACTGACCACACACGACGGCATGATTAGAGTAAGCCCGTTGCCCCAACCACCGGTCCAAGCCCTTATTGAAACCCACAAAGTGTGTCGTATGATGCGGAGAGAACCTGACACCAGTGAAGGAAGGTCCCTGTAACCAACTGCCAGGCAGACTAGGCGCGATGCCCTCCAAAGACCTGCTCCGGTCTCGGAATGACCCAGGAGTCATCGTCCTGCGGGCACCGACGATCACCAGTAATGTGAGTGGACGTGGTCGGTCGCAGCTCAGTGCCTAGCATCATGCAAGTCAACTCAGGCAGCGATAGCTTTGTGGTAACGAGTCTATCTTGCTGCGAAGTGTCCTCGTGCCGGAGCACTACAAGCAGAGCCCCTCTGAATGAAGACGGCGATGGCTTCTGTGGTAACGAGCCATCCCGTTGTGAGGGGTCCTCTTGCAGGGGCACTACGAGTGGAGCCCCCCGAAATGAAGGTGATGATGGCTTATGTGGTAGCGAGCCATCCAGCTGTGAGGGGTCTTCGTGCCGGAGCACTATGAGTGGAACCCCCCAAAATGAAGGCGGTGATGGCTTCTGTGGTAGCGAGCCCATCACGCTGCGAGGGGTCCTCGTGCCGGAGCACTACGAGTGGAGCCTCTCAAAATGCTGCACTCTCCGAAGAGTGGGTCGGAGCATGTTTCACGTCCATGGCGGGGGGTATGGTGTGGTGAATGAGAGTGGTGCCCGGAGGCATGTAATGTGATTGTGGTGCACCGACGCGATGCCGACGGCATGAGACATGATTGTGGGGCATGGGCGCGGCGACGTCTGTCGCGAGACAATACCTGGTGCCAGGGGCACATATGATGAAAGTGGCACATGGGAGCGGTTATGGTGCCGGGGGGCACTGTAGTGTGATAGAGAGCCAGGGGGCACTACTGTATCAGCGGCACGGCCCATGGGCGCGGCGGAGTGTTAGAGATGGCATGCGGGCGATAGTCTTGCGTTGACGGAGTACGAGGGACAATGGGCATCATACGGTCGCGGATAATGAGCGAGCATTGTAAAAGTAGTACGTTTGAATTAGTTATGCAAAAGAAGGTGTCAGCAGCCTCCCGTGACAAGGGTGGTCGATCCCCCTTTAAAAAGGGTGGCTGACCCCCCTTCAAAAAGGGTGGCTGACCCCCTTTAAGGAGGTGGCCGACCCCCCCTTTGAAAAGGTGGCCGGCCCCTTTAAAGAGGGTGGCCGACCCCCCCCCCTTAAGGAGGTGGCCGACCCCCCTTTAAGAGAGTGGCCGACCCTCCCCCTTAAAGGGAGGTGGTCGACCCCTTAAGGTGGGAGTCACGACCACTTGCATATTTTTCCTAAGTGTCGCTGACGTCACTACGTTGGCGACAAAATAAGTTGTCATGAATTGCCGCGAAAAGTCAATGAAAGATACACGTGACTTAAGCGTGCGCATTTTGACCAGTTGATAGTGTTGAAAATTGACCGTTGAATACGTAACATGTCGCGTAAAACGAGACCCCTGGTGGGCCCTTAGGTGCTACCAGAATAGGTTGGGAACATACTTACGTCCTTAAAGTTAGGGTAGAATGTATTTAAGTTTGGACAAATATCGTTGATATCATTTAATCAGGCAAAATCTTAATCTACATTACCATTTTGACATAATGGCTTTCTAGCCCATAACTTGGACTTGGAAGATAACGTCATTGGAAGGAAAAAACACAGCCACCACCGACCAACGCCGACCACACTCACTGCTCACACCATCACAACCAATCACTCCTATTTTCTACTTAGGGAGTTTGACATCCCCGACCAAAGCAACTCAAAACTACCCACCTACTGACCTGCTTCAACCGTAACAAGGCAACCATCACCACCATCATCGCTTTTACATGGCGGCCCCTCAAACCAAACCCTGATAGCAGCTGTCCCACACAACTCGTCCATTGCCAACACCACCACCACTTTTACACGGTAGACCCAACGACCAAACCCCAATATGACGTCGCCCTTGCACTATAGCCCCTACCAACTAAACCCTAATCTGTTATCGCCTCTTCACGGAGTCGGCTCCTACCCAAACCCCAATCACCACCACTCCACCTTTAACATCACTCAGACACAGACCACTACCACCTCTACATGCCTTTCTCATCAACTTAACCCCTATCGCCATCCTTTCATTTTCATGCACCCCGACCATCAGCATCATCATCACCTTTTTCAGCCATATCAGTTATGTCGTCTATCGGCTGTTCAATAAAAATATCGTTAACTCAATGATGTGCAAATAGAGAAGGTTCATGGTGTGTTGACGAAATGCGTGGAAGTTTTTATGGCTATGTGTGAAGATGTTTTAGACGATGCTCCCGACAGATCTAGTGTGCATAGCTCTACTAGTAGTGACAATGGGTTAGTAAGGTTGGTGGCTATGGTGGTCGATCAGGAATTGGTCGTGGTCGTGGTCATGGCGGTGATGGACGCTAGTGGTGTTGGTTCGACATGAGTGGTAGTGATGGGGTGACGTTTGGTTGAAGATGATGATTACGAATGAGTGTGGAAGCAATTAAGCAAATGGTTGAGGGTGGTGGATCGGTAAGGGTGGTGGCTTGAGCGTGTTTTGCACAAAGGGTGATGGTGGTAACTTAAGCCATAAAGCATTGGTGGGTTAACGGTATACTGAATTAGCATTTTCCAAAATATATATTGATAACATCAGCAGAAGAAGTACACTTTTTAACGATTTAATGTCAGATGGACAAGAGTAACACAAATTTTATGTCATTGGTCACAAATTGTTACATTTTCAGCTTCTTTGTCGTTGATCATAATTTCATCATAATCTTAGTGACATATGTGTAATCACTCTTGTTACTAATGCTTAATGTCGTTGGTTCGAACTACAATTTATAGGTGTAGTTGGAGCTTCTCCCCGTCTCGTCCCACACGCTCGATGAGGCAATTTAGGGAACTAAACAATTGTACTATATAATACAATACAATATTAATTTTCATATTTTGTGTTAATAAATTGGGTCAATGGACCCATTATCCGCCCACTAACAGATAATGTGTATTTGTTAGTCTGGATAATTACAGTTAATTAGAGGATATTTATCTCCTAAGTGTTTGAGGTAAATACATCTTTATCTCCTAAGAGTTGGAGGTAAAGCCAGTCTCTAATTGTATCTCTATATAAAGGCTAGAGATATCCCAATAAAAAAAGGAAGTCATAGCAATAATCCCTCTCTCTATAGCACTCTCTCTAGAGCAATCACCAAGCTCTAGGATTTGGTTCGTGGACGAAGAACTCGACTCTAGTAGCCGTTTTCGTACCTGCGAAAAAGATCAAGCGTGTTGGAGGCTCGTAACAACAAGGATCCTACGTCGGAATTTTCGGAGACTTCGTACGGTATGTTTTCGAACCCATTACGTGTTACGTGGTAGCACGATGAATGTTGTAATCGTTTCAACATTGGTATCAGAGCATGATTACTTGTTGATTCGCCTTTAACATGCTAGATTAAATAATGTGCATGTTACGATTTTTTCCGGATACATGAATGAGACCCATTATTAAAATTCGAAATTTATTGAGCATGTTTTTCTGAAAAATAATTAGATGTTTTGTTCTCCTATGGTTGAGGATGAACTCCATAAAATTTCGTGATTTTTGGATGCATGATTTGTGAGAAATCACGATTTTATTTTTCAAGAAAACTGTGGTTTTTTCGAGTTTTGGGACTCAAATTCGGAGTATGATATTCTGTTTTTATCATGATCGGTTGGTACATAATTAATCTATGTTGTATAAGCTTTCCAACGATATATCGTACGCATTATTTGGCTTAAAAACGAGAGAGATATGGCATCCCGAAGTTGGCATCGCGACATGGCGGCGCTGAAAAAATTAGGGTTTTCCTACGAAGATGATGAACAGTAAACCCACGCGCGCCACGCGCTCAAGCCGAGCCGTACACGCGCCACACGCGCAAAACCGCGCCGAAACGAGCCGTCACGCTCATCCACGCGCCAGCGTGGCTGAGCCCACGCGCGCAACGCGCCCACGCGCCAGCAAGGCAGCGTCCACAAACCCACGCGCTCCACGCACGCGTGCCTACCACGCGCCTGCTCCAAGAATCTGCTACGCTGTCCCACGCGCACGGCGGCGCGTGGAGGCGCGTGCAGACTGTGTTTTGGCCGGTGTTCGTCACCGCCGGCGAGTGGAGCCTTGTCGTGCCTTCTGAAAATTTTCAATGGTATTAAATTACCTTTATACCCTCTGTGTGTGTTCTGTTTAATTTTTAAACGACTTTTTCTATGAAAAATTAACTTTAAAATTTTGTTTTATACACACAGAATTTTTATTTAATTTCAGAGGGCATATTAAGGATAAATTTACTGTTTGCCAATTTTTTAGGATTTATCTCTCAGTTTTTGGTCATTTGTGAGTATTTTTGTGGTACTTTTGTGGTTCCCAAAAATACGAATAATGCGTAAATATTATTTTTTGCACTTCGTGAGTAGCAATAAATATTTTTGGAGAGTTATATGACATAGATAAATTATGTCTAATTTGTTACATGCTTGCCTTGATTTGTGTTATGGTTTAAATATACTTTTGAGGTATATTTGTTGGGTTTTTGGTAAATCCACACTTTTAAACCATTTATATTTTCAAGGCCCTTGTCGCCCGTTTTCCTTGGGAGGAGAATGTGGCCTATTCATCCATTTTATTACCCTGTAACTTCTTATTTGAGTATGCTAGTTTTAGGTTAAATGGATGGATATTAGATTGGCATTCTAAAGAAACTTATGTTTAATGTGTTTACTTTTGTTTTAAGAAAATTCTTTTGAGAATAATGTGTTGTGCGGCATCTCCATTTGTTTTATTGGAGTAGTTTGTAGTAGGATTCTCAAAGATGTTGTATTCTGCTATTTCCCTGTATATTTCGAGAAAGCCTTGTACGGGGATGTAATTTCGCACGCACATTATTCAAACCAGAATTTTCTTAGCATAAGTTATTAGAATGCCAATAGGGCTCAATGGAGTCCTTGCAAATTTAATTGCATGGTGCAATTTTATATTGTTCTAAATTATCATGTGGATGATTTATTATATTGTGGCTTATATGATGATGAAATTTATTGCGAAAAATTACTTGAAAAATATTTTTCCCAACTCACATACATGGGAGATGATTACGAGCTTAGCAGATTTTCGATTTCATGATGTGAGGAAGGATTATGTTTTTCATTTGAATTTTTTGAAATAAAAAATAAGGATGTATAATTAATGTCTTTTCCTTGCGCAATCTAATGTAGTGAAAATAATGGCCACCAAAAATGTCATAGCTGATCTCGTTAAGGGTGAGAAACTTAACGGAGATAATTATGACGTTTGGCACAAAAAGATGAAATTCATGCTGAACGAACAAGAGCTCGAGGAGCACTTGACCAAGGAGATGGTCGCGCCAACTGAGGCGCAACCCCTAAGAGACCACACTGCCTACCAGAAATGGAATCAGAAAGATCGTAGTGCGCGCTACACCTTGTTGAGCAGCTTGCAAAATGATCTAATTGGGCAGTATGATGAACTTCCAACTTGCAAAGCTTTATGGGATCAGCTCAAGTTTTCTTTTGGTGGAACCTCAACTACGCGGCTTCGTAGCCTTGTGATTAAGTTTGAGGAGTACACAAAAGACCCTAAACATACCATGAGTGAACATCTAAGGATGATGTCCAATATGATTGGTAAGCTAAGGGATGCTGGCCATGCGCTCACAGATGAGCAGCAAGTTAGAGCTGTCATAAGGTCCCTTCCTGCCTCGTGGGCCAATATGAAACATATATTGACCCACAGTGAAAACATCAAGAACTTTTCTGATGTTTCACAGCATGTCATCCTTGAGGACGAGACTCGAGATACTGACAAGACCCTTGCTTATGTCGCCCAAGGGGGATCGCGCAATGCAAATGGCAAGCGCGAAAGACAAAGTAAGAAAGGTAAGAAAGGCGAGGCTAGCACTTCTGCGCCAAAGGAAGGAAAAATGAAGAAACGCAAGAGAGGAAAACGTGGTGGGAAAAAGGATCTGTCTAAAGTTAAATGCTTCAACTGTCAACAGAAAGGACACTTCGCTCGTGATTGCACTGAGCCGAAGAAGGTACTTTCAGAATCTCTTTCTCAGTTATATGTTTCCTCACATGTGATGGTTGCTCATTCCCAACCTGTGTGGTTTGTGGATACAGGTGCAACAAAACATGTAGCACGTGATCGAGAGGGGTTCGTAGATTATCACCGGATTCCAGCGGGTAGCAAACATATCTTCATGGGAAACAATAGCTCCGAAGAGGTGCTAGGGGTTGGTTCTTACCAGCTCAAGTTGCGCACTGGGCGCACATTGATTCTAGAGGATGTGCGATATGCACCCACAGTTCGGCTTAATCTACTTTCAGTTACTGCTTTATTAGACAGTGGTTTTTCCTTTATTTTTAGGGGTAGTAAGTTGGACATTTTTTTTTTTTTGGATGATGTTTTGTTCGGACATGGTTTTCGCATGGATAGTCTTTTTCAATTGGATTTAAATTGATTCTCAGTCTTCTTATTCTTATGTGGTGAATGATAATATTGAGAATCAGAAAGAGAAGAATTTAAAAACTCTTCGCACTGACCGAGGACGCGAATATTTGTCAGATCACTTCAAGAAGTTTTGTGAGGAAAAGGGGATACGCAGGCAACTTATCGTGTGCCTTCACAGTCAGTCAAATCCACCCATTATGAGCTTTGGAATGGCCAAAAGCCAAATTTGGATAACTTGCGCCCATGGGGCTCAGCAGGTTATGTTCACAGTACTTCTCATAAGTATGGGAAACTAGGGCCTAGAGCAAAGAAGAGTATCTTTCTAAGGTATTCTGAAAACTCTAAAGGCTATGTGATGTATGGTGAACATCCAAATGGTAGAAGGACTGAAATAGAGTCTCGTGATGTCGATTTCATAGAGAATGATTTTCCTAGCATTGGAGACGCAAGTAAGAATCTTAACCTCTATGAGTTAGAGGAAGTTGAAGCCACTTTACCATCTTCAAGCGAATGTGGGGAATTAGTTCCTCATCCGGTTGTCGCTGAAGATAGTGTAAGTGACCTTCAACCTAGTGGGAGTATCCCAGACAGTGGGAGCACACCATAAGGACCATTAGGTCAACAAGATTCTCAACTGCGTAGAGGTGCACGAAGAAGAGTTCCACGTCGTCATTTTGAGATTGACGGAGAAATTCTTATGTGCACTCCAAATGATGAAGATGAGCCTACTTCTGTGGAAGAAGCCTTATCTTCATCTGCTAGAAATGAGTGGATGGCTGCAATGAAGGATGAGTTAAGCTCAATGGAAAAGAATCGGGTCTGGGAGTTGATTGACCTTCCGCCAGGGCGCAAGACTATTGGAAACAAGTGGGTTTTTAAAGTCAAGCGCAAGGTAGATGGGTCAATTGACAAGTATAAGGCACGTCTTGTGGCGAAAGGCTATACCCAACTGCGGGGTGTGGACTATGAAGATACTTTCTCCCCAGTGGTGAGATTTGCTTCAATTCGCCTGATCCTAGCTATTGTCGCCCAGCAGGATTTAGAACTTTTTCATATGGATGTTAAGACTGCGTTTCTCAATGGAGAACTAGACGAAGAGATTTATATGGCTCAACCCGAGGGTTTTGAAGTCAAGGGACATGAGCGCAAAGTTTGCCGGCTCAAACGTTCTATATATGGTCTCAAACAATCGTCTAGGCAGTGGTACTTTAGGTTTCATCATGCCATTACCTCTATAGGTTTTGAAATGATTGAACAAGACCATTGCGTTTACGTAAAACGATCCAAGAAAAATATTCTAATCCTTTCTTTGTATGTGGATGACATTCTTTTAGCTGGGAATGACATGAGTTCCATTGTCGCCACTAAGCAGTGGCTGTCCTCAACTTTTGAGATGAAGGACATGGGAGAAGCTAATTATATGCTCGGAGTTAAAATCATACGTGATCGTCCAAAGAGACTTCTCGGTTTGTCTCAAGAGACATATATCAAGAAGGTCATTGAACGATTCCGTATGCATAACTCAAAACCCATAGACACTCTAATGGACAAGGCGTGTACTTTAACAACAGACCAATGCCCAAAGAATGATGAGGAAAAGAATCGGATGTCCAAAGTGCCTTACGCGGCTGCAGTTGGGAGTCTGATGTACGCTATGTTGTGTACGCGTCCAGACATCTGCTTTGCCGTTGGAATGGTGAGTCGTTATCAGAGTAATCCTGGACCCGCTCATTGGAATGCGGTGAAGAGGATTCTTCGATACTTACGTGGAACCGCTGATCTCGTCCTGTGTTATCATGGTGGAGACTTGAGATTGAGAGTATACAGCGATGCTGATTGGGGCGCTGATAGAGATGAGCGCATATCCACTTCAGGTGGAGCTATCTCTTGGTACAGCAAGAAAAAGTCTTGCATCGCCCTATCCACGATAGAGTCGGAGTATGTTGCTTGTTCAGCAGCAGTCCAGGAAACTGTTTGGTTGAGGTCATTCTTACAGGCTCTAGGGGTTACAGCTCATGCAGATGAGTCTGTCACTGTTCACTGTGTCAATACAGCTACCCTAGATTTTGTAACGGACCCCAAATATCAAACACATAGGCCTTCGTTATCACTTCATTAGAACTTTAGTTGCGCAAGGAGAGGTGACCATGAAACATATACCTACTGGCAGAATGGTGGCTGATCCTTTGACCAAGCCTATTGCTAGAGATGTTTTCCTTTCTCACATTAGGAGTATGGGACTACGTAGGTTTTGATATGTTTATGGCATCTTATGTACTTGACATTATTTATTACATTAAATTTTCATTCCTTGATTTGAGTTTATTTTGGAATGAATGGATAATCTTTGTGATTACATATACATCCTTGTTGAGAGTGTCACCAGGCTCGAATTGACCCACTCACACGGGTAATTCACCTTGGCGCTAAGATAGCGAGCAAGATGAGACATAATTGTCTTAAGCGCCAAGTGGGCGAATAAGATGATACAGCTTATAAAGCAAACATGTCGCCTTAGTTGGAGCTAAGATGAGACCTAATAAATGTAGGTCGATCATAGAGTATCTCCACAACTCTATGTAGCCTGTTTACAGCCGAATGTGAGATTTCAGGCAGGCACTATGAGAGTGACTGGGCTGAAAAACTCAGGTTAGGCGCTTGTACAGCGACTAGACTTAGATTCGTATGGCGTATTTATTATACATTTATGTGACACGCCCTTGAGGGTTACGCCATAGCATGCAAATCATACTGCATGTGCTAAATGCAGACCGACAGTGGGAGTGACGAATGAATCCCTGCTTCGTCACTGTGTGAGCCACTTGGATCGAAATTTTTGATCCTATATGGTACCCTTTTCACCTTAGACTATGTCATGAAGAGGATACTCAATGTCGCTACTTTAGCATGTACCCTTGGATCATGGATGATGCGGTCTCGCGGGGCATGTCTAGGAAAGCGGTTGGGTCTAATTGGAATGACATGAGGGCTTTGGGAAGAAAGTTCAATATTACATCATGTTGTGTGATTCATAGCCCGGGCGACTTTGTCGATTTTCGTTTCGATATGAGTCATGAATACATAACATATGAGAGGTTTAACACTGCTCATTATGAGGGATTTGAGAGTGTTTAATCTGGTGTAATTGAACTATCTGGGGTACATACGAGATTTATTGGAGTGATGTATTGTGTTAGTTTGGTGATAACTTAATACAATACTCCTCAACTGGACATCCTTTCTCGTAGGTCGCACGTTCCATTTCCTGTATGAGGAGATGAGTGGACGAGAGATAAAGAGGGACTACGATTTATTTGCCCTGTGTGTGGGCGAGTGGGAGCTGTTAATAAATTGGGTCAATGGACCCATTATCCGCCCACTAACAGATAATGTGTATTTGTTAGTCTGGATAATTACAGTTAATTAGAGGATATTTATCTCCTAAGTGTTTGAGGTAAATACATCTTTATCTCCTAAGAGTTGGAGGTAAAGCCAGTCTCTAATTGTATCTCTATATAAAGGCTAGAGATATCCCAATAAAAAAAGGAAGTCATAGCAATAATCCCTCTCTCTATAGCACTCTCTCTAGAGCAATCACCAAGCTCTAGGATTTGGTTCGTGGACGAAGAACTCGACTCTAGTAGCCGTTTTCGTACCTGCGAAAAAGATCAAGCGTGTTGGAGGCTCGTAACAACAAGGATCCTACGTCGGAATTTTCGGAGACTTCGTACGGTATGTTTTCGAACCCATTACGTGTTACGTGGTAGCACGATGAATGTTGTAATCGTTTCAACATTTTGGAATATTTCTTCAGTTTTGGGAATATTTAATTTATAGTTTTGTATATTTGTCCCCAATTCTTTATGTAGTATCATGTACAAACTCAACAAGCATAAACTAGCGGTACAACCATCTGAAATAAGGATTGCTTTCACAAAAGTTGTGCATATTTTAACAATGGAGCTAGGCATTCCCATATTTACGAGAAAAGATAAATACAGAGAAAAAAATAATATTGTAAGTTTGTCAAGAAGGTATCCCTGTCTTATTACACATTACTTGTACAACTTAGTATCTATGTTTTAGTTATTATAGCCTTGCTCATGTTAAGCTTAGCAAAATGAACGAAGCAAGATCTTAGGTAGGCTTTGCATGTCATGCTCAAGTCGGTATACATCAGGATTCTGTAGACGGTGACAGTGCTGTAATTAGATCTAATGCTCCACATGTTTATTTATGTTATTTTGTTTTCTTGTATCAGCGGTACTACTAATAACAACGTGTAATATGTCTGTAATTTATTCAGGGGCCAACAACTATTGTATTAAATGAAATATTTTTTTTTGGTCAAACAGGAATATTATTACTAAGACAAAAATTACAAACTAAAGAACACAAACTAATGCTTGGCTCTGAAAACTACAGCAAAGAAAGCACGTGCTTGATTTATTCGACGCTATATAAAAAGAAAAGAGGCCTCTAATAATCCAGAATCTACAAAAATACTCCAGAAATCTCCATAGTCTTGAAAGTTAGATTACTTATAATCTCAATGGATCGAACTAGAATCCATTCAAACCCGAATTGTTAGTAAATCTTGGATCAAACTTGGATTGTATTGTTCATCAAATTGCTAGATTACCAATCCACATCTAAATTTGTTCATGGTTGGATTTAGTGCAACCCTATTCAAAAAGAAAAGAGAAAGTTAATAATCAACAATCAATTATATGTTCTCAAATAAAAGTGTACTAAAATATTCTAGAAATCTCATTAGTCTTGAAAGTTGGATTAACTATAATCTTCTCAGAGTATGAGCTTTATGGTTAGACTAATATTTAGACAATAAAATAGGCGACACATAATTAAATATAAACATCTACATTAATATTTAATCATACCTTATAGGCCGTTTAAGATTGATTCTAAAAAGTAGATTTCAATTAAATCTAAACCAGTTTAGAAAATTAGCTTTAACCCATTTTAAGATAATAGATTAAAAGTTGTTGAAAGTGTTTGGATAATAAGAGATTAAATTAGATTTATTGCGTCAAAAGTACCATATAGTATATATATTCAAATTCAAAGGGACTATTTGATGCATGTGTATATATAAGGATATTTTAGTAATTTTTTTGGTCAAACCTGATTCACTAAAACTGATTAAATCAGATTTAAGAAAATGAGAATTCTGGATTTAATTAGTTTTAAACTCATTGGAGCTAATTTAATCAGTTTACTTTTTTTTTTGCCAAATACTTCAAAAATAATTTAATTTGAGTTTAATCAGGTTTGACCATTTTTGAGTCAATTTCAAACATCTTCTTATTAGACTATTGAATTGCATAAAGGATATATTTTGATCGATTGACAAGCCTACTAAAGAGTCAAGCAAATGCCATCTTAGTAAGGTTGGAATATACGTGATTATTTGCGGGCTCATTAGATCGATAAGATTCACACGAGCACCAAAAATGTCTGGTTGAGGATTTTCTTACCTTAGTTGACAGGTTAACTTACGTGCACCGTGCTAAGTCAAAAGCCCAGACATGTGGTCTTGCCAAATATAAAACGGTCGTAAAATAATTCCTATTTATAATGTTTGACCAAATTCATTCTCTACGGAGTGTTCTTTTTTTTTTTTGTTATTAAAACCAATAAAAACAGCCGTTTACAATAAAATATTTCAAAATATGACAAGTAATTTCATGATTTACAAAAAAATTCCAGTTGTTTACTTAAGCTTAATTGTGTATCAACAATGGCGGATTGAGGAAGTGCAATTCGGGGGGACTAAAAAAGGTCATAAAAAAATTGATGGCTAACATGAAAAAGTTCATATGTCATTATTGAATACGTTAAATGCAATATAGCTTGCTCAATTTGACTGCTAATTATATAATTATACTATTCATAGTGATTTATTTTAAGTTGCTAAGGTTAGTCAATAACAATTACTAATTGTATTGAGGACAACAGTCACATACAAGTTAACATATTATAAGAATTTAAAATAAAAAAGAATTAACATTGATCTATTCTTGTTTATTTGTAATTTGAAGATATGTAATTTGAAATTTAGAAGAATGAAGATGGAGTCAGAGAACAAGAAAGGCAAAGATTATGACGGTAGGTAAAAACTCAAAAACACAATAAAATAAAATAAAAACTCATACATTAATGTTGTAATATAATGATATTTTCATAAATATTTTAATACAATTACCCCTTATTCAAAAATTAATAATAATATTCTAAAATTTTGGGAGTGCCCCCACCCCCACGTTCATGGGGTGCTCCACCCGTGTATCAATGTTTTAAAAATAGCCACCTTTTCATCTTTTTAAAAAGTGTCGAATTTTTAAAAAAACAAAAGTGCTATCTTATCATATTAGCATCAAATTTGGATTGTCATCTTAGTTAGCTTGGAATATACGTGATATTCGGCTTGGTCATCAAATCAAATTCTCACGAGCACCAAAAATTATCTAGTTGAGAAATTTTCATACCTTATTTGATAACTACGTACTAACTTACGTGCACCGTCCTAAGTCAACATCTCTCGAGGCATATTAAAAAGCAGACATGTAGTCTTGCCTCCATAGAGGCTTGAAAAAAACTCCCCATTATAATCCTCATTTATAATATTTGAACAAATTCATTCTCCGTAAAATTCCACTTGTATACAAATTTTCAAATACTGACTAGCTTAATTCTGTATCATTTTTTTTAATAGCCACCTTTTCATCTTTTAAAAAATATCAAATATAAAAACAACAAAAATGCTATCTTCCAATGATAGGCTGAATGACACTTTTTGACTTTGTGCCAAAACGAAAATGGGTAGATTGTAAGAGTGAAACAGTATAGTTTTCTCACACAGAACCTCATATATATATATATATATATATATATATATATATATATATATATATATATAGTGAAATTCAAAGTTCTCGAGTTGATTCCAGTACACGGACTTAATTTTCCGTAGGTCCTTGGGAACATGCATCACGGATTTAATTCCACTCTCTTGATGTTTGTAACGGAGCCATGTTATAAAAACCCTATTCCAAACGTAGTTTTGGAAAACAGTATCTCCAATGTGGGAAGCACACTTCCATAACCAATGGAACGCACTTGGTCGGCTGGGAGTGAGTCAGAGTGATCAGAATTCAGATGTCTGCAAACTTTGTTTCAAAGTTTGGACATTAGATTCACTCGTACACCAAGAAATTCTCTTTCAAGATCTCATCTGGAGTCTGATTGTTAATGTGCAGTCACGAGGGCGACAAGTGACCGAAGCAAGGGCCTTGACACATTCTTGGGGATACCTTGCTTGCAGTGTCTGCAGAAGTGGCTTGTCACTTTTGTGCATCACAAGCTCTTATGATCTCTTTTTAAGACTTGAAGCAATTAATTTAAGCTACCAAATGCACCCAACAGTTGGTTCACTTAGCCTGTCCGGCCCCTTTCGGCTTTCGCCACACCTCCGCAGTCTGCGCTTGCACGCCCCATAAACGTCCTCGTGTTCAGTCCTACTTGCCCCTGTTGAACTGTTCACATTCTTGTTTTCGGGTTTTGAGAATATTTATTTGATTTGTTGTTACGAATATATTTCTTACCTTCATTTGATGCGTTATAAAATAGTGTAGGTTTTTTGGCTTTCGTTCGGTGTCTGAATATGTTTTGTTCGTTTCTTAATTTTGAACAAATATGATTTGTAACCCGTTTCGTTTTGGAACTGCTCATCTTAGATTGGGAATTTTAAAAGTGCTATCCAGACCTACAATTAAAAGAGTTGATGGATCCTGACTTTTGTATTGGTGCTAATTAGCTAGTTTTTGTGCTCTAAAGTCTTAAATTGTTCAGGAAGGAGTACAACTCGAACTTCCATTCTTATGTGTACTGACGGTCACATTGTGTGGGTGCCTAATGCAAAAGTGCATATGCTTTGGGCTTTACACCGACTCTAACATCACCTACACACCAGAAGATCTACTGCAATAAAAGTCTGGAGTCCTAATTTAGGTATGGCCGACCGTATCTATATGAAAATATTCCTGGATCAATGACAGTACACTCATACTGTATCTTGGTTTAAATGTAGAATTTACTCATATTGATCCATCAAAGTAACTCTTTCCGCTCGTTACGTTGCAACTGTTGCACTGAGAATTTCTCGCCTTTATAACATTATTACCGGCCATAGATCGAAAAGAGCTGAGAGCTATAAGCAGAGCCTTAAGGCAGTGCATAAGGTTTGGAAATTCAAGCGAAAGCAGTAGTAATAAAGAGCCTTATCCCACACCACATGGGGGCTTCAATACTAGGGACACTTGTGCCTATAGTTTTGGCACCATACTTGTATTTTATTTCTTAAGAAAAATGGCGTATACCAACTCGCACTAGGAGAAAACGTTTGTTGTTGCAGTCAAAACGATGACAATATTGGAATAGCTTGCATAATACACGGTGGATCAATGCTATCTTGCTTGAGAATATCACAGCTAGAGGATCTACAACTGTGTTAACCATAAACAATGACTAGTGATAGCAGGATGTAATGGTTACAACTTACAACCAAGACTAATTGGTCACGTTCAAGTGGCTTTTCTATGCCACATGCTCACATGGGATGGTAGATATATGGTCAATGCGGGCAACTCAACTGATGAGATGAATCAAGAAGCCAAGAATCATGTGATCAACAAAGGCAATGTAGATCAAGTCAAACAATCAAGAATAATGTGATGGTGGGTGATAGTATACTGCTCTAAGATAACATTTAACCGAAACATGAGGAGGTGCCAAAAAGGAGAATGATAGACGAAGGCAAGTCGATGGAGGAAGACTTCAAGCGGAAAACTCTATACTCGGCCCAACATTTAGGGTCAAAAATATTTTTCAGAGCATTTTTCTTGATAACAAAAAGAACAACGTTGTTCTAGGCTATATTACTCATCATACTACACTTCCATTCGTCAACCCTGGTGCAATTCACGGTCCTGCATTCCAGCCATAGTACTTTGTATTCTCATAAGGGAGAGGGATCATTTGATGTACTTGAGATACTCTACGTAGAAAATTTGCTGATAGGCAAAAAATTGCCCATATGAACATTAATTTATCTCATTATATAAGTGTCTCGTTGTTCATACTCGTTATTGAAACAAGAATAAAGTATTCCATTGTACAAGAGTGAGTTAATCAACTGATATGGTTGGGCTTGCCAACCAAAATGCTGCTTCCAAGAGGAAAAAATCATTGGCCATCACCGTCACTACAGCCAGACCACCATGGCGTTACTTCTGCTCGAAAGTCAACTCTAGAAGGTGGAAGTGGCCTCAGCAAAATCTCCATGATATTGCTTAACATTCCTCTGTCATAGGGATTTCTAGAGCCAAAATAGCGTTGCCGGAAATTCTCATAAGCTGTCTGCATTAGGCAAAATGCAGCATTCACAATATGTTCGATTAAACTCGTCTATATCAAATTGGCAATCACGGACTTAAAATAACACCAAAAATCTGTAGACAAACCTGATTTGTAGCAATAAGATAGGCGTGGTAACAAGTAAGGCCACCAAGGAATGCAATAGCAGCAGAACTGAAAGAAGCCAATGCCAGAATTTCAGGGCGGTTCCTTAGCATCGAGAAAATCCCAGTGCCACTTTGCGACATCCTTTGGTGGACTCTCCAGCAAGAAAAGGCAAATATGTATGCGAAGAAAACTAGTGCCGTGACTAAAAAAGTCAAGTAAAATCGATAGTTTCGCTGCACATCAAGATATCATGTTTTAGACTTATAGGGAGTGAGTATATGTTGCAAGAAGATGCAGGGCTCTCGGCAATATGTACCAGTCCAATGCATTGACCAATCCAAGGGCAATGGTGATCAAAATTCTCCACACAGTTGTCACAAACAGCACAATGGCAGCTCCTCGGTGGACGATAGATCTTACAGACCCGACAATACTTCAATTTTAGTTCCACTCCATTGACATTAATCAACCTTTTCTTTCTAGTTCTATCACTGGAGCCGATTTCGTCTAAGACGAATGGGTGATCATTCCTCGGAACAATTCCTGGATCAATCATACTAGCCAGTATCAAGTTCACAAGAACCTGCATTGGAAGAAACTGTAAAATCAGTTCTATTCGTAGAAATATTAAACTACATCAGTATTGGGTGCTGTAGACATTACTTATCAGGGAGTGATTGTGGTGCTTTCGGTTACAACAAGAAACTGCATTTGGCTACTCAACTGCAAAGTAAGTAGTAGAACTGTATTTTGACTCCATAAGTACTCTTGGAACTCTGACAAGGTATCAAACTGGCTCTACATTTAAATTTAGCCTGTGACTATTGAAGCATCATCTTCTTATATCTATCAAATCTGGTAAATATAGGTCATAGATAAGACAAAAAGTAGTGAAACATGAGCAGATGGCACTAACAATTATGGTTAAGATCACACAGAGGGTGATTACGAGACCAGAATGATTAGGCAACTCATCTGCAACATAAACAGCAAATATCCAACTTGAAAGACCAATAGAAACGGCGGTTAGAAGTAACCCTCTTGGATCCGGACCAAAAATTAGTCGCCCTCTGAAGAAAAATACCTGTAAATTAAGTGAAATCAAAAGAAAGACTAATTTAAACTTTATGAAATGAAAAAAAGGATATTGAGGTAGTGCGTTACGTTATTTCCTGGCCAAACATGGTAAGCTCTAGTTCTTTCCATTTCGCCACCACCACAACAGTATTGTGGCCACAGATATTCGAGAACCCTTGTCTTATCAAGCAAAGTTTGCCACATATTGGCCGAGAATCTCTTGAACTTTCTGACAGCATTGGTTTCAACTTCATCATGTTTGTTCTCCACACCTCCAATCTCGGAAATATCTGCACATTCTTCTAGCGGGTCGGAAAGAGAAACGGGTTCCATCGCTTCCTCGTCGATTTCATTTCCTTCCATTTTTAGGTTGACGGCAGCCATCTTCTTCGATTTGCAGGATTTTCCTTCTCCCTTTTGCTTTGGTTAAAGGGGAAAGAACTGACCAGATTGTAACGAACTTTTAAAAACTGAAAGGCGGTTACTTCATCTGGGTCCGGTCCCCAGGCCCAAGCCTGACGCGTTAGTGGACAATTGCTCAGGCTCCAGCATTGCAAAAGGAAGAAAAACGCTGGACTATTGAAATTCATGGTAAGCTTATAATTAGACGTCCGTTCAATATATATATATATATATATATATATATATATATATATATATATATATATATATATATATAATTCCCTTTACTCTATCGATAACAAAAACTTTGGTAGCAAATGGGGATAAAATTACTTGGGACTGTTCGGGTTTTTCTCGTCCCCAACTTAACCCAAGTAGATGTTAAAAACCTTAATCCGCATGCATCTCTCTCTCTCTCTCTCTCTCTCTCTCTCTCCCCTCCCACACACGCGTGAGCACACACGCGCACACACACTACAGTTGGTAGCCACCACCGACCGCCACTGACCAACTTCGGGAGCTCCCATCATCGGCATTGACCGTCACCTTCACACTTCACACTGCTGGCCAATTTCAGAAGTCACCACCAGTGCCGACCACTGACTACACTGTGAACGAATTAAAAGCCTCCGAACCGCAATCCAACTCTAGCAGCCAATGTTGACCATAACCACCATCCAACTCTGATAGTCGCCTTCGTTGTCGACCAAATTAAGAAAATACTTTTTCTTTTAATAGAAACTTGACTAGTTTAAAACAAAAGAATTAGAAAAGTCAACAAGTTAACTCGAATTGATTCGGATTACACAGAGCCGATTAGGCCTAAATGGGATGGAGCAGAATGGGGCACATCAAATCAGAATCGGTTGGAGCGGGGCGCCCATAACGCCATTCCTGGCCTCTCTAAAGTCTACAGTAACATAGCATTACGGCCTCCGCTTACCCAACCCAAGTTCGACCCTAAAATGTACAATAACTTGGGTTTAAGAACTTGGGTTTCTGGCCCAAATAAGAAACCGGCCCATGTACCCCTATTTATATATTGAAACTTAGCCGCCCATAAACTTCTTCTTCTTCTTCTTCAGTCTTCTTGAAATTATAAGAAACAGAAGAATGGAAAACAAAAGCAAGATCAGAGTTGCAGTAGCAATTGCCTGTTGCTGGGCAGCAATCTCCATACTCCTCGCAGCAAGACGCAAGAAACGGAAACAGAAGCAGGAACAATCTTCACAACCATGCTACCTCAAAACGGATCAAAAGCCACAGCACGCCTTCAAGCGCGTGCTGGCCGACAATTCCTACTCTCAGTTCAAGCATCTCAAGCTCCACACTCCGAACAACGGTAAGCGCTCTCTCTATTTCTCAATTCTGATAACCCTAATTGCACTTTTTAGCGGCATTTTTTGGAAAACCCCTGGGGTACATTTAGCGGCGTTTTTTTGTTGGCAGAGTCTGGCGCGTCGATCTTGCACCCGTATGAAACAGAGATTGGTGGCCTGTTGAGGGAACCGGACGTGGGATTGCGGTTCTTTGAAGGGGAGGTGGATTTTGAGATGGACGAGTCTTATGTGTGGGTTGATACCGAGTCGAAGCTGGTGGAACTCGCTGAGGCGTTGAGTGGACAGAGGGTGTTTGGTGTGGATACCGAGCAGCATGGCTTGAGGTCCTTTTTGGGGTTCACGGCTCTTGTGCAGGTATACCTCTGGACAAGTGTGTGCATGCGCGTGAGTATCTTGTAGGGCTCCACAAACAAAATAATTTTTCTTCAAGTGTGTGGGGGACTCTGGGTGCATTTCTTGTAGAACTACAAAAAAAAAAAAATAAAGGTCTTTTTGATAATTTAGAACATGCGTGCGTGTGTTGTGTGCGTTGCTTGTAGAACAAAAAAAGAAATTGATAAGTTTGAACGTTTGTGTGTGTATTTCTTGTAGGACTATAAGAGCTAAAAAGAAATCTTTTTGATAAGTTTGACCGTGTGCGTTTGTGTAGGACTCCTTAAAGAATTCTTTTTGATACTTTGGACATGTGTCTGTATGTGTGTGTGCACGCGCTTGTCGACCTCCCAAAAGAATCCTTTTTAATAAATTTGAAGGTGAATCTTTGCATTTGTGTTTGAAAGAATTCCAAAAAGAATCTTCAAGATAAATTTTGTTTATTGTGAACCGTGTACGTGTGTGTGCGTCTGGCTCTTTAGAATGCTAAAAGGGGAGAAGAGTTCATAGTTTTGCCTTTTTTTACAAATAGATATCTACTAAGAGCGAGGATTATCTGGTGGACTCCATAGCTTTGCATGACGTGATGGGAATTCTTCGCCCGGTCTTTGCCAATCCTAAAGTTTGCAAGGTAACTTGTGAGCATGAGTTATATTACACTGCCATATGATTTTCTCTTTTGGGACCTTTTGTAGAGGCTTTGTTATCTACGGATGTCATATGCATAGGTATAGAGTGATTGACAATGGGTACATGTAAAGGTAAACATTTTGTATATGGCTACTCGATTTATGTGGCAACTTGATTTGTGTGAGTAACTTCGTACATTAACAGGTCTTTCGTTTAGTTGACTTTGAGGTGTTGGTTCTGATTAAAGTTCATTGCTATTTGCTTGTGTGTGATGCTTTTAGGGATTGACTGACCAATTTATTTTAGGTGTTTCATGGTGCTGATAATGATGTTCTCTGGCTACAAAGAGACTTCCATATATATGTTGTCAACCTATTTGATACCGCAAAGGTGAGACAGTATCTCTTTACACCCATATCAATATTCTTAAGTGCTGAAGCTCTTTTGACGCAATTGATTCACTAGGGAAGTACGAGTAAAGGGGATAGTTCTATCTCATAGTTACATTTTCTCTGGAAGTTGTTTGTGGGTGAGAGTACTGATTGTAGTGCATTGGCTTTTATATCTTTGCAGGCATGTGATGTATTGTCTAAGCCACAAAAATCATTCGCATACTTGCTGGAAACCTATTGTGGTGTTGCCAAGAACAAACTGCTACAGGTCTGCAAATATCCTTCACACGTAATTCTGTTACTCCCTCTGTACCCAAATAATAATGTGTTTTTGGAATACCAACTTTTTAGGATCAAGTAGTTAATGCCCCTTTGAAAGTTAAAGTCAATGCTTAGATCCGGTCTTTTGCCCTCAGATAGAAAGACCAAAAGTCACCTGTGTTAGTCTTGAAAAAGAGTGATTTGCATTTCAGGCGTTTACTTTGGCTATATGGACATACTGTTACTTGTACTGCAAAGAAGATATTAAGTGAAAGAATAGCGAAAGATAATTGTACCATATATTGAGTAAGGAGCAAATGTTAAACACTTGAGCACACGAGAGCAAGTAATACAGGTGGAACAATTAGCAGATCTGTTCATAAAATAGCTCTTCTCACACTTGTACTCTATAATTTCATGAGTAGACCTTGGCCAGAAGTCAAAAGATGGCAATGCATCAAGCTCTAGATGGTCTAAGGAGGTGTGAACTATTTGAGCTAATTTGCCAACTGTTTCTTTAACTCTTTACATCTGCTAGACTAGATGGTCTATGGCTTGTTTTCAACGCTCTAAAAAAGCCTCCATGTTTTTTGCACGAATAAATCAATTGCCACACTCTCTTACTAGAAAACTTATGGAAAATCTGTTAGATATTTCTAAGGTATGTAACCAGCATTATCTTGCCCTCTGAAATTGTAGCGTGAAGACTGGAGACAACGTCCATTGCCTATAGAAATGGTGGAATATGCTCGAACAGATGCACACTATCTATTGTATATTGCAGAATGTCTTGCTACTGAGCTCAAAGAACATGACAATGGTACTCATCTCTCTCTCTCTCTCGCACACACACTCTCACTCTCAACTCCCCTCCCTCCCTTCCCTCCTCCCCCTCAGAGCCTTCCTTGGATTGTCTGTGTATCATGGTAAACTTTTCAATGTTTTTCCGATGTGCTGATAAATAAGGGTAATTAAAGAAAAGATAGCACTTGGTATAGGTCACAATAACGGGGGACTCAAAAGGAGAAAAATGGAACGGAAAGAAGATATATACGTAATAAATTGTTTCTTAACATGTTACAGTTGAAGACATGTATGGTAATGTAGTCTTAACTCAGGCATAAAACTGTAGCCGACTCAAAACCTTTTTATGTTGCTTACCGTCAGTTTGACACTCCTCAAATGATTAATGTATCAGAAAACTCAGATTGTCTCGATGACAAAATCCGTTTTGTTCTCGAGGCTAGCCAGCGTTCCAATACAATTTGTCTGCAACTTTTCTCGAAAGAGACGGAGGCTTATCCAGGAGAATCTGCTGCATTTTCCATAATTTCCCGCCATTTGAATGGTCAAGGAACTGCTTTATCCGTTCTTGGCGACACTAAGGTGTGTAATCTTATGTATAGATCTTACTTAAGGTCAAAAAAATGTTTAGATCATGTTATTTCGAACTTCTCATCTTCTTCTCGATTCAGTTTCAGGATATTGTGCGGCATTTATGTGCTTGGAGGGACTTGATGGTTCGTTTACTTGAACATCAGATTAATCATGCTTATTGAAATTACTTTTGATGGATGACAAGGGGAAAATTACATCTTGATTATTTACATGCATAATTAGAATTCTGTCATTTGAAGCCTTTGCTATTTCCTTGAAGTCCTCTCCGGGCTTGTAGAACTAGGCATCAAGAAGTTTGCTCGGTCTTGTAAGTTTCTCCGCATACGTGGATTCTTTCTATTAGATTATCTTCAATTTTGTCCTTTGTCCAACTTTTCAACCTTGTTTCCTTCGCGTGGGGATCTAATCACATTAAGCATGGAATAATGAAATTCCTCATCCTTTTTAGTTATTTGTCCTCTCTTGGCTATTAAGGCCAGATAACATGATTATTAGAATTCAGTGCATAGTCCTTTTATTAACTTCTGCTTTCTTTAACTGTCAAGTTCTTAAGCATCTAGATCCACGACCGTGACTCCAGAAGAACAATATAAGCCTTCTGAAGGTGTAACTGTTCCAGATTAGTCTTCATGCCATTGTGCTTAAACTAACGATCCTGCCTCATTTCCTTAAAGATTTGATATATGAAATCATATTCTTTTGCCTATGTCATCTTCTTAAATTTTTTTCTGCTTTTTCATGACATTTTTTCATCTTGCCATCTTAGAGTCTTGATTGGCAATTGATTTCGGAAGAATTTATCTTTATTCATATTCACTTTGTCAATATCGTAGTTTTATATTATCCTTCATATGCGGACAAGAAGGTGAAGGAGACAAGTGCGAATGAGCCTTGCTGTTGAAGTTAAAAATTGCCTACTATTGCCCATGGCTTCCCTCAGCAGCCTGAATAATTGTTTCATCATTAACCTAACTTATTTGATTAACAATTCGTTCACCAAAAGTCGTAAATGGTGATCAATTTCCAATACAAGTTAGTTATGTAAGTTCATTTAGTAGAATGATGGGATGTGCATAAGATGAGGTTGAGCTTGTCTGTGTTATAATTCTTAAATGTTGGTGTTTACCAATTGCATGCCTGGTCAGATTGTCAAACTGGTCTCCACATAGCATCAGGTAAACCGTGGCTGAACCCTTAATCCCTCTTAGTAATCAAGCAAGCACCTAAAAAGTAGTGAAGGCAATGGCTCCTTTAGAATTCACCTTATGTCAACAAGTTATGCATTAAGTTCTAGTTTACATTTACGTCTATTACTGGTGCAACTAGACATGTTTGTTTACATTTTCACCACCTTCAAAACTCACTCTAGCGGAAGTGCTTATGGACAAATGAATGTTTAATATAGAATTCCCCAAAGTTGGGGAAGTCTAATGCCTTCTGACAATTGAAGTTTTCATTTTCTGCGTTATTTCTGTTTCCTTTATCTGACTGGTAATGGCTTCAATCCGTGGTTCCTCTAGAATGTGGTATTCACTAGTTATTTTTATTTTTGTCGGAGGCAACCAAAGTAGGAACTTGTATATTTGCCTATCATGCTATGTGCATGCCCTTCCAGGCTGCTTATTTAATTATGGTGAGAGAAGATAAAATTGAACTTGTTGTCTTTCAGCTCCCTATGTTGATGTGTTTTCAGGCTCGTGTGCATGATGAGAACTTGAGATATGTTTTATCAGATCAGGCCGTGGTTGCTCTTGCAAATAATGTTCCACTGAGTGAAACAGATATATATCACACCATAATAGGAGCTGATCTAAATGTTGATTCTCTGAATCTCGCTTCTTCCATCCAATCCCCGTCTCCTGCAGTTTGCAGTCATGTGGAAGAATTAATTTATTTCTTCCAAAACGTGATAGGCAAGCCTGACGAGATCTTTCAACCTACTCTTCAAAAAGTCCTGGGTCCAAACGGGAGTTGTCCTCTATCTGTTTACAATTATGGTCTGTTGTCCAAAAGTAACATGAAACTAACAACTAGATTAGTTTCCAAGGAAAATGGTAAGAAGAGTGCAAAACAAGTTGGTCGGAGGGCTTCACGCGAGCTGTTTGTTCAGAAGTTTTCCTGCAAGTCTCCAGTTTATCACAACTGTAGGATATATGCAAATGACGGCCGCTTACTATGTTATTGTGATCGCAGAAAACTTGAATGGTTAGTGGGAACCTGTATTTCATCTCCATTCAATTTATAACTTTGCATTTGTTTAATTTGTCAAACAACTCTGTGTGTGTGTGTATTATTAGATTTTGGATATGCTTCATCTTCTTGCACTTATATGCATATTGGCTTGCAACAGGTATCTTCGTCGGGACTTAGCAAAACTTGTTGAGGAAAACCCACCTGCCATAATGCTTCTTTTCGAACCCAAAGGTTTTCCTGAAGATGAGGACAATAATTTCTATACAAACAGTAAAAAAAATATATGTGTTGGCTGTGGTGAAGGAAATCATTATTTACGCTATCGAGTTATACCCTCCTGCTACAGAATACACTTTCCAGAACACTTGAAAAGCCATCGATCTCATGATATTGTCTTACTTTGTGTGGATTGTCATGAAGTTGCTCATGCTGCTGCTGAGAAATATAAGAAACAGATATCCGCAGAATTTGGAATACCTCTTTTCATCCGTAAAGTAATTGATTCTAGTCAAGAACAAGATATATCTGCATCATCTTCATCTGTAGTGCATAATCACGACACAGGCGTTTCTCCTTTAGAGTTGCGAACAGCGTCTATGGCTCTCTTGCGCCATGGAACAAGAATGCCAGCTAAGCGTCACAAAGAACTGACACAGGTGTGAAAGCATAACTTGAATGTTGACTTTGAAAATCATATTCGTACTTCCGAGCACAATGCTCTAATCTACGCAAAATGCTGTTTTTGTAGATTAGATGTGGTATGAGAGTTTTCTAGAAGTTGAAGTTACGAATATTAAACTCTTCTTAAAGATGTGTTTCATTCTTATTGCCTTTGCAGATTGTCGTGAGGTATTATGGGGGAAGAGAGATAACAGAAGAGGACCTGGAAAGAGCTTTGTTAGTTGGAATGAGTCCACACGAGAAGAGACGATTTGAGAAAAAGAGAGGTTTCTTAGTAAAACAATCAACAAAGAGCCTCAGTCTAGTTGAGGAAGTGGCGAATAATGGGATACCATCCGTATCTGATAATGCATTAAACAGTGATGATGTAGATGGGTCTCACTCACCAAATGGAGAGACAAGCAGCAAGGACAAAAGAGACCCTTCACTAGTATGCTTAGATAAAGGGGAAGCCTCCATCTCTGATAGCATGGATATGAAATTGAAGTCTGATTTTAATTCTGAAAGAAGTCTATCAAATGGAACAGTTTCTTCACTCTACCCTACTTCTGATGGCGGTGCTCCATTGACACATAACTCGAAGTTATCAATGTTAGGACATGGGCCACATGGGAAACAAGTTGTCGATCATCTACTTAAGAAGTATGGGGATAATGGGATTAGTCAGTTTTGCCAGAGATGGAGACAGGTTTTTGTCGAAGCTGTTCATCCTCGTTTCTTACCTGCTGGTTGGGATGTAATGCACAGGTAAACTGCCTCATTATTCTTTTATGTTCTTTCAATATGGCACACCAGTAGTTATCCATAAGTTGCATAAGATGATAGTCTTTTCATTGAAAGATCAAAAGGTCTTATTGGGCTCTTAGTGACATTGAATCCTCTGACCAGGGTCTAGATTATTTTTGAGCTCCTTCCTAGTATGGTATTCCATTGCCTGCAAAGTTAAGGATTTTGATGGAAGTATTTACGAATGGCCTAATTGATACTTCAAACCCTCAATTGTAAAAATTGAACATTTGGGTCCTCAAGTGAGATCTCCGTATAACTTTGGGGGTACTAAAGTTTACTTAGCCCTAAATGATTCTAAACACTGCAGCCTGTTTAAAGGTTGACATGGTAAAAAGCTTGGTTTGTGAGAAGTGTTAAACATGCAAGTAGAGTTATGTGCCAAATCTAGCCAGCTTTAAAATAAGTGGGGATTCAGTTTAGAACAAGTTAGGGTTATAACAATCATGTAAGTTTGCATTTCTTTTACAAAATACCTGGTAGATAAGCATCTGGTGATCCGTGCGCAAACGTTGTATCTAAACCCAAGTAAAAGTAGTAGAACCCTTAGTTGCATGAAGCGGGGCGGGGGGGGGGGGGGGGGGGGGGGGGGGGGGGGAGCGAGAATGGGGGCTGGGGAGCATAAGCCCTTGGAGAAATCTAAGGTTGGGAGCGGCTTGAATAAATAGATGCGAAAATAGTATTACCATTTGTTTAGTATATCTTACACTTGTGTGCATGCGTTTTTCCTTGAAAGTACCTTAAGCGACAGGGAAGTGTTATTTTTTGTCACATCAAGTGGCTACTGGCTACTTGCCTTTGAGAAGTTTTGCTGCTGCTATTCACTTCTCGAGACACTTCTAGCCAGCACATCTCCCATCTTAAGGGTTGGACACAGCCAAAAGTGAATTGAAGAGGGAACCCGGGGGGGGGGGGGGGAGAGAGAGAGAGAGAGAGAGAGAGTGCACTTACTAACAAACTTTGTTCTCACGATGACGGTAGTTAGCAATGGACAAGGGGGCTTTAAGGACTTGAAAGAAGAGGGAAACAAGGAATCGAGTCGAAAAGGGCTTGATTTTCTGGTACTCTTCCATTTGTTCTATGCATCTCAGTTCAGAAGACGGGATTGAGTTCCCATTTTAGCTTGGGACTTCATCTCATGGAGCTCCTAACTTGGGATTGCAATAGCGAGTTTCCGAGAGAGAAGTGTCATCATATGAGGAGTTTCTTGCTACTAAGGTAGAACCTCAAGAAATCGACTCCGAACCCCAGCCCCACCCCTCAAAAAAGAAAGTCCACCTTTGTTCTTGCAACTTCATACTGCTATGGCTCTACTGAGCACCGCCATCTCGTCTTTCTCTCTTTCTCTCTCTCTAAGCTATATCAGTCATAACCAAGTCCAAAGCCCATAAGCCCAACTGGAAATATGCACACTTCCAATCACCCATGTCCATATACGTTACTTCTCAAACCATTTTGGAGCCACTTTAGTTGAACTCCTTAGATAGGAAGTATGTGTTTATGTATTTTGGAAAATTTATCGAGGGACAACTACATAGGGGTTGAAGCTGATGGGTTTATAGAGATAGTGGGGTTCCAAATAGGGTAATGGACCTAAAATGACATTGATGCCGTCTCAAGAGGACTAGTAGTGGTAGTGGATTTTAATGATTTTGATGGTGGTGGCATGCTCGCAGTGACGTAAGAGGGTGGTGGTTGCAGTTTGACTACAGCAGCTTAGTGATTCATGACAGTTTTTATGTTGGGATGTTATGGCGATGATTCAGTAAAATCTTTGGTGACAGCCTTGGCAGCTGACATTGAGGTTAATGTGCAGAATTAATTGGAATAATGAGGTAGTTGTGGCAGAGATCGCTGCGAGGGAGATCTGTATGCACCTGCACTGCGAAGAACACGTCATTTAGCAAATTTTATTCATTTCATTTGGCTTTCACAAATGGGAGGGTTCTATATAGTTTTTATCTTCCGAAATAATGAAAAGGGAAATCAAAGGGCTGTATGATTTACCAAATAAAGAAATAGGTAGTGCCCTTGCAAAATGTACTGTTTCTCAAGGCCTAACTTTTGGATGGTTAGGACCTTGTTCCCCATCCCCACCAGAGGGTGATTCCTCCCTCCAAATGGCTAGCCAAGTAGGTAATCTTGATTTCTTCTCAGGATCTTGTAAGGCCAAATTTGGAATATCCCACTTCCGATGAGGGATATTCTAATCTCCGCTCTTCTGCTTTGACGTCTTCGCCAAGGCCCAGTCTCAACTTCTTCCACAGATAATCCTTGAATTTCCTCTGCAGCAGACCCCGTTCCATCACCCGACCTCAGGGCAATGCCTCCCTGAATGGTGCTAGCCAAGTGGGTGCACATTTACTTGCAGTTGAACGCTTTTTGCTTTAATCTAACTGGTTGGCCTGGTTTTTTTGCCCTTGAAATGTTTGGTGGATTGACATGCCTTGATTTCTTGCCAAATAGAGTTTGAAGTATAATAAAGGATTGTATTTGAAGGTACATCAGTACATATTACAGTTTGGTCAAAGGGCATTGACTTAAGACAAGTAAATATTGCAATAGACATATAGTAAAAGATCATGTGAAACCGAAACTTTACCAAGTTAAAATTGTAGATTGATAAATTGATTTGTTATTAAGTTTCAAAAAGAAATGGCAATTATATAGTACACAAACCTAATAGCAATTTCAGTAACTAGCTATTTACTCAAGGTAACATACTACAAATTTACAATTAGCAAATTACTTACCTTGATGAAAGCAATTTGGCAAAGCAAATTTGGGAAGTGATACTGTACGAGTTGTTTCTATTCTGAAATTCTATGATCTGGCATAGACAATTTCGGATGCTTACCAATATCTCGAAACTGTTGATCAAAGAGGTCTCAAACCTTAGTCTTTGTTGTATCCTCTTCCTAGCCAAGTGTGAAAACAAGAACGGTAAAAATGTTAGTTGTGAAAAACCCCAAGGACTATTACTCATTAGCAAATTGCATAAATACCCCTGGCCAATTGTAATTTGATACATTGGTGTTTGAAATTAGTGAACTCATTGCTACCTAATAGGCTAGATCTATAACGACCCAGATTCACAGGGTCAAGTTGTAATTGACCGGTGGTGTTTATAAAATTTGACACTTAGTAGTATTGCTTTGGGAACATGTGTTTTTCTAGGTTTTCAGGCCTATTGAGAAAGAAGAGATGGGAAACACTAAGGTTGGAATTTTGATTGGTCAATAACTTGGAATTAATGGTGGTATTACATTTTTGTATATAATTGTAGGAACCTATTTTGGGATCAACACAATGATCTATTTACTCATTGTTTTGGCTTTGTGTAAGTTCCACTTGCGGTGTAGTGCGTTCCAAGTTTGCTTTGCCAAATTGCTCCGTGTGAAGATATAAGTTTAAATACATCGCTATTCCAAGTAACTGTAACCACTTTTGAGGCTTTGCCCTGTTGTGGGGGTGTGCACCCAGATGGTTACATCCAGGGTAGAGCAAAACAAGTCATCCACCAGACACTATCACCGGTCTCTCCTGTCTGTCGTTCACGAATAGTCTCTTCCAAATCCTCTTGCCAAGGCTGAATCGCTTTCAGAAGCAATTGCACAAAAAAGGAAAAAAAATAATAATAAGAATAAGCATGAATTTGTGCTATCAACTGGGACCCAAAATTCTTACTGCTGGTCAGTCCTTATCGTAAAACCAAATCTAGTAACCAAACATTAATCTATCCGGTGGTGCGGCCATCCACAACATAATGGTCACTTGGCAAAGTGACCGTGGCTTCGGGTGATTGTGTCACGTCACTATCATAACAAGATTTCAAGTAGGTAATGGAGGACGATGGAAAGATAAATACAAGTAGATGAGACATAGCTCAATGAGTGCTTTGTGCATAGTACTGACGGCAACATAAACAGCTTTCTGTTGCAAGTGACACAAAATAAATTTGATGCAAATGGTGTTAAACTTAATTAATAGCGTTGCATAATGGAAGAAAATTAATAGTATCTTTTGAAATCTATAGTGCAAGGGCTCTATTTAAGAGCATACGGCTGAAACTTTTGCAAGTCCCAATCCTTTGCTTTTTGTTGTGCTTAGCTTTCAATTTTTACTTCATACTTTAAAGAATGATATTCAAGTTTGGCAACTAAATTATCCTTCCCTTTTGCAAAGGATATGATGTTGACATTCTTTTGCCAGTGGTAGAAGAGATTTTGGTGAGTATAGCATTTATAATCCGGCCAAGAAAGATTCCAACTCTGCCCAGGTTGAGTGAAGAAAATAAAGGCATCAAAAAACCTCTGATCGAGCAACTTCATATTGTGGCATGAAAAAATCTTGGAGGAGGTGTCTTTTTCCTTTGCAAGTCAGGACTCTTGATTAGAACTGTTGTATTTTGGTTATTCCTTGTTCAATTATTAAAGCGCAAACCTGGTTTTTTCTCTATTTGTCTTTCTTTTTCCTTTTATTGCCCATTCTATGTATGCCAGCGTTTGCATGGAGGTCGATCTATCCAAGCCATCACCTTCCAAGGTATGGATTGGCCAGCAATAGGATCGGACTCGCTATATTAGTACCTCACCCAAACTTATGAGAAGCAAGCCCAGCAGGCCTTCCCCAAACTTCAGTCAGTAAGTTAGATGCCTTAATCCCCACCCAGCAGATCCGCTACTGCGGGAGATCCAAGCCCACAGGGTGGATAACTCTGATTTTGCCTCTGCAACCAGTGGAGCCAGATCAAATGGCAACCAAAGAACCACATTTGGTAACTTGGTGCAAGTTCTGGTAATACAAGGAGTTTGATAGGGTGCAAGCTCTATAAAAGGTGTTGGAGTGCAATTGACATGCTTGATTGAAGACTGCAGTAAGAAGCTATTATATGGTTTTGTCTTTCGAGTTTTTGCAGCCCAATATAACACCTAAATATAGTTACTCTGGAGACTGCACAAGTCCGGTTCAAAAGTGAACAGGCTACTCTCCAGCCAGCCCCTTTGAACAATTTTCATTCCTTACTTCGGGTGGTGTACAATTTTCTAGAATCCATTTAAGAGCAAGTATGAAACATTGCAATTACAAATGGGTAGAGACTTTAGAACTCGATCGGTTCTCTCAAAATTTTCTCCCAGCCTTCTCTCTAAACACCCAACTCCACAGAAGTCACCATGGCCGCCCTACCGTGCTTTCGCACATGTGGGGCGGCAGCCACTCCGACGTTTCAGCTATAAGTTCTTCTTTACATCTATTGTGGTGGTATACTTTAGGAAGTGATCAGTTGGTGGCCAGCGGTACAAGCGGCGGGAAGACAGTAGCGAGGGGTCTCACTGGAATTTGAACGGAGACGGCAACATCGAGGTTTGTCTCCGATATTGGTTGATCTACGTAGATCTCTGTAGATCTGCTCGATCGACGTATTTATCAATGTTTGCCAAAGGTGGTCAGGAATCTTACCGACGACGACCGGATCTTTGCCGACGCTTTTTGACCGTCATTCTGAATGCTCCTTCAGACTTTCAATTCCGTTTTTATCTGTTTCCTGCTCCTCAGTGGTGGAGGTTCGGGTTGTGGTCTGTTGGTTGGTCCTAGTTGTAGTAGGAGGGCTCAGGATAGAGGGGCTTAGCCGTGGTTCTGGGGTTGGTTCTTGGAGTCCGTGGAGTCTTGGGAGGGGGGTTGGGGGGGATAGGGTCTCAGGGGCGTGGGTGCAGGGTGAGTTTCTGTTGGGCTTGAAATGAGGGGGACTCAGGGAAAGGGGGGAAGAGATTTGCCTTTGGGTTTTGGGCAATCAGTTCTGGGCAGGGTTTTGTGTGTGTGTGTGTGTGTTGGGGGGGGTTGTCAGTTTTAGGGCTTTTTTCTAGGTTCGAGCATCCTATGTGTCTACCTTGGTTAGCTTGGTAAGTTGTGGATGAGTTGTGGTTCCTCCGCCCTGTTTTGCGACTATTTGTTTCGGATTTATTATGGGTTAGTCGAAGGATGGACATTGCGGTGTTGTAGATCCTGGGAGGTGTGATGGACTCTTAAACAGTGTACTCACCTTTGTGTCGTGCGGTTCTCGATTGTCTGCGTTATTGTTACCATTTATAGTTTGTTTTCATTTATGTTCAGTTTAAACCTGTAAATTTTGCATGTTACTTTAAGTTAAGTTAAAGTGTAGGATATGCTCTACTCTAATTCAATTGTAATGTGCATAAATTTATTAGGTTTGTTGTTAGTGTCGGCCTTTGTGGTCATGTATACTGAGTTACGAGAATGTCGTGACAGATAATGTGTGTAAGCTCTACAACAGAGCGACTGTGTATCTTTAAATTATCAATGCAATTCTCTTATTACCAAAAAAAAGGGGTAGAGTAGGAGCATAAAGGTGGTGTGTTATTTATCTTTAGGGAAAATTGCATAAAATACCCCTGTGGTTTGGGGCAGTTGTAAAAAAACCCCTCTTGTTACAAAAATTGCATAAAAACACATGTGATTACAAAGGTGTTGCACCGTAAAATTTCCGTAACAGAATAGTAAAAATGTCGAAATTGCCCTTCTATATAAAAAGGGCACGCCCTTTCCATTTCTCTTTTCCTCTAATTCTTTCCTTCTCCACTAAATCCTTGGATCTGGACATGCACGAAGGCCAGCTGCCTTGGATCGACTGCGGGTTTACGGCGGCGCAAGATATTGATTTGATTCATTACTCGAATTGCATAAATTCAGATCAAACCCTAGATCTGAATTTGTGCGATTAGGGTTCGATTAAGTTTGGTAGAACCCATATACATGAAAATTGTGTTCCTTCACTGCCTGCTGTTCTTACTTTATCGCCGGAAAGGTAAGGTTCTCGCCTGTGTGATTAAGTTTGGCGGTAATGTGATTGTTTGCACAAGTTGGCGACGGCGAGGTTGGATGAGAAATAGGGTGGCATCGATTGTGGGTGGGTCAAGTGGCAGACGGGGTGGTGGGTTACATTGGTGGAGCACGGTGATGAGGCTGACAGCTGCTAGGCGAACAGGGACGGCTGTGGGTGGTTGGAGCTCGCGGTTTCGGAGGTGGACGGGGCTTGAAAATGGTGGCAGAAACGGGCTGTGGCAGAAAGGTCTCAACACCCAAGATCTTGAAAATGGTGGCAGAAACTAAGCAAACTGGATGGGGCTTGAAAATGGTGGCTAGGTTTTGGGCTTGAGGGGGCTGCGGTGATTTGGCGGAGTAGATGGCGACGGCCTTGGCGATCGTACTGAGGCGGCAGTGGGATTTAGGGCTTAGGATTTGGGGCAGAAGAAGATAGAAAGGGGCATTTTGGTAATTTGCTAAGTTAATTTCTACCAAACGCGCTTTTCAGGAGCATGAATATCACATGCCGTTAGTTTTAACGATTGTGTTTTACGGTTGCAAGACTTTTGTAACCTTGAGTGCCTTTTTGCAATTTTTGTAACCAGAGGGGTTTATTTGCAATGACCCCAAACTACAGGGGTATTTTACGCAATTTTCCCTTATCTTTAACATCTCACTTACAGGATGTGCCAAACCTTGTGACAATTGATTTGTAGTGGTAGGGAGAAAAAGCAACATAAATTTGAACAGAAGAACCGGTGATCAAAGCACATGGTGCAAAAATTTTGAATGGAATAATCAGGTAGGCTCTCTTTCTAGGCCTTCAACAACACTAAACTTGGGGGACCTCCCCTATCTCCTCTCTTCTCTTTTTCTGTTATATTCCAATTTGTAGGTTCTTTGCGTAAATTGGCTAATCCTCCTTCTTTGAACTTTTGAACTCGGTCTGTTCTGTCAATGGCCAAATTTTGAATGGCCAAATTTTGAACTTTTGGTATCGGCCTTCCTGGTCTGAGTGGTCACGGTTCCATCCGGCGGTGCTTGCGAAGTCGTTTCTGTCGCCGGTGAAGCCTCTGGTACCGGAATCTTCTGTGGGGAAATAACATGGTGATTCGTCAATTGTTTTCAATCGTCATTGTTGACAATGTCGCAATGTCGACGTCGAGACATAGGTAGATGACGGATCTGGGTGCCTATTATCCGAGTGTAACCTCAACTGCCGCAGGAGGTTTGCTCGTTTTACTTTGCTTTTGTCGTCAGTGCTGCCAAATTCTCTGGCTTACATTTGTTGATCTTTGGATTTTCCATGGGCGCGTCCTGGGTGCGTGGTTTTTTGTGAAGTGCTGTTATAGCTACTCCCATAGGTTGGTTCCCCCGCCAGTCGTTGATAGATCTCTCCCACTTTACCCACCCCCATTTCCTTCATCCCTTCTAGGCGGATCTCTCCCTTCCCCCTTACTCGGGCTATTTTTACGTGGTTGTCACTGGTGCTCGTTCATGCAAGAAGTTAATGTTGATTTTTGGAGGGTTTAAATGTTTATCTAAAGTTTTTTTGGGAACGGTTTCAATGGTGCCGTGGTGGTGAACTTTGATTAGTGTCGAGGAGCCTTGATCCACCATACGATTCTCCTGTCCTGGTGTACTGTTAGTGGTAAGGATAATCAACAAGTTCTCTCCACTTCTATCGCTGTTCTAAGAGCTCTCGACAGTTAGGCTAGTAGCTAGTGGAAGTGTTCGACTCTCAATGGTTGGAAGGGTTAATTACATTGGTAATCCTGATATTTCAGTTCATTACATGGCCATGCCTAACTATTGAAATTACACTAAGATGCACTTTTAAGTTTTTCAGCTCACAAAGCAAAACAAGATTATTGAAAGTGCCATCATTGTCCTCGAACCCCGTTGTCACTGTCGTTCCATCTATCCCAGTCACTACTGCTACCACCGCCATCCTCAGTCACAACCACCCATAGAGCTCGATTTCAGATCTAAAGCGTCGATGAGTGGGAGTTTGGGTTTTGCTCGGAAATAGATTTGGGTACTGTAGCTGATGGTTGAGCGTCAGTGTCAACTAGGCAAGGCATCGCAGTATTGATGATGAGGAAGACTTCTTAAGGCTTGAGTTCAATTTTGGTAGATCAAATTAAATTTTATGGTGCCATAACTTTTTTTGACGTCTTCTTTATGGGAGGTTTGCATTGTATAAAATTACTACCAAATACAGAGAGCGGAGTGTAATTTTAATAGTTAGGTACAGCCATGTGAAACAAATGAAAAACTCATGTGTGTCGGCTGTAATAGACCCTTATTGGGAGTGGTCCCTCAGTTGATTGAAGATGAGAACAAGGTGGGGCTTTGGTCGTGGAAGCTGATATTTTCTCGCGATGTTATTGAAATTTATTTTATTATATCTTTAGAGTTACATTTTATAGCTAGCATTTGGCATATAGATGCAATGTAATCCACGAGTGGCTGTTATGTGCTGTTAGAAAAAAGGAAAGAAGAAAATACATATTTTCTCATTATAGTATGGATCCATCAGGATTAGTTACCGTGTCATTAGATTAGATCGACAAGTCAAGATAGCTCAAAATCGCATAGGTGATTTTCGACAAGGATGCTAGAAAGTGAGTTGAAGTCATATAGGGTGTAACGAGTGTGGCTAAACTCTGCCTGTTAAGGATAATCACCTGTTTCTCTTTGATAATAATACAATATGCTTACAATTAAAAAAAAAATTGAACTGGTTCTTGCAATGTTTTTACGGAATAAGCGGCATCCATTTGTTTTAGGAGGCTATTTTTGCTCTGATGATAACAATTTCGAACTTGAAGGCACCAATCATTGATTTCAACATGAGTGTCGCTTGCAGTCTTTAGAAAAGAATTTGAACGCTAAGCTGCAAAAGTTTACCAATGATGTAATTTTCTTCAGTAATAGTTCTTTTTACCATCGACTACATTTGAAAGAGAAATTCAATATTTTGAATTTTGATTGTGAGGAGTGCATGCATTAATGCCCTCGCTCTTGTAGAAAATGGCATAGGCATCACCATTTAGATAGACCTAAGGTCAGTGCTCCAAAGTGCAATGGAACTACTAACCAAAGTCATGGCCTATTTCTAAGTAGATCGAGATCTTTAAGTCGTAATAGTCACTTATATGCAATGGGTACGGTTTGCCCAATGTTTTCGGTCCGTACTTTTTAATCCTCTTAAAGTCAACTCATTATCAAATTATCTGAGTTCAATTAACTTATCTTTTGATCGAACACCAAGATCCCGACCGTGCCCCTTAGTCATTGGATGATGAATTTGGTTGTTTTATGGGGAAGAGAAACTTCTTTTCCTCAAACAAACGCTGTGCTCATAGACGATAGGAACCTTAAGGTAAGTGACTCTCGGTTCGCGCTTGAAGTAGGATGCCTTTGCAGTTGCAGCTTAGAGAAGGTCGGATGCACAGACAGAAGTTTGGATCTTTGTTGGTGGAGGGAAGAATTAACTAAGTGTCAAATGTTGTCAAGTGGATGTTGTCAAATGTTATCATTTGTCAAGAACAAATGATAAGGCACTCCACAAAGTAATTACAAAGAAGACTATTACCGTGGTTTTCTTGTATGCCACTTGGAAGCGGAGTGATAGCTTCTTGTGTGTTGTTCTCGAAAGCGGGATTACAGTGACGTAACGCCCGAACAATGAACCCCAGACGGGCCCATACAGTTATAGCTTCCAAGTGATCCAAATGCTTTAATTAAGCAATTATGACACTTTCCTTTAGCACTTCTCCACATCAATTGAGAAAACTCTTACGCCGATTAATATTTGCATAATTTCCGGATGCAACACTTTATTGCTCTAGAAAATTCAAGACCTTGTAATCTTTTCGCGGCATCTACACTACAAAACATTACTATGGAGGGAATGGTTACAAACAATTTAGTACTATGACAGCAACCCAAGCTGACCTAAGTTCCCCATAGTGCACCTCCCATCTAATGTGGTGATCCCATCTCAAAGCAAGTATATTTCAAAAGTTGTACTGACACAAGCCCCATTCCAAGTATGATCTGTCAACTGAACACGAGTTGAGAATCCAATCTCTCAAAAGGGGTTTTGACTCTGGAGTCCCCAAGATTAGATGATACCTGATGCGCTCTCTAGAGAGACAGCAACTGAGACTTGTGATCGATGCCGTTAAAGATGAAAGTCCCAGACATGGGAATGAATTGTCCTGTGATAAGCTGCAGAGAAGAGAACAGTTGATACCTTAGGTTGCAATCGGAAAAGCAGCATCAAGCGTATATATCATAACACATTCTGATGACGGGTTAAATATTTTCAGCTGAAATGTACTGAGGTGCTCACTGATGCACTAGTTTTGGTTATAATAAAGCCTAATTATGGTGTATAAATAATAGAAGGTTCGGCTGCTGAAAAAGAAAGGCAATGATCCTACTTAATATGATAAAAAACTGAAGCAAATTGACATAGAAGAAGACAGGAATATCTGCTAGCTTGCAACAGTGTTCTAAAGTATTGCTCTATGAGCGATTTCTCAAGTGCTTTCCAAAAAGTTATTTAAGAAGGATGCCCAATTATCACATTCCAGAACATCCGCATATATTGAAACACGTGCAATCCGCAACAGGTGTTTAATACCATATTGCATCTATCTTCAGGAATTACAAACGGACATGGCATAATATTGAGGGATTTCTAGACTACGTTAGCAATGAACAAATCTAAAGAAGTGTAAACAATTGACCAGGGATGACACAAGATTTTTTATGCAACTCATGCTTATGTCAAGAGGAATATACAAACCTTGATCACTTCTTGTGATGCAATTCCGCCAACGAAGGCAGCAACTGCATGAAGCTCTGCAGCACCATATCGGCACATTTCATTGATAAGGTCCTCCGTTACAGTTGCGCCATTGCAACCCAAGTCACTTAGTAGGCTAACAGCTGTACTTCTCAATCGAGAAATATCCTCGTCCATCACACTGCAGAAACTAAAAAGAGTTATAGCTCTTCCCTTTCCCTGGAGGTTGGTTGTTGGTCTCTAACTATGAACAGATCAGAATAGATACAAACGATTATTGAAGTGGTCAAGTGGCAGTAGGGTTTACCCATCAAATTGCCCAGGAAAATTGTTATAGTTTGCAGCAAACCGGTCAACAGCTCGAAGCAGAATATAGAACCCCACAGCAATACTGCCTCGCATAATATACACAGTTTGTAACGTTAAAAAAATTGTGATATACAACACTAGTAAGCATAAGCAAGAGAAAACAAGTTAACTTGTCAAAAGAAAAATGTGCTTCTCAGCCGTAGGGCTATAAATGAACTAAGCCGTTCACAAACGGCTCGTGGCTCGTTCTCCACAAAATTCGTTCGCGTTCGTTCTTATAATATACAAACCGAACGTGAACAAGTTTTTAGGGCTCGTTTATTAAACGAGCCCAACATGAACACTCTAAACTGTTCACAAACGTGTTCGCGAACAGCTAGTCTAAATAATAAATTAATTATAATATTTTTACAAAATTAATATTTACATAAATCACATAAATTAAAAATTAAAGTTGGAGGCCAGGCCTTTAAGTCAACCCAAGACCCCAAGCCCACTTATAAACATCTATGTTACATGGACTCGGTATGAGTGTCCGGATCGGATACGTGTTCAAGTGTCGGACTCGTCTAATGTTGAAAACGCAAGACACGGGGACACGGCAAAATGCTCATATTTGTTATTGCTTTTTAGTTAATTCGAAGGCAAAAAGCTGTTTTATGTGATGCATTTAGTTTTAATTGACAACTTATCTCGTCTTAAAGTAATAACTAATTAAACAAAAGACTATAGGATAGTATCATAATGGCATATCCTATGAGATGTGTCAGACACATATCCCATACCCATGTCCAAGTGTCGAGTGTCCGACACGGGTACTTCACGCAAACCGAAGAGTCCATGTAACATAGATAAACATAGAGCCCAATCCTAGATAATCCAAACTATGAAGCCCAACACTTGAAAAACCTAACTATATGAACTAACCTAAACATCACAAATCAGTGAAATCACACGGCCGCACTCTCTCCGCCCCCTAACTCGTCGCGCACGCGCGCACAAGTAGATCGCACATAGCCCCCCCCCCCTCTCTCTCTCTCTCTCTCTCTCTCTCTCTCTCTCTCTCTCTCTATATATATATATATATATATATATATATCTTCACATACGGACATCACGTCGCCTGTCTTCGCCGTGTCATCTCCTCGTCGCTGGATTCAACATGCAAAGTTGTAGATCCGCAAAGCCATTGCCTGCAAAGCCGAGGGCTCAACCTCGAATGCATCAACTCGCTGTCTATGTCTTGATCGCCAATCGATCGGATTTATTTTTCGTTGTTTTTTATTCTGCATCACTCCTTGGATCTTCTATTTATCGTTTTTTTATTAATTTTGCCTTGATTGTTTGAACGATTTGAGAATTTTGAGTAAATTTAGGGATTTGTTGGAAGTTGAACTCAAACACGAGCCCAGTTTCTGAACTTGAGTTCGACTTGTATTGTTAAACGAGTCGAGCCCGAGTTTTACAGTCACAAACTAGAGCCAAGTTCGAGCATTGATTTTTTTGCTGTTAACGAACTTGAGCCAAGCTCGAACACACCAAAAATTAAACGAACCGAGTTCGAACACACCCATGTTCGGCTCGAACTCGGTTCATACAACCCTATACACAGGTGACCTGCTTATTTTCTTTACATGTTAGGTGCGGTAGATGTCAAACAGGTGCCTTTTCACCACTCTGGTGGTGGACCTAATTGTGGCTAAAACAATTTCAATTCCATGCGTCAAAAGCGCCGTTGCAGGAAGGATATTAAGGCATGATGTACCAGCATGATGCAGTGAGTCAAGTATGGACGGACTCTGAAGTATTGGATACTGAAAGAATCACTCATATTGCACTTAGGTCAATTTCAGAGAAAACGTGATGTTTCTATATAAAGGTTGTCCAGCACAGTAAGAAAATCTGATTATGCACCAAATCCAGCATGTGGACAAATACATGGATAAGTAGTTTGTCAAAAATCATACTGTAAATGGAAGCGTCCAGAGAGTAACCAAGATGCCTTTTTATAATACAGCATCTAACTTAAATTGCGTCGCAAACTTTTCCCTTAAAGATCCCAATCCCCAACTTAAAACCACTCACATCTGCCCCAATAAGGGGTGCGGTGGTTAGCATGAATGTTTAAGTCGCCTAAGGAAGGAAGACTGTGTGTGTGTCGGTGCATCTAATTGTGCATGTCTGGTGTCACAGAAAGAGAGAGATAACATCAAGGACTGAAAGCCATACTGTTGATTCAGGTAGCGATCACCTTTCCTGCGGTCAACTTTGTTATCACCAATCCTATCCTTGGTCAAGATAAAAATAAGTCGCCAGAAAAAGTTTGATCAAACATATCAAACTTCCTTGTTCCTACACCGCCTAGATATATACAAAAATTTGACATTTTTCAGAGTCACTCCGAAACAAATTTAGCCGCAAATCTGTCCATATACAGGTAGCAGATCATTAAAGCTATCCAGTCAGCTTCTTCAATTTAAACCAATCTAACCATATGTCGATAAAACAAACTTAAGCAAAGAAGCTACTCTCAGCATTCTATAATCCTTCCAATGCAATAAATCTTTTGGCTGCTGCTTCTCCCCCTAGCGTTTGTGAACAAGCTACAAGCCTAACTGTTGCTCAAAGGAGCAGTGTGACCGCCCCAGGGACACTCACACACAGATACAGCCGCCTATACCTAAATGACGCCCCCAGGCCCTTGTCCCAATAGATCTCCCCAGAGTCTGGGCAGTTTTAGGATCCATGCAACGAGTAGTGCATGTGGCATTGCATGCTAGACCTGTTTTTTGGTCCAACGCCTTAATAATCATGCACAACTCCTGTGCTAGGCACCACATAATGAGTCTATATGTCATAGCTACTAGTCCCATAGAACGACTCCCTTGTGTCTTACATTAGCACCCTGCATGCTGCATCGGCTCTTTTTTTACAACCTCACCCCCTTATCAAAGAAGTTTTGAAACACATTGCCTGTTGCCCAGGGTGGTTCAACATTTAGGTAAAAAAGTAGGTCTGGCTCCAGTACCACTTGCCATGGACCCGGCAACATTCTCACAAATACAGCCCGCGATCCTAAATCAGGCTATCCTAAAGCAGGCTCCCAACATTTCTATGATAGATCCTCTGGTGTCTGGGAGATGTTAGGGTTGAAGCAAAGGGCAGGGCACTACGCTGTGGCATTGCACGCCAGGCCCGTCTTGTGGTCCAACACCTTCTTTATCTGCATGTGCAGCCCGAGCAACGAGTGTCCAAGAGACTCGTAAAATGGAAGAACGAACAGTAGTCCAACATTCAACAACTTGCTCGGTGTTAAACTTGTGAATAACGTGTGTTTATTCATTAACACCTAAAATGCTTATTTCAACTTCTTTCCTATCATCACACTGGAAAACTTTGCACGTAACCTTAAGTTAACTTGGAGCAGTTTGTCCGTATTATTGTACTGATTACTATTTCACACCCCAAAAACTCCAGCAAGCTTGACCCTACAGATGACGCCACTAGTGGCATCTCAAGTAAACATACTCTACCACCAAAAACCACTGAAACAACCATCATCATCTAAATTCTAAAAACTCGAGTTCATGTAGCCAATCAATACTTTCCTTAGCAGATGCCTAAAAGAGGGAAAATAAGGTGACAACATACCTGTAGTCCTCATCTGTTAGATACTTCTGTAACTCTGGTTGGACTGGAGAGTTGAACTCATCTTCAATTAGACGGTATCTGCATATCTAACAAACAGAAATAAGGACCAAAAAAAATCTCAATAACTAATGCCTTTCAAGATAATTTTTTTCGGGTTCGGACTAAGGCTAAACGCGGATATTAACATTCTAAAATCGATAGTAATCAACCAACACAATAGAATGGATGTAAAAGTTGCAGAACTATTGATTAATAGAGTGGAAAATGACTATGATACATGTCAGGATACCAATTTAGCCATGCAAACAGAAGTAGTTAAGTGAAAGGGCTGCAGCTACGCTAGATGGACTCAGTGTCGGTGTCTGGATCGGATACATGTCCGGGGTTCGGACTTGCTTATTTTGAAAAATCGGGGACAGGGATCCGAAAGTGGACACGGACAGCAGGACAAGGCTAAAACTTTTAAAGTACATATAATACTTCAAATGGGAGTAAGTGTAAAATGTTATGTTTATAAGCGTATAAGTAATTTCCACAAAAAATATATATATAAGTACTGCCAAGAATAGATGGGTCATTTCATTTTTGGCTAGAGAATATAAAGTTTATTTCAATTTAGATATTTTAGGTACCATTTTCAGATAAGGCAGTGCCAACGAAATGAAAAACAAAAGCAAAAGAAAGAAATGTGTGACTGTACAGTGTAGTAATATCCACTGGATATTATCCAGCCTGTCAACTCAAAAAGCAAATAAGAGAGACCCACGTGACCATTGACTCTTGGCAGAAGGTATGAGGATCCCCTCCCTCCCTCCCTTCTCTATCTTCTCGTAAGTCGACGGCCAGACCTTCCTCTTCTGCTGATTGTCGTCTTCTTTTCCCTCTTCAAAACAATCGGATCTTCTTCTTCTCTCTCTTGAAAACCTTCAGGGTGTCTTCTTTGTTCGATCTTCACCGTCACGCTCTCGAGCCAGAATGTTGACGTAGCGTATCCGTCTAGCAAATGATGGATCCGACACGGTTCCCATACTGGTGTCCATGTAGAGTTGTGTCGACACAGCCCCTTCACCCCAAAGTGAAGGGTAGATGTCAAATCGGGCGGCAGTGCATTGTCCAATGTTGTTTGACAAAACAAGCTTGAACGTTAAGCCGACTACAGAGAAGCTACATCAATTGCATTGGTGTTTTTTTTATGTGATGGCCATGGTAGTTGGAAATTTTAGTTTTCAAAGTCAATTAGGGGACACTTTAAGATATAAATACGGATCCAAAAGATGTATGTAGTTGGATACCGAGTGAATAAGAAGTAATAACTGAGAATACTTACTGTGAGCTTCCTTGCGTTTTTGCAGAAATTTTTTATCATTGTCTTCAAGATGCTATCTGGATCTCTGCCAATTTTCTTCAGAATACTTCTCACCCGATGCTCAATCGCAAGGAAGTCAGCCTCAGCCTTGGCTTGGTAGATTTTCTGCAGGTTAATATATAACCTGGAGTTGCAAAGCCGAATGTCATCACCAAAGCCAAGAGTGTCACATGTCACACATAAGTATCACAAAAAGAAGCAGCATCAAATCCTTGAGCCATTTGTTACTAACTCAGTAGAAGATGTCATGTCAGGTATTGATCCCTCAAGAGGTGCCTCCCCACCACCTTCATTAGCTATGAACTCCTGCAATGTGAAGAATTGTATCTTCATGTGCATATGCAACACTGCTAATTATATGAAGAATGCATTTCATGATTCTAATAACACATTGGATTTGATTTGCCCAAATTATTGAGCCTTATCAGAGAGCACGTCCCTGTTCACACATCGCATCTGTATAGATGCATGAAGGAACATTTTTTTGGGTACGAATTGAACGTCCCAGTTTAAAAAAGTTGAAACTTTTGACTCTGAGGGACAAGTTGGAAATCTGAAACTTGTACAAGGGCATCTGAGCATACAAAAAGACTTTAACCCTCCAAAATATACCTATTTCCTATACGAGGAGCCAGAAATAACAGAAGTGCGATTAGGAAGAGAATACAACTAAAACAGAAAAAAGAAAAAAAATAGTCTAAGACATTATTACCCAAATGATTGTGCAAGAAGTACTCGAGATGTAACAAAGAGTAGGTAAGGAGGTTAAAGGACTCAGAATTACAACCGGGAAAAAGATCACTAGCAAAAAATTACTGCAGACACGGATTGGAAGCTTAGTACGAATGTGATTAAGCCTGTCGTTTAGCTCTTAAGCTGATCTCAAGGAGCCACTAACATAGGCGAGCTTGAGTAGCTTGCCTTTTATATAGGGCTAGAGTTTCTAAGACTCCACGCCAGCCCAAAGAACTCAAAAGCTTGATATGATCACCCAAACTGATGTCAAAACAGCCTCCAGAAGGGATTGCAATATAGATAGGCAAAGTCATTATGAGTATATACACGAAATCTTTGATATAAACAATGCAGAATTACCTTTAATGCTGCCACCATCACCCAAAAATCAGATGAACTAGAGTCAACTTCAGCACATGGGTCATTAATTATCTGTTCCAGATTTGAACCTGAGATGCAAAAGATGAATTATGTTAATGCTCGACAAAGAGGTACAAGTATGATCACAATACCTTCCCTTGAGGAAGCTAAAAGTTTAACAAGAATGATTGCCCACCAAAATTCCTAATACCAAAAATCTAATCAAGCTAACATCTTATATAAATGCTTCCTGTAGACTTCTGATGTATTAATCAAGTATCCAACATTGTAAGTTGGACTTATGAAATGCAAACCAGCACAGATGCAAAGGGGACATTTTTATTTCCTTCCCCATTTTAGCACCAGAAAGCAAGGCTGAGCCAGATACATCCCTCATGGGTTGATGAGGAACACTTGTAATGTAGCACAAGGATCCAATCTGATATTTTAGGAACCAAAAATCTTTGCACATTTTTTCCTCTTCAACAGAGTAGTCCTGCTTCATAGATGGAAACTCATGAAAGGTTAAGCATAGTTCAATTGCTCAAGTACAATCTCAGGATAGAAGATGCAGGTTGTCACTCAAACTTAATTTAGCTTGGGCCAGTATCACGCCAAGGTTTCAATATGAACCAGCAGGACGGCACATGCAGTCATCTACAAATACAACAATAATCGATTCTACAGGGGCTCAAAGATGGTGCAGTTCAATCCTTTTTGCTTCATGTAACCAGGTCTTAAGCGATTTAAGATACTTGTGCATGGGCACCACATACACGTTAGAATGTTTAATTCACAGTAACATATCGAATTTATGATGAAACATAACATGATAATCAATGCAACATCCTCCATGGGAGCTTTGTGCACCCAAAAAAGCCAGTCAAAGAAAATGCAAGATCATGTACTTACTAATCCCTCGAGGAGCAAAGAGTTTAAATGAGGCCTCCATTGCTTCTTTATAGTTATCTTCATCCATTGCAGTCATCCTGGCTTTAATTAGTTCCTAGGATATCAAGACATCAATTGGCCCACATTACTAGACACACACATAACGCATCAACAGAGAAGTGTGTGGAAGCACTGTGCAAACCTTGAACTCCTTTTTCTCTCCCCTGGTTGATGGAAGGCTTCCATCATGAGTTTTGGCCCATTCCTCAGCCAACTTGACAAGAATGATGACATATGGTGTGTGCTTATGCAGTACTGGATCGGACGTGTTTAAATCAATTGTTTCTGTTAACCTATAGTTGTTAAACAGGCAATAAAAATTACAGAGTTGTGACGTAAGATTCCTAAAGTGCACTAATAAAGTAGAAATTCTAATGAAATAGCTAACATGGGTAATTATCAGAGTATGAATTCAACTCATGAACAAACAAAGTCAACAAATAAGATGAAAACATCTGAGAAACTCAAACCTCCTAAGATCAGGCCATGGGTTATTCAGCCGAAGATCATCCAGAAAATGGTCAGGCTTTGATTCAATGACTGTATGCTCCTGCCATAGAGAAGAAAAGGAAGATAAGAACCCAAGCTTGGAAAACAATCAAGGTCTGATTATTTCTCTTGACACAGTTTCTACTTCTGCATAAGTTTTTATTTTATCATGCCTTATTGACAATTAATGATCCTGGCCTTACTCCTAGATGGAGAAAAGTATGGAATTCATAAAAAGTTACTGTAAAATTAAATAATTTTTCAACCACGTCTTAATCCATCGTTGCTCACTTTAAGAAACACCAAGAAATTTGAAAGTCCACTCAAACTGATTTTAGAAACATTACCTCCACACTGATCCGAACCAACCCCGTGAGGCCATAAGATCGTGCAAATATTAGCATCACATTTGCATCCCTACATATTCTGTCCAGCTTTACCATTGAATCTTCCACCAGCTGAAATCAAGGGAACATGGGTATAAGGGTGACAAATAACATATTCCAAAACATCTGTAGTAGGCTTGGGACAGACGCACCAAGGCAAAGTTCCGGTAATTGACGAAAATCTTTCTATCAATAGATAGGAATGAGTGTTCAATATAGGTAATTACATTCTGCTCTCTTTCTCTCTCCTTTTTTTACCCACATGATAACTGTTGGTGGATAAATTTACAGATGAATTGACCGCCAAGAAATGTTATTTCCATGGTTACCAATGGCTCACGGTATAAATATAAGACAACTCAGAAGATATACAAGACAAGAAATCAGGAGGTACTCGGACTCTATTCTCAAAAAGCTGGGACCACAAAGTTCCAACTATCGAATAGTTAAACGCCATGACTGGGCTGCAGATTTCTCCTAATGTTCTTTGAGTGGTCTCGTCCCATCTATACCAACTGATAAAACTGAAGCTTTCAAGAGGGCGTAATGTTCCAGATACACCGTCACAAGATATTGACAGTTTCAGATCAATCCATGCTATACAATTCAAAACAAGGAACTCAGCCTAAGGTTTAAATTAATATAGAGATTCTTTAGTTTCTATTAAAGTACCAGCCAAAGTAACTTCTCCATCTCTCTTAAGTAAATATTCTCTAACCCATAGTATCTGGTTCTCATCATTGATGCTCTGTATCTTCAAGTCACTGCTTCTCATGTCCCTAAGCTTAATGAGATTTTAAATCTCCATTCACCCTGTTTTGCCCATAACCATGTCTAGCTTCAACTATTTCTTTCCTGTTCTAGCCGATTAATACCTCTCAAGATTCCGTTCATACCTGCACTTGTGCATCTGTTAGTAGCATTCCCTCTTTAACTTATGCTTTTAGGACCCCCAGCATAGAAGACCATCCACTTCACATTCTTCAAGGAAGTTCTTGCCACTCTCCTAAAACAAGTAGAAATCGCATTCCCCATTACATGAGATCCATAGCACCACGGTCCTTGAGCATCCTATCCCTGAAAATGCATCAACTTTTTCCTATGCACACGCAAGTCACACCCCACAGTTGCTGGAAGGTTCCTTACATCTCTTAATGCATGATCAAGACCACCAAACCATGCTGTGTAGCTAAACACCATGAACAAATTTAATTAAACCATGTTACGTCCCCTAGTGAGGACATAACTTTTGGAGTTGACGACCCACTACTAAAAGCAACCAAGAGTGAATCTCTTTTCTTCAAGAAGGTAGCTGCACATAAAATACTCTCCGGAGACCCTGGACGCCAACACTAACTCTTGCTACATTTCCATCAATTCAAAGAACTTACATCATTTGTGCAGCAGCGCAATTTTGAGGCCAATACATAGGTATGTGAATTACAAAGCTGTAAGCCCACCTTCAGCTTCTATTTGTAGACTAGGGGCATCATTTGCCACATGTAAATATTCACTCCCACTTCAACTTGAGGGAATGGTCACTGGTTCATAGGTGATACTTAGAGCTAGGATTGATGTCGTCCATCTATTGTTTGCCCTAAGATGAGGTTATCAAGAGAATAGAATGGGTTAAGAAATGAGGTTGCAGATATGAAGAGGAAGGATAAGAGATATAACTGCTAGTGCATAACGGAACCTGCACAAAAATAACTAAGGGGGATATGGGTGAAGTGACCAAAAAATACCCCACTACATCGGTCAGAAGGCTCTAAATCTTTTATGGATATAAAGCAATAGAAGTTAATATGGTAAGAGTTTCTTCTATATCAAAGGACAGCCAGAAATTCTAACCTTAAGCAGGATAGTAACTAAGCTAGAATGACATCATGTATTCTTATGCATGAATTATCATCATTGCTTTTCGGCAAACCTTGTGAGTTGACTATTTGGCTTAGTCAGCAATGGTATTCTATCTTGCAAGAAAGCTTTTGTCTTTAACTCTTGCTTGTGGCAAGTACATAATGCAATAAAAAAGAAACAAGAAAAATAGTTCAGCTAAGTGTAAGTATCGCAACCTAAAAGGGCAAGCCTACCTTATACTCCGAAAGAGTCTACTAGACCATGTTTCATAAGCACAACTATCTTTTAATGGATAGTCAAAGCAATGCCTCGATCAATGCCAAGAAACTGATGCCATTACCTGTGTCGCTACTACCAGGGTGAACTGTGAAAAGAACGACGGGTTTGTCTCAATTAACGCTTTCGGATACTCCTCTACGAATTTGGCTTTAACAGCATCATTTAGCTCTTGAAGAAACGCGCACACACATTTTGCCTTTGACTGCCCAACGCTCGCTTCATCCACTACCAACACCACAAGCAACACATGATATAGACACCAAAAAGCAATAGAAACCTCTTTAGTAAATAAATTTCCATAATCAAGACTCGTACCCATAAAGTTGTTTCCAAGGTCATCCACTTCAACTTTGGAACCATCGACAACAGTAATGCTTCCAATGCCACCAAGAACAAGATTCTTTAAGGTTTCGGAACCCGTAGGTCCACAATTAAGTAAGCACACACTTGCTTTCTCAAGGGCAGCCTGCCCTTGCTCACCCCATATCCTGCAATAAAATCATCAATATTCTGATTTTGCGAAACAACTGCCACCCCCCACCCCAAAAAAAAAGGGAAAGTAAAAAAAAGCACCCAAAATTTTTAGAAGAAATCATAGAAACAAAATGGTTGGTCGACAAGGTCACTACATATGTATAGATGAGCGTTGCCAGACCAAATTCCTAGTATAGGCGCGTGGTACAGCTGTCAATGCAATACGTACAACCCTAAGCACTTCAAAAGTGCCCACACATAGTGCATAGTGCCCACTTTCTGCGATGCAAATAGGCAGCCCTATCGGCAGCCCTTGTAAACTCTATTGGCACTTCTGCACGCTTTATACGACTGTACATCGTACAAATTACGACAAAGTAGCAGCACAGGCAGTGCAAGTTAAACCCATTTAGGGAGTGTGAATAGGGCTACCCTGTGCAAATATCAGCTGTAATCAAATTGAGACCGCCAGTCACCCGTAAATTCCACAGTTCATGGTTTTGTTGCCAAGTAAACTTAATGTTTGAATATATTGTGCTTTAGTTGTAGGGAAATTCACCGAAATGTGTGATTCGTCACTGTATGGAGAAGATTACAGTTATGATTTATAGGGTTTACAAGCCAGAGAAGATTACTGTTATTCGGAAATGTAGAGACAAAATAAGACGAAAGTTGGAGAGTAAACGGTCAGTAAGATGAAAAGTATACTGAAAAAGAAGGTAGCAACGGGTTGAGTACCTGAGCTGACGATCGTATTTGGTCTTGGGTTCCGCCATTGTTGCACTGTGAAACTCTAGCTTCGCTTGCTTGCTACGCTGATTGTTGTGTGTTTAAAAAGAGTGCCGTCATATTCCGATGTACGCACAGGGCCGGAAATGAACCGAGCGGTCGTGCACGAACGGCCATGGTTCGTTCTTACGTTCCTTCTTGTAATATATAAATCGAATATGAACAAGTTTTTAAAACTCTTTTATTAAACGAACGAATATAAACACTCTAAAATATTCACAAACGTATTCGCAGACAGTTCGTTTAAATAAAAAATTAATTATAATATTTTTATAAAATTAATATTTACATAAAATCATAAATCACATAAATTAAAAATTAAAGTTGAATGCCATGCCTTTAAGTCAGCCCGAAACTTAGCCCACTCATAACAGCCCAATCCTAGATAATTCAATCATGAAGCCAAACACTTGAAAAAACCCTAACTATATAAATTAACCTAAACCTAAACATCACAATTCAGTTAAGTCACACAGTCGCATTCTCTCCGTCCCCTACCTCGTCGCGCGCGCACACACACAAGGCACATAGCCCCCCCTCTCTCTCTCTCTACAGACAGACATCGCTTCGCCTGTCTTCGTCGGATTCAACTTGCATCGCTGAAGAGCAAGATTCAACCTGCATCAACTTGCGTCGCCAGAGCACAAGATTCAACCTGCAAAGTTGTAGATCCGCAACTCCAAGTTTCCGATCTGCAAAGCCATAGCCTGCAAAGCCAAGGGCCCAACCTCGAATGCATCAACTTGCTGTCTATGTCTCGATCGCCAATCAATCGAATTTCTTTTTCAGTGTTTTTGATTCTGTGTTGCTCATTCTATCATCTATGTATCGTTTTTAATAAATTATACCTTGATTACTTGAATGATTTGAGAAGTTTGAGTAAATTTAGGGATTTGTTGGAATTTGATTTCGAACACGAGCCGAGTTTCCGAACTCAAGTTCGACTCGTATTGTTAAACGAGTTGAGCCCGAATTTTACAGTCACAAACTCGAGCCGAGTTCGAACATTGAATTTTTTGCTGTTAACGAACTCGAGCCAATTTCAAACATACCAAAAATTAAATGAACCGAGTTTGAACACACCCATGTTCGGTTCGAACTCGGTTCGTATACAGCCCTATGTACGCACCTTGTTAGTCTTTATTATATACAGTATATGTGCTCCTCCCAAAAATTATTTGTTGCTAAAGCCGTAAATGGCTGATACCACACGTTTCACTCATCTTGGCTTATATATTGAATTGCGTTGCAAGGTGTGAATTCATGAAACTTTATTGCTAGTCCACTGTTGATACAAAATAAAATGGCACGGGAGATTTTATGAGTTATATCATTCACGTTAATGGATTATTCTTTGAAAGAAACTTGCCTGAAGAGACGCCGAAGGCACATTTGGCAGGATTGAGACGCATGCGACACTTGCGCAGGAGGGCGAAGGAGTCTCTGAGGTCGGTTACGTGATCGTTAGACCTTCATGTTTTTTTTCCATGAGTGGCTTAAATATCTTGTCAAGCAATCACTCATTCATAGGTGGCTCCGCAGCCGGATGGCATGACCTTGCAGAGAAAAGGCCTCGGTCAGTGATGAAGGCTGTCTTCGGTATGTCGTCTTCGTGCATCCAGATCTGATTGTATCCGGAGAATGTGTCAAAGAAGCTCAAGAGTTCATGCCTAAGATGGCATCAATGAGGATGTTGCTACGTGAAGGGAATAGTTGTCTTTTGGGTATGCTCTATTAAAGTCTGTGTAGTAGATGCAGATGCACCATTTGCTGCTGGGTTTGGGTACCATCACCACATTGGCAATCCATGTCAAGTAGTCGATCCCTCGGATAAAATCGGCACCTAAGAACTTGCTAACTTCTTCTTTAATGATGGTCTGTCGTTCGGGTGTGAAAAAGCATTTCTTCTGCTTGGCTGATTTGTATTTGGAGTTGATAAGAAGCCGATGAGTGATTACAAAGGGATTTATGCCTGGCATCTCTACAGCGCTCAACTGCAAAGACGTTCGCGTCGGTGCAAAGGAAGGAAACAAGTTTATCGCGAAGAGTTGCTTCTAAATACGAGCCAATTTGCTATTGTCCCTCGAGGTTTCCTCCTTCTAGCGACATGGAGGTGAGATCTTCAGTTGGTTCAGCATGTCGTCCCTATGATCCTCAATAGGCAAAGCTTGTTTGCCTTTGCAAGAAAATAGGTAGCATTTGCGTGCTAGACCCTACCGTTTTGTCATGAAAAATTGTATGTACCGGTACCGTTTCCGTACCGTTTCAAATTTTTCATCAATAATAAACATTTGTAATAATCCTCATTGGCGAACTAACAATATATACATATATCTTTTTACTCACAGCTCCTCTAGAATAAACTGTTTGTTCTAGGTAGCTTAAATTACTTTAGTTTTCAAATAAACAAAATAGCTTATTCAATTTAATTATATCCTCTAGAATTATCCCTTTTTCAACGATCTCATTTGTAAATTCTTGTGTAAAAATAAACTGTTTGTTCAATAATAACGTCTTTAGATTCAAGAATAAGCTATTTTTGTGTGTGTCTGTGTGTGTATTCGCGCACATATGTGTAAATGAAAGAATATGATCAAAGCTTTTATGTATAAAGTAAATCAAAATTAAGTAATTATGAACAAGAGGCTACATTGGCTCTGATTGGTATAAAATAATTTATAAAATTTCTAACAAAAGTAATTACTTTTACAATTTTAAGGAATAGGTACAAAACACAATCTCGATCGGTACGTAGTCCTCTGCAGGTATCACCTGTATCGGCCGGTACAACCAGTACAGTGCAGTATTTTGGCTGGTACTAAATGTAAGGGATATTGTACCAGTAAAAGGCAAAAACGGTATGTACCGACTGGTACCGATACGGTATTGATAACTATGTTACCCTAACTATGCCGATGCTTGCGGGTTTTGAGAACTTCATGGCCAGATGAAGGGTGGAGGCCACCACTTGCAATTTGTTAAGCCCTATATTTTCCAAAATAGCGTTATAGGAGGACTTAACTTTGACGACTAAAAGTTTGATCGTTTATGTGACCTGGCAGGGGGCAGTGCCGGTGATGACCTTGAGAGGTATGATCCTTTCAATGGAAACAAGGACTCCTATGAAGCCATGTAAGGAAAGAAGACGGACTTCACTGTATCCCTAGGGATTCCCATATGCGAGAAGGCCTTGTCGAAGATGATGTCGGCCCAACTTCCGGTGTCAACTAAAATGCATTTTATAGATTAGACATCTATTTGAAATGCGACGCGGAAGCGCTATCGTATGGGAATTGTATTCCATCCAGAACAGTGTCATCGTAGTCGAGGGAGGCCTTGAGGTGCTTGGCTTAGCCCTATGTGAGGTTGACTTGCCACGTACAAAGGCTTGACTTGAGCTATGGGATAACTCGCAAGAGCTAGGACTGCCAAAGATGGTGTTAATGACTGGTGGATCTCTGGGGGAGCTTTTTCTTGCCTCTTTTGATTTCCTCCTTTACGGTTGAGCTGGTGATCATTATTCTTGATGAACTACTTCAAGTATTCACAATAGCGGGTCGACTAGGGTGGCAAGGGGAGTGTGTGTGTGCGCGGCTCACTGGCACGTATGCTAGTTGGGGTTATGTGTGCGATGAGACTTATTTGTTATTGGGGTGTGTGTCTTGTGTGTGTGTGTGTGTGTGTGTGAGAGAGAGAGAGAGAGAGAGAGAAGAAAGACAAGATAAGATAAGGAAAAGAAAACAAATATTTATGAATAGGTTGGAGAGATTTGCTAACGGGAGAAGTAGCGTGAATTAAACACAGGCGGACATTTACTTGATATTGACAATGATGCAAATTTTGAGTCCAATTGCTTCAAATTAGAAACGTCATGATTTTAATTTGCAATACTATTCGACTAATGATTATAAAACCAAAGAAAAGTAAATGAAATTTTCCTCATGTTTCAACCAAGAAATTATTTAACCTAAGTGGACAGGCTTCATCCTTTTTAAGCTCAAGGCCAAGCCAGGTAATATGATTGTTTTAATTCTCAAGTACAGAAATTATATATCGCACTTTTTTCCATATTCTAATGAAAGTATATATGTAACTGTGCCAGTGACATCATAATTTCAATGTCTATTTTCTTGTATTAGAGGTTCTAGAGTCATTTATGAATTTACATGGAGTTGCTTACAAAAACTTATTTAACCAAAGGAAATCCGTATTTTCACATCTTGCAATGCTTTTTATACTATCATTTTGTTTCTAAAAATTACACTAAAGGCCTCTATATTTCTTAACGACAATGAGGATTTAGAAAAAGCTTTAGAAGGCATGGGACAAAGTATCTCAACTGTTTTTTTTTTTAAATCCAAGTTCAATTTCTTTTTCTTGTGTACAACACACAAGTTCAAGCAGCCTACTTGTTCATTTATACTTTTGTAGTCTTCCAATGTTACAAATAGAGATTCTTAACCAAACTATTTAGAAATCTCTGTGATTTATCTTTAGGCTACTACAAGAAATGATAGAAGAATATAAAGACATGAGCTCGCAACTACCTAAGAAAATCATAAAATAGTCAATATGTAGATTATGAGAATCCTAAACAAGATTGTGATGGAGTAGAACAGATAGATTTATGAGCATGCAAATGTAGGAATTTTTTTTCTTCTTCTTAGCATTAATAGCAAGAAAATTTATAATTGAAAATATATCTCATAAAAATATTTATATTTGTTTTTGTTTTATCATATTCGCTTGTTCGCACAACACGAGAGGATGACAGGGATTAGTGTGAAGATTGTTAAACGTGGTTAAAAATGCATGTAAGTTATATATGCGCTATCTATAAAAATCACATAAATATTATGACTTGCATTCACTTTGCACATTCTGAAAATTTAAGAAAATCATGAAAATCTTATCATGTAAATTATATGAATCTCTAACAAGATAGCCATGAGGTAGATTAAATATATTGATAAACATGCATATGTAGGAATTTCTTTCATACTAGTTTGCATCTCTCACAAGAAAATTTACAGGCAAAAATCTATCTCATGAAAAGGTTTTTTCTTCTTTGTTGTCTTATCATCTTCGCTTCTTCACACAACACGAAAGGATGATATGGATGAGGCTAAAGATTCTTAAGTGTATTTTAAACTGTATACAATTTATTAACGGGTTAATGATAAGAAATCATATGAGTACTATTACTTGCATTCACTTTGCACATTTCGAATACTTAAGAAAACCACGAAAATACTATTATGTAAATTATGGAATCTTAAACAAGATTGTCATAAGGTAGCTTAAATATTATATAAAAACATGCATCACTTTGCACATTCAGAATATTTTAAAAAATCATGAAAATCTCATCATTTAAATTATGAGAATCTTAAACATATTTATCAAAGACAAATTAAATAATTTACAACACAACGTATATCTCATGAAAAGTTCAATTCTCTTCGTGGTCTTAGCATATTGTGTTGTTCACATAACAAGGGCATGCAAGAATGAGGTTCGAATTGTTGACTTAATCCCTGCTAATTCACCTCAGTTGACAATCTGATGCCAATCTAAAGCTAATGATTTTGGATATCAGATAATTCATGTTGGGCCTTATTTCACGTGGAGGTTTGAGCTTAATCTTTTTCGAAATAAAATTTACTTTTGCCACTTCTAGTGGAATTCAAAGGACAAAGCTTTGAAGGTATATGATGGTCATAAACTCAGTACCAAGTGCGATGGTTGTGACGGCCATTTCGAGTCTACTTGTTATTGGTATGTGATGCCTGACATATCCTTCTTAAAATAATGATCCACATAGTCCGCAAGTCTTCACCTCTTAAATGTGATGCAAGCTACAGCATGTCTACATGGTATCCCACTAACATTCCAAACTCTACAGTCACATGTCTCTTTCTGAAGACTCACATAGTAGTATAAATTGTATTCCTCCACTTGAAACTCTAACTCACTACCAACCAGCACACTACACTTCCTAGAAGCTTCCTTCATGACATTTAATTTAGATATAACTTTTGGTGCCACTTCCTTATCCCAATCACAATCATCATCATGCTTTTTATAAAACCTTGTCATTAATTTCACCCTAAATTGTTTAATTAAGGTCATAATAGGCATGCATCTAAGATCCCCCAACCAACTGTTAACACACTCACTTATGTTATTTGTTATGCTTTCACACTTCACCATAGGGTCAAAACCAAATCTTGTCCATATAGAATAGGCAATTTGGATAGCCATTCATGTGCTTCTTCATTTATATCTTTGATTTTCTGCATGGCATACCTGAAATTAGGACCACTATATGCTCTAACAGCCCTAAAAAAATTGATCTTCAAGCTAAGCCCTGGAAACTGTAGCCTAAAATTAGCATAAACATGCCTTGCATAGTGCCTATTATACACATCAGGAAACACCATTGTGATTGCCTCTCCAAGACCCTTGTGTCCATCTCACATAAAGGTCCATGGCTGACCTTCCTTACCTTGCCCAATCTGATTTTAAGGTGTTCAAAGAACAAAACCTAACTGTCCTTGTTTCACTCTCTACTACACCGAATGCAACAGGAAACAAAACCATTATTTCCATCAAAGGCTACATCAGATAGCAACACACCACCATAGGTACCTTTTAAGTGACAACCATCTAATCCAATCCATGGTCTACAACCTTTCATAAACCCATTTATCATAGCAGAGAAAGTCACAAATACCTTCTTGAACAATGGACTACCTATTAGGTTAGGTCTCTCATACTTTTATGGCTTTCATTGTAGCAGGATTAGTTCTTCTAAACATCTTTTTATATTTTGGCAATAGGTGATAAGACTCAGCATGACCACCATCAATCTCATCCCTTGCTATATGCCTAGCCTTATAAGGTTGCATTCTACTCGGTGTGACACCATATATTTCCTTAATTCTGCAATCATTCCAAGGAATTTTATGTCTGGATTAGCTCTAAGCACATCAACCAACTTTTTGGCTATCCAAGGGGAGGTAGCCTCTGACTGTTTCTCTGATCTTACACATGCATGCTCAAGATTAAGGTTCCTAATCCTAAAAGTTATATTATAATTACATACAGAGGCATGAATCCTCCAATTGTAACCCTCAGCAGCACAATGTGCAGTGACCCTAATCTTGTCACTTTTATCCTTCACTAAAGTAAAGCCTCTTGAATTACAAAGTCTTTCAAAGCCCACCTAAATTCAATGACATTCTTAAACAACATTCCGTATTCAAGTACAATTGGCTGCCCAGCCTCTCTAACAAAACCCTTTCCTCTAATTGTATTAACTTGACCCTCGATACTAGACTCAATTGAACATTATAGTTCACAACTCTCATAATCAGGCATGCCATCATGTACACACTTAGCATACTCATTTTCAGGGTTGTCATATGCAACATGCTCATCAGACACATCAGGGTCACTCCCTACTGGCTCTTCCTCACTACAGTCTTCCTCAGCAGAAAGTTTTCCTCATACTCAACATTAGGGTTTCTACATTTGGGGGATCAACCGTAGGGGGATTAGTAGTAGGGAGATCAACAATAGAGGGATTAAAAACCATCTGAGGTACTGCCTCAACCCCGTCACATACACATCATCACATCCTCTATCTCATATACCTTAAACATGCTCATAACATCATGATCATCAACGAGGTGATAAAACCTAGTTTGTCCAGGTAATTTTATCTTCAAACCAAGTAACATATTGACATTACAAGGATCATCATGCAAAGCTAAATCACACACATCTTTGAGCGAGTCATTATAACAGTACCTTTCAGGATCAACATTACCAATGTAGTATTCTGCATTTTTATATTGGACTAGTAGATTGTGTATTACAGGGGCCATTTAAAACCTAAGCATCGAAATAACAAGAAAATACTTCACTACCATTTCAAATACAAACTACAGAGAGAACTCAAGTTTTGAACCTAATTAAAAAAATGCCAAAAATTTCAATTTCTTACGAAGTTGTAAATGAGAAAGTGAAAAATAATACACAAAACCCATAAAGGCTTACATTATCTATGTGATGGGGTCTCCAAAACGTCATTTTACATATTGATCGACACTATATTTAAGTCTAAACATAAAACCCCCAAATTTCTTACAAAGACAAAAAGCAAATGACAGAAAAAACAATATGTGAAACACAAAACCCTCACATTGTTTGCAGGGTCTCTAAACCTATTACATATTTTACTTCCAACTCTTTTTTTGAAAACAGAACGAAAACTACAAAAACTATGCCCTACAGTGAAATGAAAGCAGTTACAAATTGGTAAGAGGATGATTTTAGGAGTTACTTACCTTTTTCATTAGAATAAACTCCAATCAGCCAAGCATCGTCTGCGTTGCAATAGAGGAAGTAGGATTTTTTTAGGTAAGGGAAATCAAGTGTGAAAAGTGGGAAAAATAGAGCGGAGAAGACAGAAGAGAGAAGTTAGGTGGCTGTTGTGGGGATCAATACCCCTTCATATTTCCCTCTCATTTTAGTCTGAAGGGCAATCACGACCTTTCATGCCAAATTTTAACACCATTCTTATTTCGTCTGGTCAATGGACACAACTGATATAAACGCGAACTGTCATCGGCTATAATTTATCCCTAAACTAAGGGATATAAATGATACTATTATCTCTTTTTTTATGTACCAGTGTTTACATCTTGTTGCTTTACTTTGCTTTTTTTTTCTTTTTGTCTTTTTTAAATTACTATAATAGATTAAGAAAAACAATTAGTAGCTCATGCTAAACTCATGGGTATCCCATGCAGCCCCAATCTATAAATGTGCTATACTAGACTTGAGCACAACTTTTGAAGCATGAGCTGGTTGTGGATGATTCTTGGGCCTGCTACCTTGCCCAAGTTACAGCCATAATGATTAGTATGCAATTTGGATAGTTACAACAACATTAGGGCAGAGTAATATATATTTTGCTTGGGAGACATTGACTTTCAAACAATTCAATTAACCAACGATTAGGGCCAAAACGAAGCAAAAATCACTTTGGCATTCTTTCAACCAAGTTGACCTGTAGGATGTGCAAAAATGTTCAGCAAACATATAAAAATTATCACATACAAGAGTTGATCTTGAAACCTCTACCTTATAAGTAACAAACTTTTGATTGCTTTTCACTACTAAAGGCAATTGTGGTCGACAAGAAAACCACTTTTGAGCAAAAGCACTTCTTAGTTCTTGAATAATGAAATTGTGTTTGAGATGCTTATATGCAAAAGTTATAGCCAAATACGTTAAACAACTATTGTGTACTAAACGTGGAATTGATTAAAAGTTGGAATCCTACTAATCAAACTAATGTATCACACATTTTGTATTCTCGTATCTATTCCCTCAACTTATCTTTCTGGCATGGCATGTATCCAAGGGCAGAACTCTAACATGACCGGGGGGAGAACGGCATCTCCCAACCTTTGGGAATTTTTTTTTAGTTTTTTATGTAATAGATATTCATAATGAACATATATACAGAAATTCCATTATATCGTAACATTAATTCATTAGGGTTTCGTTTTGTTGTGGTATTTTACTCTTTATGTTACCGGCCGTCATAGTCTTCTTCTTCCTCATTCTTTTACCCCGAATTTCGAATCCAAGATTTTCAGATTGCGAAAAAGCAGAAATTGATCAAGGTTAGTTCTTTTTTTTAGTTTAAATTTTTATAGTATGTTAACTTATACGTGACTACTGAACTTGCACAATTAAGAATCACATTAGTAATACATCTATACCATAAGAGTTAAGCTCTTTTCATGCAAGATTACGTTAGCGATCAACTTTTTTATGCTTTTATGCCCCCCCCCCCCCAACACACACACACACACACCAATAGGCGATTAGACTTTTTGGATCCGCCTTGCGTGTATCACTAGATTTCTTTTCTCTCTTTGTATTTTCCAAAATTTAGCTTTATGATTATGATGAACCACTCTGACGCCCCGCAAGTCATGGTAGCAGCTTGCAGTATAAACTTCATTTTCTCCAGCCAAAAAATTTGTTGACATGATGACGTGGCTTATTTTTGGAGGGCATTTTTGGAATATCAAGTCTACTATGATCAAGTCCAATTTGGGGGGAATTTTTGGCTGATTAATTCCAATTTGGTGGCACACTCTATATACTCTATTCTTCTCTTATAAATAAAAAAGGGTATACTCATAGGTGGATGTAGTTAGCGGTAGGTTTGCTGATTAGTGGGGCAGAGGATAGTGTATGCTAATTGGTGGAAGTAGTGGGTGATGATGGAGTTGGTTCACGTGATGGTGCAAAGATGGTTTGTGTGGTGTCAGGTGGTGGTCTGTATGGTGTGTGATGGTCGTCCGATGTGTGTAATGTGTAGAGATTAGCGGTGGGGGTCGGGCTATAGATCGGTAGTGAAGAAGGTAGAAGATGAACAAGAGAGAGAAAGAGAGTAATATGCCAAAAATCCTCCGTCTCCCCCCCCCCCCCCCCAAAGTGAACATAATCAGTAATCTGATGAGTTTTTTGGCCAAAAAATGGACATGGGGTTTTACATGTCAAACTCATAAAAATTTATAGTGCGAGTTAGTGAAAATGAAGCTTATGGTGCAGGTTGTTACCCTATGTAAACTAGGGGGTGCCAAATGTAATTAATCCCAGTTTTCATATAAATACATTTTAAGAAGATGCTTTTTATGTTCATTTTTTGTGTTCATTATCCATGTTCCATTTTGAAGAGTGATTTTGTATGTGTATGTGTCTTTGAGCAAGGTGTCTCAAGAAGAATATTTATTGGGGCAACCTTTATTTTCCCAAAGCAGTATTGGGAAAAAAAATCCCTTCTTAGTAAAAAAATTAATGGGCTTGTGTTTCTTCTCAGTTCAGTCAAACCAAGAAAATGTTCAATATACAGTTGTATCCACGACATCGTGATGACATGTTATCAGCACATAATGAAATCACTCTATATTGTTACCTTAGAGATCTTCATCACTATTCATAGAAAAATTCAAATCTTGTTGGAATCCATGGTCGGGAACACTCATATGCACGGAAGGCCGAATAGCGATGAATAGCTCGGTGGCGACAAGACTCGATGGGGAGCAACAAGGTTCAACACGGTGAGGGCAAAAAGGGGGAGGCAAATAGTGGCGTCTCATCGAGTTTCACGGATAAATCATTGACGATGACCAAAAACCATGGTCATTATGGAGGTCAACGAATAGGTGGTCAGTAACGACCAATGTTATTGACTAGATTTGATCAGGAGTTTCGTTGGCAGATCTAGATTTGGCTGCAATCCTCTACCGGGAGTTATATTAACAGATCCAAATCTGGCCAAATTCCACAGTCCGTAAAGTTGATATGGACTATGGTTGGTGATGAGGACTATCGACCTGGCATTAGTGTTATTTGTTGGGTGGTGATGTCGTCATAATGGTATGGATATAACTACTATAATGAATACTTTTTCATGAAGACCACTACCCATCCTTCACCTAGGGCATAACAAGTGGGGGATAATTTGTCACAAGATTTCCTTAGAGTGCATCTCTTCAATGTGGTGTATAGAATATGATCTGAAGAAAAAAACTTGCAAAGAGTTACTCTGTAATGCATGACAGACACTTTTTACATTTGCTTACCATTCTGTAGGGGTTATACCAATAACATTGTCAGTAAAATACTTAATATCCAAAAACTGAATGAAAAGTGATTCGTTACAATTCATTTATAGGAAGTCACCAAAACCCTGATTACTTAATAACAAAAAACAATAAAAAGATCAAATAAAACGCCAAGTAAATTAATGATGATGCTTGGAAGCCCAAAGCTTTGAGTTCCAATCCCTATCATTTCCCCCAGCTTTTTGAAAGATATGCCTCTGTCGAAGTGAATGCATATTATCGCTCTAACATATCAGTATTTAGTCTATGAACTCTTAAACAATAATCCACAAATAATTATTGGCAAAAAGCCCATGCCATTTGACCATAATTTGTCTGTAGCAATCATGCCTCATTGACAAAGCCAGTACATTAACCACATCCTCAAAGACCCCAGCTGTGTGCTTCTTAGAAAAAGTGTAGGATGGGTTAGAAGGGAATGGGTAATTGTAAGAACGACACAGGCATGGAAGCGCTAGAGAAGAAGGTGATGAGGGAAAAGGGTAAACGGGTGGAACAAGAATATCTTCAGGCTCATGGTAAGGGGTAAGGTCATCTACATTAAGCGCTGACTAATCTTCATGTCAATATGGACGTATAACTCATAAGCATTAGCAATAACCTTGCATTGAATAGGATATAAGCTCGTCCATCAAGAATGTGATTTTTCCAAGTTACTAGACGAAACCGCTTGGTATGATGGCAAATCATGACCTCGTCATTTTTAAAAAAATTCTTGGTACCTGCAATGAACATCTCCAGTATGCATATAATTCAGGAAAATGGCTAATGACCCTTTATTATACATGATGTGTGATCTTACCCCCTCCACTTCAAAATGATGTAATAAATTCCACCACGGTTAACGAAACCGTGCTCCTTAGATGGAATTGCTATAGACTCAATAAAATGACTTAAATACCCCTCTTTCCTTATCATATTTTATTTAGGTTAATGCCCCTCTCTCTCCCCCAACCCTGTCAATCACCTCAACAATCGCCATGCACTTTCACTGCCACCCCAATCCCCAATCCCCAATCCCCAATCTCGATCACCACCACACCTACCACACATATCCATATACCATCAAAAACAATTTCCCACATACACCATAAGTTGCCCCTTCCCCTTCCCCATCCTCATTACCCACTGCCCCCACACACACACTTACACACAAAAGCATACACTAACAACTCACACACTGCATGCACACACTCATACACCGGAGACGTGCATGCACACACATACAACGTATGCATACTCACTACATGCACAAATAGTTTCATAAACACACATTGAACATATAATCATAGTGCACGATTTCTTTGACAAGTTTGAGGGTGACATATGGTGGGTGGGTGTTTGGGGGAGGTCGGAAGGGGGATGACTGCCGTGCGTACATGGGTATGTGTTTGTGGGTGTGTGCAGAGTTCTGAGGGGGTGGGTGGGTGTGCAGAGTGGGCGATAGGTGGTGTGCGTGTGCATGCTTATATATTTGTAGGTGGGTGTTAGGAGGTAGGGAATGAGGGCGGCAGTGAAAGTGGGTAGCGCTGTAGGGATGGGGGTGGTTGACAGGAGTGGAAGTGAAGAAGGGACAAAGTTGTCATTTTTAAAAATATTCTGTTAGTCAACGTGCATGTTGTTCATGTGCCCTTTAAATACAAAGTTTTCAATTAAGGAGTGCAATTTCATTATTTGTGGGATGTTTTACTACATCATTTTAAAGTTGTGGATGTAAAATTGCACATCATGTGTAGTAGATGGGGTTATTAGGTATTTACCCCTATGGTTTAATTCCTCAAGTTGATTTTCCAACATATCTAAGCAGGTAAATCATCAATGGACGTTCAAATGACTCGATAAACTTTCTTGTCCCAGACAGAATGGGAAGTGGAACCAAATCAAATGGCACCTGATGTTATATCCTGTATAAATATGAAATTGGTCCCATGAGGGTAATACAGCTGACAGAGCTATTATAAGCAAAATGCTATAGGCAAAGCAAAACCTCCCATAGGCAAAGTAGGATCCTGACCAAAGAGGTGGTCCCAAGCAGAACATTTCAATACACCTCTAGGCTTCTATTAATTACCTTGATCTGACCATTTATCCTAGGCTACTATGCAATGGAAAACTACTAGTGTCAAGTGCCTTCCAAGGAGTCTTCTGAAAATAACTAATAAATCTCTATCAAACACAATGGTAACGCGCAAATGGACAGCCTCACTTAAGAAAGATCTTTGCTATGTGCGAAGCATCGGCCGCTCTGTTGCTTGATATTAACTGTGTCAATTTAGAACATACAATATAGTACAACAAAAACAAGGTTTTGCTTCCTTACGGTCCTTGGTAAACCTAGCACAAAATGCATTCTAATGTCCTACCAAGTAGCATGGTGCCACAAGAATAGAGGTGTAAACCGGCATTCTGTTTCCTACATTCAAGTATCTGACATGAACGACACTGGGAAACAATACAAGCTACATCAAGCTTAAGATAGCCGAAAGAATCTATCCTCGAGAAGCACAATAGTGTTATCATGATAAAATGACCAAGGACCCCACCTGCGTGTAAGTAATATATGTCAAAAACGTGCTAGGGATCGACAAATGGGATCCCTTAAACATGTAGACGTGAAGGATGACCGCCAGTTATTGGCGAGGAATCATTATCCTGAAGGGTTGCATAGGTCCCACTAAAATCTCAGCAAATAAGGCACTCATGGATAAATATCTCAAAACCCACTATCTTCAAACTCATGGATTGTAAGGTGGCTACGACCTTTGTAAACAAATGGGCGGGTTTACTCTATACTCCATTAAAATGCTTCAGCACAAAGATAGACTTCTAGATAAACTTAACCCACCTAGCATGGCAGGAACTCAGGTATTTTCCGAGTTTAAGTATCTTAATGCCTTGGGATCTGAAAACAAATTGGGTAATATATAATGACGCCAAAACCTAAGTGCCAAAACAACTACATAGAACTCACGATCTTAGGTGACATATCGATGTCGGACCTCATCCAATTTCTCGCGAAACAATGCAACGGATGGCCCCCTAGCTTAATACTCCACAATCCTAACACCAGAGGTGTCAGAAGCAACCTCAAAGACTTTACTAAAGTCAATATATCCACAAAGACCGGGACTTGAGACAACCTATTATTTATCACTCGAAATGCATTAGTTGTGGTCTAAGTCCACACAAAATCTCTTTTTTTAGGCTAGTAGTACTGGGAGCCATTATGTTGCTAAGCCCTTGATAAACCTCTTACAATAGGTGGCTAACCAGTCGTGAACTTTAGAAGATTTTAGCCATTCTCTAATGGACCAAACCTTCTCTCGTTCAACCACGATACAATCCTAGGACACAACAAACTCAAGGAACACAATAGAAGTCTGCACAAGTAAACACTTCTTCGTATTCAATGTAAAATTCCTAATTATAGAGAGCATCTAACACTTGACATAAGTTAAGTAAGTGTTATTTATACTCCCTCCATCCCAAAAAACTTGATCATATTTTGTTTTTGGCTGTCCCAAAAAAAATGATACTTTTCAAATTAAGAAAAAATTTGTAGGTACTTTTCATATTTACCCTTTTACACTTGTTTTATTCTATTTCTCACTCCACTAACCTATTTTCTCTTTCTTGACTCATTTCCTCACACCCCCCCCCCCCCCCAAAAAAAACACCTAGCCACCCACACACACATTTAATCTCTCTCTCTCTCTCTCTCTCTCGATAGAATGAAAAACTCATAAAATATGATTCATATTATAAATAAGCGTGCAAATCAAGGATATTATTATCTAAAAATTTATTACCATTCCATGTCTTTTGTTCTTCAAACAAAAAATAGGAATTCTACAATTTGAATTTCTTTCCGTTCCAAACAAAAAAAAAAGTGAATTGAATTCCAAATTTGAAATGCAAATCCTTAAAGAATTGGTTCCAAACAACCCGTAAATCTCACAAACCCAATGGGGAATGCTAATGCCTCTCTAGAATTCTAAATATGGGATCGTCTTGGCTTCGATCTTCATCATTAACTTCCAAAAACCAATAAAGCGTGCGAAAAGGTAGCTACGCTTTCTTATCTTCCAAATAAGGCGGTGGCACGGTCATGAACTCAATCATCCTATTTTTATTTTCCCGTCTTAGCCAAAAAATCAAACTCTTTTTTTTTTAGCCATGTTCTTTGCTTCAATCAGATCCCTTATGAGTGGTTAAGACTTGAGATTTAGAAAGCTGTATATCTTTTATATGGGGTTAGGTTTTTCTTTTGAACATGAGCTCCGGTCGCAAAGCTCCAATTTGGTTAATGTAACTAAACTAAGAAACATGTCAATATTGAGTTTTGGTAATTGATTAATGAATTGAGCTCCGAACACAATTTTTTTTAACTAGGTGAACACGAACCAGGGTTGAACAGGCCCATAGTTATGAGAAACGAGCTAAAAAATACCAATGTTCGGCTTGAACTCAGTTTGTATATAACCTTAGCTAGTAGTTAAAAATATGTAAATCAACCAATTGCAATACTATTCATCTTGAGTTAATAAAATGAGTGTCACAAATATACAACTAATGAATCGACACATGGTGTAACTACTCGATACACGGCTCAACCACAGAGCAATGCTTCTATATAGTGTAACAATCCGATTCACGACCATACTACTGGACAATTTCTCCTCTAAAAGTCCAATATGTGTTTAAGAGATCCATGGTAGGGACTCATCACACATATCATAGGACCTCCCTAGTACATGGCCAACAGGAGATCTTCATCCACCCTAGTACACTATAAGTGTGAGATCTTACAATCTATCCTCTTTGAGTTACATCATGTTTATTTTGAGAAGTTATATTCATATTGTTGTTACTTTTGCAAGAAATTGCTTTTTGCAAGTTATATAGATTGAAAACTTGCTTGGTCCAGCTAGGTAAGGTAGCTGGATGCTTACTTGACTCTTGAGCTTACCACTTTGTTATCATTTCAAATTAGCATTCGAAGGTGAGAAGCTTTTGGAATGAAAAATTTAGAAGGAATCAAGAACGAAATTAGAGCCAATTGTTTCTTTCGAATAAAAATAAGAATTAACACTACCAATTGTGTAACTTAAATATCTTAGTGTATTAAAACACGCTCATTTAAGAGTTAAGTATACTTTAGTACCCCATAAATACCCCCAAAATCTCACCAAATGGTACGTTTAATTTTTACACAAAAGGTAATTTTAATCTTGTAACAAATAAGAATTTCTGTCTAAATTCCTTAACTTTTTCGTCAAGGCAAAATTGTCTGCACTAGTTTGTTTTCTCTTCATTTTTTTTTAATTTTTCACCCAAATTTGGAGTACTTTTGAATCTAACTTCTTCTTCATTAGATATCTCTGCCAAGTCGATGAAATATCTAGAGAGCGATGAGGCTTCACGTGAAGGCAGCCAAATATGTCAGATCGTGTCCCTGGAGTTGGTCGGCGACAGGTCTACGCCGGTGAAGATCCGGCCGATTTCAGTTTTTAATGCGATGGTGGTGGTGTCAGGTGGAGGTGGTGCTGGTGCTGGTAGTGGGGGCACAGGCGACAACTGGTTCTTGGTTTTGAGAGAGATTGCCTGTGACGATGTTGGTGGTCGATAGTTCGGCGAGTGATTTGATCGGTGGTGTGACTGGTGGTGGACGTCCAGCGATGATGGTATTGGTGATCGATCGATGACTGATCAGGCCGCTGGTAATACTGGTCTGGGTGCTAGTGGCACCGCTATGATGCTGGCGGTGATAGAGATTTGGTGGTGCGGCGGTGAGGCCGATCTGGTGGTGGTTTTAGGTGGACGATCTGGCCCCCAGCGATACTGCGATGAGGCCGGTGGTGCTGGGGGTGATTTGGTGGTTTGCTAGTGTTACGATGGCTGTATAGCGCCCTTAGGTATCTTGACCACTTGCTAACCAGATATGGTAGAAGTGGCGATGTGTTTGTGAGCGGCGATGGTGGTGACTGGTGATGGTGGTGAGGCGGCGGTGGTTGTAGTCTTGGCCCCGATGGGTGATGTTGGCTCCAGCCGTGCTGCGATAAAACCAACGCCGGCGATGATTGTCGGTTGATGGCAATGACATGGTAGCATGGTAGTGATTCCGCAGTGGTGATGCCAATCTGGTGTAGGCCTGATCTGTGGTGATGGCAATGCTACGATGATGCGGTGGGTGAAGCCGTGGTGATTTGAGTGAATTTAGTAGGATAATTAAAAGGTTTATGTTGTTAGCAGATGATTTTAAGCGAGGAATTTTAAAAAGGGCAAATCGGATCTGTTCGTCGCCACATGCGTGATGTCTGTAGTACGCATCCAAACGATGCCGTTTTGACATAAAAAAAATAAATTAAAACTCATTTTCCATCTAACTAGCTCTTCCGATCCCTTCGTCTTCTAGCCTCCATTTCTACCTCCGCCTTCTTCTTCAGCTTACACAATCTATGCATCACAGGCCATATCACTTTATCTATTGCTATTAAATAATCTTAATTTCTATTGAATCTGTCTTCTCTTCCCCCCAACTCCTTTCAAAATCCTCATAACAGGTCACTTGAAGCAGTGTCCCACTACCGTAATCTGGTGAATCAAAGTTTGATTATCTGGGTAGATCTAGCAAGAAAGACTCTCTTGGTTTCATTTATGTTAAAAGAAAGGAAGATGAATAATTTTTTTGATGCGTTGTATTGAGTCACCAGTTTGACATCTCACCAGTCAGATGATAGATGTAGGAATTCTACCACTCCGGTTATTATAATGGCTGGGAGTTGTCTTAGCTTGTGGCGGTGATGGTGAGCGAAAAGAAGGGGCATGGAGGCATGTTTCTGTCCAGAAAAAGGTGAGAAAGAAGAGAAGGCAGCAAGGAAAAGGAAGAAACGATTATACAGGAATGGGTTTATATACAAAACGGCGTAGTTTTGGCACGCACCACAGGCAAGATGCCTGTGGTGACACAGAGATTTGATTTACCATTTTAAAAATAAGAAAAAATGGCTTAGCAAAATTGCTCTTGACGATTTTGCCTAGATCATTAAGAATTTGGATGAAAGTCCTTATTTATTAAAAAAGTAAAACTACATACCCTTTTGTGTAAAATTGAACATTTTAACTCTTAGGTGAGGTTCCGAGGTATTCTAAGGGTAGTAAAGTGTACTTAAACTTTCGATCTATTTATGACTTTGCGACAGGAGTTTCAAATTCCATCAAACCCAGCTTGTTGACCAAGTAAAGCAATTTGGATGGGACCTTTCCGAAAGGAAGGGTTTTTACTTGGGATGCGTCATGCTAGGCAGCAACATCTAGATCTTTGGTTCTTGCCATTGCTGTGAAGGTCCGTTGGGCTATATTCTGAGGGTTTGTTTTTGAATGAAGGACAAAAGTCCCCGCCTTTGATGCTGAGATGCACGTGAAAGAGTGAAGACTGGACACTGCTGCTACAAATAGGAAAGGCATCGGTTCCTATAGTACCTACCAGTATGAATGTCTATACATTTTACTATGATTAGACTGAGCATTAAGGTTTTCGCTTTAGAAAGGGAGAAATTCGACAACAAAACATTTTGTTGCCTCAAAAGTTGTTATGTGTCCTTATTTAACACAGTTAACCCCCCTCAAATAATTCATTTTATTTTTCATCCCTCCACTTTCGCCGCCACACACCACCAACATTCACTACGACCCATCACCACCATCACCTTCACGAAACACCAGTCCCATAACCCATCACCATTGTCATCTTTAACTACTGTAGCCAACCACTACCACACAACACCGCCACCATATCCCACCACCTTTACTACACAACCCACCACCGGCATTATAGCCCATTGCCACCTTGTCTTCCTCCATGCAACAACACACACTCACGAGCACTAGCACGCAAACACATGCAAAGATCACGACCTAATTGTGAGGACCACACTGATCTACCACCTCCATGTCGTCGTGAACAAGATACTACACTGCCCATCACCATTGCAACCCCCGTCTCTCCCCCTCTGAAACAAAATTTGGATAGGGAACACTATAAGGAAGGGGCTAGTAGTGATGTGAATATGCCGGGCTTGGACAGGGCCAGCCGAGAAAACGGGCCTGGGCCAGACTGAAAGGGTGGGGAACCGGGCTGGGCTAGAGGAGAGGGATATTCAGGCCCAGTCCAAGCCTTGGCCCTAGGCCCAATATTTAGGGTCGGGCTTGGGCCGGGCCTGGGCCCAACAAATTTTTTTTTTCTTTAAAAAATTCTTGTTATTCATTTTCAAAATCTTGAGGTTATTCCTCAATGCTCTTTGACACTTCACACACTCCATGGAATTAAAGTTAGAATTCAATTCACCTTTTTTTGTTTAAAACAAAAAGAAATATAAATTACATAATTTTTATTTATGTTTAGAATACATATAAAATAAAAATGTGATAAATTTTTTATAATTATTCCCTTGGCTTGTGATGCAGAACACATTATGATGAATTATCTCAATGTATTGGTAACACTACGTGATGATAATAGTGCATAAGTAGCTGCAAGATAAGTGAATTCCTCTTGACAATTTAAATTTATATAAAATCAACTTATTTCCAAAATATTAAATTGATAGCCTCTACTAATTCTCTAGTAATTTTTAGTTTGCAAAATATTAGAAAAATAATGTGATATTATCACCTATAAGAGAAAAAAGTGTAACATGTATATGCACGTTGGATAGGTAATTTTACTACTTGCTTTTACGTGTACATGTTTTTTAGGTATCCAAATCAAATTAATCGTACATTAATTACAATATTTACCTTGATATCGTGTTTTGCACATTGGAACACTGTCGTACAATTTTAAAATATTAAACTATGTAGGAAGAGTCTCTTTTCCCCTTGTGGTCGTTGTTAAAATGTTAACAATTATGTTTAGTAACAAAAAATAATTAAAAAACACATGAGAAGTTGCAGGTAATATTTTTCAACACTCGATAAGAATGCTGTTATATTACTTACTTGTAAATTAATATACAAAAAAACACCACTAACCGTCCGTTTGGAATCATTCATTTAGGATTTGGATTTCAGATCTGAAATTGGATTTGGATTTTAATTCACTTTTTTTTGTTTGAAACGAAAGGGTTCAAATCACGAAATTCCAATTGTGTTTGGAGAACAGGGGAAATTGAAAGATAATAAATTTTTAGATAATTATATTTTTGACTTACAATGAAAAATAAAATACGGTAAGTGGTTTTAAATGTGTTAATGCCACCACATGGTGGTGGTGGCGACAGTAACGACGGTAGTAGCGGTGGTGATAGTGGTGGCTACAGTGGTGATGGTGGCAATAGTGGTGACGGTGGTGGTAGCAGTAGTGGTGGTGACGGTGGTAGTTGTGACAGTACTGGCGGTGGTGGTGGTGATGGTGGCAGTGGTCGTGGCAACGGTGGTAGTTGTGGCAGTACTAACGGTGATGGCAATGGCGATCGTGGTCGGGGAAAGGGGTGCAACTTGGGCCGGGCAACCCGTGAATAACCCGTGCCAGCCTACAAAAATATGAGCTTGGACTTAGTTTTATAGTGACCACGGTGGATATGGGCTCAAAATTTTGGGCCCTTAAAAAATATGGGTTTGACATGGATAAAGCTTTTTATAAGTCCGTCCAGCCCGTGAAAAAACCAGCCTGTCTAACTATTATATAATATAAATTACAGTATATATATATATATATATATATATATATATATATATATATATATATATATATATATAATATTTATTTTGTTTCCTTAAGTCATTAAAAACTGTGGATCACATAACTCTATGCAATCTCGACCACTAAACTCTTAACCTAATAAAATACAATTTCTTTTTTGTACTTTCTGAACTCTCGTTCCCACTTTGACAAAGTCAAAGTCTCAAAGTCAAAGGTATGCTCATAATCTTTTCTTATTTTTCTGAACCAGGTAGAGCGAAGGTTCCCATTTTTTCGTTCATGTTTAGAGATCTTTAAAGACTTTACTTTTCCTATTTTATTTCTTATTATAGAATTAAAGACTCTTGTCTTTTTTATCTCGTTTTGTCCCAAATATTTGTTTTCATACTTAGATTTAAGTTTGTTTTGAGATTTTAATGTACTTTTTTTTCATTATCATGAATAAATTGTAGAGTTGGATGGTCAATAATATGTTTCAAAATTATTTTAAAAAAATAATTCGTAACCATGGACAACCCATGGACAGTCCGCGACCAGCCCGTGTCCACCAAAATTTTGATGGGTTTGGCGTGGATATATATTATTTGGCCCGTAGATGGGCTGGGCTGGACATGGGCACGACTTTTGGAGAACGGGCTGGTCATGGTCTAACCCTTGGGCCCGTCCAGCCTGCCTAAATTGCACCCCTAGTGGGGGATGCAGTAGCGGTGATGGTGGCAGTAGTGGTTACAGTGGTAGTGGTGGTAGTAGTAGTGGCAGCGACGGTGGTAGTTGTGGCACCACTGGCGGTGTTGGCGATGACAGTTGTAGTGGTGGCTGAGCTGGTGACGGTAGTGTTAATGGTGGTTGTGGTGACAGTGACAATGGTAATGGTAGCGACGTGGTGGTGACAGTGGTGATGGCAACGACGGTGGTGGTGGCAACAGTAGTAGTGTTGGTGGTGGTGGCAGTAGGGTAGTAATGGTGGTGGTGGCAGTAGCGGAAATGAAGATGGTGGTAGTTGGATCATTGTTTGAGAGATTCAGAAAAAAAAAGGATAAGATAAGTAATAATTACTTTTAATTCAAATAAATCGAAATCCCATAAAATCCGTCAATTTTTTATCGGATATTACACTATAGAAACAAATCCAGTTAAATCCCAGGAAATCCAATTTCAATTCATTTTTTTAATGTTCCAAACAACAAATTTTGAGGATTTGAAATAAAATTCTATCAATTTCATGGTTCCAAACACACTCTAAATGTCAACGCTTTAAAAAAAATGAGACTTTTCTTTTTTAAAATTTAAGTAACTTAAGGTATAATCTAACTTTTAAACGGATAGATTCTCATACCACAAATAAGAAAAAAAAGTTTTGAAAGAGAGAGAGATAACGCGCTTAAAGTAGAATATAAGGGAGGAGAAATATGCAATTACTAATTTTATTATCAAATATAAATTACAAACAACTTAAAGGTTAATTTAATGTTTGATTTACAAACAAAATCGTAAACTTAGATTGTCACAAAAAGTAAGTATTGTGGTTCATAAATAAAAATAAAAATGCAAAAAAGTTAATGATGATTAGTGATTAGTTTACAAAACATTAATATAAGCCTTTTGTTTTCAATCAAAACCATCAAATTATTTTGAGTTATGTGCAAATGGTACAAGTGAGAGTATATTATAGTCAAAATTTTATAGTGAGATGAAGAGAAAAGAAATATACATTTCCAAAAAGTTAAATAAAAAGAAAAAAATATAAGGTAGAGAGAGAATGAGGCGCGAGAAAGAATGAGAAAGAAAAAAAAAGTAACTCAAAATAGTTTAGGACCAAATTTAGGGCCAAAGGACCGGGCCAGGCTCTAAAAACAGGCCAATTTCTAGCTAACCCGTTTTTTAAGTCCCGACCCGGGCCTTTTTAGGAACGAGCCGGGCCAGATAAAAATTTACAAAAATTAGGCCTAGCCCAAGGCCCTACGAGTTAGGACTGGCACTGTTCATAGTTAGGACCAGGTCAGGCGACCTGACCCTTTTGACATCTCTAAGGGGTGGGAATGTACTCTCGGTGAAGAGGAGCAAATTCCAGCCAAAGATGATACAAGAATGCATGGCAACAGGTTGGTCGCGCTGCCAGTAAAATTGAAGAGTGCAATCACAAAAAGTAAGGATTGGTTTGACAAATTTTTTTTTTTTAATTTTTAAAGAGCAGTTTAATTTTTATTTTTTTACAAAAACAAGTGACTATTTGATAACCCTTGTTTTTTTTAGTTTTTTTTTTTGTGTTTGGTAACCCTTTTTATTTTGACTTTTTTTTTTTGATGGTTTGCGGTGATGTGACATAACGGTGGTCGACGGTGGTGGTGGCCGGCGGTGGCTGATGGCTGCCGGCGGTGCTCACCGGCGGCTGTAGGTGGCTACCGACAGTGGTCGCCAGCGGCCGGAGGTGGCTGTCGACGGCCGACGGTGGTCGCCTGAGGTGGCTGCCGACGGTGGGTGGGTGGTGATGGTGATCTCAAAAAAAAAACCGAAAGTGAAAAAAAAAACAGTTTTTGGAGTTTTTTTTTTACTCTTCAGTTTAAAAACTAGTTTTTTAAATTGGAGAAAGGAAAAAAAATAATTACCAAACACACTTTTTTTTTCAATTTTCAAAACTGAAAAAAAAAGGAAAAAAAAAAACCGCGTCAAACATGGCCAAAGAGTGCTCAATTTAACCGATTTAGGCTTTCTACCGCACATTAGTGATTCTTCATTGTAGGCCTGCTATATAGCCAAGAAAACTCCTTTTCAACACTTCTTCTTAAAACTTTCCTCATCATGCATGACAAAATCTAATATAGCACAACCAAAGCTGTTTCAAGTTACAAGCTAATGTCATAGGCGATGCGATGTAAACCCGGGATTCTATTAAATAGCAGCCAACTAAAACTACAGAGAAACCAATGTAACATAATATTTACAGGAATTTCAAGCAACAAACATGGTCAGTTCTCAGAAAGAAAAGAACAATTTTTTGAAAACTCACGCCCTTAAAAGCTGTAGTGGGAATGCAGCTGCAATGCATAGTCACGCACTCACGCAGATCAGAAACAGTGCCAAATTAATGTAGTACTGCAGTACCTCACATAGGATCTCTCTGCAACCTACCAAAACTCTACAACTTCAGATACTACATTCACAATAACTCATGCATCTGGGGTTCTATTTGATTATTCAAATTTCATTAAAACACTGAAAGTCTGAAACTAAACCAATTTGACCTTTCAACTCAACATGATTGTCCTAATACATCACTGATGATGAGGCTCGCGATGAAAATCAATCATGTTTTAAGCACGTCTAACCTTCATGATGCAAACCAATCATGACACAACCTAAGATCCCACTATCAAAGCAAGGTCATGCTACCTACCCTATCGAGTCAAAGGCTCGTATCATGACAATGCAATTCTCAAAAAGTGTTCACCTGACTGGAAACCAACTTCAATTTGAATTCCTTACCGAGGAAACACAAGGGTTTCAATCTATTAAAAAAGGTTACAAACAGTAGATAAAGAACAGAATCTTGTTAGTTTGTTTCTTTTATAACTTAAGTACTTAAGATAACAACTGTTCAAACATGGTACAGTATTGCCTCAAGACTCTCAATAGACAGCACATTCAACAAGATATGACTTATACCTCAATTGACAAACATCAAGCAATAGCAAAACCATGTAAGTATGGCTATAAGAACCACTGAACAAGAGATATAGCAGGAAACCAAGTAACCAACAGAGTAAGCAAATGTTAAATAATAAAAACAACTAGTATCAAGTTAATCACGGTCTATGTATATGACTGTCAGTGCAGGACAGCACTAACTATATAAACCAACCAATACTTGCATAAAATGAGTCATTAGTTGAAGCTACCAATAGGTGAGATAAATTTAAGACCTTAGCATGACATAACCAGAAAGTCATTAACAAATTATATTTACAACTATTGAACGATTATCAAAATGCAACTTAGCGTTATGGTAAAAGTCACCACAAGTTTCAGACTAATAATCATTCCAAAATGCATTAGCATGTGTTCCCAAACTACCATTTGGGATAATTACTCAATTGTTCGATTCAGATACCACATGCCTTAAATCATCAATCGCAACATTCAACAATTAGCACAAAACCCTCATCACAAGTCGGTAAATGAAATTCCTCTACGGTAAGTAAATCTATAATTGTTAACCGAATGCAGGAAAACGGCTTTTCAGGGATCCGATACCGTTATAGACCGATATATCGGTGCTTACATAACATCAAATCATCCGATACCGTTAAACGCACCGCGACCGTTACGTATCCAAATTCCGCGATTTAAAAACATGACCGGATGTTCCTTCAATGATGGATTGCATCGTACAACAATCAACCCAAAACCCTAACCAAAATTGGTAATTAAAACTCTTCCACAACAAGTAAACCTGTAAATATCAATTGACTTTATTGATAATCTGAAACCCTAGGTAACATTTAATTCACATAAAAACTGTAAATCTACTCCAAATAGAAACAAATCTACAAAGAAAAAAAATCAACTGAGTCGATTCAATGGGCAACAAGGAAATCAGTATTGTTACTAAACAGATCGATGATCGGGTCGGGCGAAGACTCGTTGACCGGGCTGGTGGGGCCTGAGTTGAAGAAGAAGGCGGATTTGGCGGCCATGAGCTTCTTCCGCTGGGGGCATCTGGGGCTGTAGATCCGGCTGATGAAGCAAGGGAGGGCGTCGAAGGATGCCGTCTGGGTGGGGGTGGTGGGCTGGGATGTGGTGCGGTAGAGGCAGATCTGGGCTTGGGAGTCGGCGAGGTGGGACTTGGTCTTGATGCGGGAGTCTCGGAGCTGGGCCAGGGCGCCGGGCTTGAGGTAGCGGAGGTAGGAGTGGTCGCGGATGGTTGCGGGTGGGGGGCGAAAGCGGCGGTTCATGGTGCTTGTAGGGTGGGCGGCGCTGAAGAGAGAGATTTGGAGGAATTTAGGGGTTGGAGGCGGGATTTAAGGAAGGGGAGCGGGGATGGGCGGGAAGATGGTGGAGGGAAAGGAGAAATGTGTGTTTCAAAATGGTGTGGCGCGGCCGGGCGGGATTTTACTGTGTAGGGTTCCAGGTCTTGAGTTTAGGACCGGACTCGTGACCTGTGTCCTTTTTTCTAATTTGGTTCGTTTACGTAACGTGGCCACCAAACACCAAGATTGGAACGAGCCGTCTCTCTCTCTCTCTCAATCAAAAGATAAAAAGATTATAAGCTTTGTAGCTCGATGGCGTGCGAACCGATCTCTTGTCATTGAAGTTGGCATCTATTTTTGGTATATGTGCGGCGATGTAATTAGATGTTTTGATCTCATTATTAAAAATACAATATGGAACGTATGTTTGTTTTGACTCTAGTCATAGGTCGAGTGAGATAGCTGTTGATGATCTATTGGCGTAAGAACGGGGTGTCTCGTTTGCCACGAACTCCTTCCTATTTAAATTTTGTCTCATAAAACCTAATGAAGGACTCTTGTTCAGGGATATTGTGATGAATCATGACAACAAATTAATCAAAACAAATCATCCATTACTCTTAGTCCTAATGCCACCGTAGAGGATTCAAACCAGATTACACTTTAGCTGGACCTTGGGATATCAATAAATTTTGAAAAAAATCTTGGTAGCACTCTTGACATAGTCAGTAACATGAAGCTGTTTTTCCAAGACCTCATTACAAAGGTTCAAAAACGATGTGCTAGCAGGAACGGATGCCTACTTAATAAAGCTGGTCGAGCAACCCTTATAACATCAGTGCTCACATCGTTTCTGACATATCACATGCAGGTTTTTCTCTTCCCTAAGTAAGTTACTAAAGCAATTAACTCAATCATATGGAGATTTTGGTGGTCCAGTAATGAGAACAAGAAAGGAATTCACTGGCTCGAGTGGACTAGGATTTAAAGACACTGGTTCTTTTAACCTAGCCCTCTTGGCAAAAACAAGCCGGAGAATATGATTAGAAGTAGATTGTCTGGTAGCTCGTATAATGGTGGGAAAATATTTTTCGAGGTCGAGCTTTATGACAAGCCCATACCGTGGTCTTTTCTCTTGGGGCTGGAGAAGGATTGGGCCGAAAAAAGTTTCCTCAAAAGTGGGCTACGATGGCAAGTTGGTACCGGAACTCAAATTTCAATCTTGAACGACAATTGGATCCTCAATTGTGACACAAAGCTTCAACTCATAGGACCTATGTCTTTGCTCCTATCCACAAATGTCAACAATCTCATAAAAAATGGTAACTGGGATGTACATCTTATCAAACAATTGTTTCAACCGACTATTGTGCCACACATCAACGCGATACACATCTCTCCACATCAGATTGAGGCTCAACAAGTTTGGAAGTTCATATCCTCTGGTATATTCTTCGTCAAATCTGCCTATCTTCTAGTCTACCAACAGAAAACAAGGGAATTACACAGAATTGGACATCTTATATCCTTACCTTCTCCAGCAAGTAAATTTTGGAAGGCACTATAATCCTTGCCAGCTCCCTAGAAAATGAAGTTTCTCATCTGGCAAATTTTATGGGATCGACTTCCTCTCCACACCAAACTCCAACGTTTCAATGTTATCCAATCAAATGCATGCCCTATTTGCCTCAATGCACCTGAAACGCTGGATCATCTATTCTTGTCTTGCACGAAGGTGAGGCTGGTCTGGTTCAAGGGGCCAGCTGGTCTCAAGGGGCCAGCTGGTCTCAAGGTGGATACCTTAGCATGCCCCTCTCGAGAATGGCTTATCGCTTGGTTTAAATCGCCAAAACACAAAAGCTCTTATATAAACCAAACCTTTTCCATTATAACTACCATTTGGTGTATCAGGACAAACGAAACCACCTTATTTTCTGACAAACTGATTTCAAACCTAGTTTTGTTATTAGTTGTATCCAGAACTTAAACCTAAATGTAAAAACTGCCCTTAACCAAAACACCCATCACCCTACTCTAACTTTCAAAGCTTTACCACAAAAATTCCCATTCACTATTCATTAGGATGTTCTATCATGCGCCTACCAAAATAAGAAACATGTCCAATTATTTATAGCTGACTGCTCCAACCCTAAACAACTAAAAGCTGGAGTTAGAATTTCATGTATAAATCATTTGCAGAAGCGTTTGTGGATCTGCTGCCATTACCACTGCTGCTTTAGATCGCACGACAGCAATGGCCAATAGGAGTTTTAACTGTAGTGCTATGAGCAAAAAGACAGAATTTGCTACATATTAAACTTCTTACTAATTCCAAATCTCTTCTCTCACAAATGACGGACAGTGATGATATATCAGATCAGGTGGCGCCAATATTATATGATACCTGTTATATAGTAGTTGATCTACATTACTGTAGTACGGACACGACAACAGTCTTGCAACTTAAAGAGGTCAGACCCCTAGCAGCTTTTGCGTGTCATGCCCAAATTGATGTATATCAAGACTGGGTCAACGAGCTTTTGCTACAATGAGATCTCTCGTCTTTACCTTTTGCTTTTTGTAGTGCAAAAACTCTACTTTATTTTGGTGCCAATATGTACTTATTTCTGTATTTGATTCATGTACTTCTCTTTGACATGGGGGTCATGTATAGCTGTAAAGGCTAGCGCACAACATCTTTTGTAAACCCTTATTATCAATGCAATTCTCCTCATTATAAAAAAAAAGTTTTCGAGAGTCATCATTGTCCTCAGGTTCGCTATCATAGCATACTTAATGTGAAATGTCATACACATGCATCCACATGCATGACACATTGAAAACGGCAATTTATAGGTCGTATTACATATGATAAATTCGTTGTATCGATTATATGCACACATTCACAGCATATTCATGCAATAACAGATATATGTAAGTCAACCTATTTATATGAGAGATTGTCGGATCAAGAGGAACTAATGGGATAAGGTAAAACCGTTAGATCATGGGATAATGTGATAGGAAGAATGACTAATGGAGACAAGGGTTAACTTTTAATATATCTAACGTTGCTTGATGGTTGAGACCATTCATCTGAACTAGAATCTACGTAGACAATATGCCCCCGTCATTTATGACACACACACACACACATGTACATATATATGTACGTAAGGCCACACATATAAGAACTAGAGATGGGGGTGCTTAAATAGGTCTTTAACAACGATTAAAATTAATGTTATTCTTTGGTTGAAGAATGTTGTCTAGTGAAAAAAAATTCTTTTTGCTTTTCGATTTATGATTTATAAGTATAAAGCTAAATGATCACAAATATTATAAAATCAAGATAAATGACAAGAAAGGTAAGAAAATCCAAAGCCAAATCTTGACAAGACGATGTTTTCACGTGGCTCAGCACTTTGCCTAATCCACACGTATGACCTCCTCAAGCTTTCAGAATCCCAATATCCATTAGACTGGTTAGTTTAAGCTATTCCACAAGCCTTTCACATGCTTAACTCACACGTCACTTTGCAACACATTTGTCTAGGTTGCACTTGATGTATCAATCTATGTATTTTGTGTACTAGTACCTTGTAAGATGCATGTTTATAATTGAAAGTTGTATTTTCCCACACAAACTGATAGATATCTCTAGTGAAAATGTATATATGAGCTAGAGGATGATCGATGAGAAACAAAATTTTGATTTTCAAAACTGTGTATGAATGTCTTTTCAAAGGTTGTATAGCTTACACTTTAGTAAATCGTATTAATATACATTTGTAAATGATACATCTACACATTATAAACGATATACACCTAAAACATTTCATATATCCTCTTGTTACATACTAAAAAATTATTTTGATCATCTATGTCTACTTTCAGTAATATTTTTATGAAAAACTTGCAATGAATGACATATATTTAGTTATCCTTTCTTTAGAGATGACTCAACTCTCTCTCTCTCTCCCCCCCCCACTCTCTCCCTTTCTCCCCGTCTCTCTCTCTGATCAACTTCATTACGTTAAGATAAAAGTCTCTCCATACCACATGGGGCTATGCCAGTTCCCTTTTCATCCAATTTAATAGAAAGAGAACGATTGATGATGTGGGAATTACAAAAGTGGTTTACATTAGCCCAAATAACCAAGTTTTGGACCGGTCTATTTACGACTCTGCTAATCTTACAAAAAGCCCAACATATGAGAGGCTTCAGTTTGGACATGGCATCCTCTGTGATTGTGAAGCTTCTCCAACTTGGCACTTCTTTTTGGTTATTCATCTGTTGACCATAATTTCCACATCTCCTTTGAAATAGCCAAAAAAACTACAAAAGCTTTAGTAGGCGCAGGTTAAGCTTCAGTCGCATAGGGCTAGACCATGGTGATTCGAGATTATTGTCGCTTGGATGGATTTAGTTGCCGCAAAGCTGCATCAAAATTCACTTTGTGCTAGAAAATGAGTGGTCAAGACCATGTCAGGTGAGGATTCGTTTAGGGATGTGTGGAAAGCAAGGTTGCTTTGTGGTGGCTGTAGGCCGCTAGAGCACACTTGGAGATATCTTTCACTTTATCTCAAGTTTTGGGAAGACTTTTTGGTTTCAGCTCATCCAAACATGTTCCATGATGATAATTGCAAACAATTTATACTTGCATTTAAAATCAAGCTCTTGGGTATGTAGGAAGGTAGGAGGTATGATCGATGCGTTTCAACTGAGAGGGTGGGATTATGTTTGATTGCAAGTTCCCGAGTATGAAAGAAGGGTTGAAAATTTTGGGAGAGGCCATCCAAAGTGATTGAGTAAAAGGATAGTTGATGAATAGGTGCATCAAAGTTTCTCCCTTTGAATTGTGTAGGGGCATGCAAGTTTGTGTGTCAAGGATGAAAGCTTGAATTGAGTAGAATGTAACAAGCAACAGATTAAGTTTTATGTCACTTACTAAAAATTCACCCTTCAAAGGGATTTCCAGAAGAGTTGGGATCCATTGGTTTGAAACCTGTTGGTATTTTTATTGGTGTATGCTAATTTTGAGATAACTTTCCAGATCTTAATGGTATAGGCTAGGAAATCCTGGGGTTTTAAGGGGGAATATTCCGATCTTGAGAATTTCCCTTATGATAGAGTCCGGAAAAAGGCCATGCAACTTCAGTAGGCTCCATGAACAGGTTAAAGAATCAATTAGATCTGAGACTTTGGAAACACTTGGGCTTCTCGAAGACATGATGGGATTTGAAGTTTGGATAGTTAAAATCCAAATATCTTTTCTGAAATCAATATTCATCCCATGTATAACAAGCTCTTTTTTTCACTCTGTCTATGCTCGAGCAAATTCCTTTCCATAAACCAGGAGGCTAGTAAACCAGGTGAGGTGAGCATCACCCAACCTAGTTTAGCAATTGAGGCTTTCTTGAGATCTTTCATGGATTTGAAACCAAGCCCGTAATTACTTTTAGGCACACGGAGTTATATCCACACTTTAGGGCATAAAGCGTGCTTCTTGGTTCTTGGTGCCCCCACCAAAATCTTCTTAAGGCTATGTCTGTTTTCATAAGTTTTGACTGGCAAAAAACTGATGGACATTGTACCTCTATTTTCATAAGTTTTGATGGCAAAACATCGATGGACATTGTATAAGTGGGAATCGCCATTATAATTGCCCTAATTAAAGTTTCTCTACCCGTTTCTGATAAGCATTTCACTTTTCATCCACTGAATCGCTGCTTGATCTTTCCTTGATTGACGCAATGAGATTTCTCTTGTTTTGGTTGATGAACATAGGCAGCCCGAGGTACTTGTCCTCAGGAGGAGCTTTCTTGATGTACAGATGATTGAACAAATCTCTACTCTCATTTGCTGACATGTTTCTGCTAAAGAAAACTCTTGACTTTTTCGGTTGATTGTTTGCCCTAACAAAGCCTCGAATTTTTTGAGACATCTGAGTATTGTACTGCTTCCTTTTTGTTTGCCTGCAAAAGACGATCAAATCATCAGCAAAAAGAAGGTAGGACACTGTTGGGCTTCCTCTACTTGCTTTGATTCCATCAAAGTTTTATTTTTTGAGGATCAAGCGGGTGAGGTTTTTTGCTTCCACATGAGCAGGTAAAGGTAAGGAGGATCCCCTTGTCGGATTCCTCTACTGGGCTAAAAATGGTCTACAGGAACCGTATTTATGAGGGAAGAGAAGGATGCAGTGCTATGATACATTTTTCCACCTACCCAATCTATCGCTGGTTATAATTAAAGTTTTGCAGCACGAGCAGAATGAATGGTTATCCATTTTATCATAAGCCACTAGCATATTTTTGCCTTTCTTTCCTCATTGTGTACCAAAATTCCTGGACATTGAACTGTACAAAAACAAGTGAAACTTGTAGACGAGAAATGAGGGTATTGAGTATGGATGGCAGTCTTGAAGCCATGATTTTGGAGATGAGTTTTTAAGTGATGGTACAGAGGCTTATTGGTTACGGAAATCCTCAGAAAAATTATTGCTAATTGCCCGAAGTGCGAAGCAAAAATATATTGGGTTACATAATCAGGCTCTTAGACTTGGGGACGGGGCAACGTGAGTATGATTCAGTTCTTTTAAAATGTGCCATAAGGTGAAGAACGCTTTGACACTGTTAATTATGCCCCCTAATAATCTTCCAGAAGGTCTTATAGAATAACATTGTCATCCCATCGGGCCCGGGGGCTTTATTAGAGCCCATCTGATTTAAGGCTAAGGTTAATTCTTACTCATTCAGGATATTACAAAGCAATTAATTTTCATCCGAAACATCGTGCAAATTCTTTTCCCTATCCATGTTGTTGTTGTTGGGATCATCTCTTTTGGGCTTGGTCGATAGCTTGGGAGAGCAATTTTATCTTTGTTTGGATGTGCCCGAAGAGAGATTGATTCCAGACTTTGAGGGCTTTTCTGGTGTTTCTTATCTTTCAGCACAACCTGAAAGAATGGGTACTATGGATGGAGATTTTCTAGGCATGTTCCACAACGAGATTGCATCTTTATCACAACTCTGCCAAGCAAGGAATTTGAAAGGGTTTGGGATCAGAGGGCCTATATCCATGAGTGTCTAACAAGATGGGATTATGACCGGATTTGTGGGCAGTGAGGTGTTTGACGATAGCATTAGGAAAGAGCAAGCATCACATGGAACTGGCCAAAACCTTGTTGAGTCTTTCCTTAGTCTTAGCTGGAGAAGTCTCTTATTGTTCCACGTGAAGGGGTTTATTGAGAATCCAAGATCAATAAGGAATTTGTCGTTGATCACTGAGGTAAGCCCACCTGAGGAGGGTGACGTGAAGGGTCTGCCCTTTTCTTTCTTTTATAGCCGTGACTTCAAGGGTCTGCCCTTTTCTTTCTTTTATAGCCGTGACTTCATTGAAGTCACCTAAACCTAACTAAGGACCTGGTAAAGAGTCAATCACTCTCGAGATGTTATCCCAGAAAATGGGCTTATGTTGCCTGTAAAGGAGGGGGCAGAGGGGTATGGCGTAGAGAGCATGATGGTGGGTGAGAGAACAAGGGGGAATTGATGAAGCTTGGGGACGAAGAGATGACCTCCAAGTCCACCCCTAGTTGCCACTCTAGGTACAGACCATCATTGTTTATAAAGGTTTAACATTATGGTGATTATGGTAACCAAGAGCAGAGAGAACAAAGTTGAGTAGAAGAGGAGAGATTTTAGATTCTTAGAGAAAGGTTTAAAAGAGAAAGTTCGGCCAAGCCGACATAGGGTTCAAATTTATTTTCACCATTTCAATCCCTTGACAATTTCTAAAGAGGATTAGCATGGTGGTGGTGGTTGGAAGTAATTTTCTCCTACCATCAGGATGAGGTTTCAGTTTTGTCTAACTTGTATTTTGAAGGTGAGGCATCTACGCTTTTTTCGGGTTATTGCTTGATTTCTAAGTTTTTGGTTAGAGTTCTGTTAGGGGTTGGGAGCTTGCGTCTCTGGATGGAGTTAACAACTTTCTAATACACTATTGACTATGTGCCAGTTACTTCCCCATATGATGTTGATAGATGTTTATGTCCTTCACCCTAGCCCTTTTCAAGTGTTGCCAGAAGTCGCAAGTCAGTTTGTTGATGGATAAGCTGAAGAAAATGTTGAGACTGCCAAAGTAGTTGATCTAAATTATCACATTGATGGTGATTCTAATAATAGTAGTTTGGAAAAAGAACAGCCGTCCACAAATCATGCTAATGTAGAAGGTGAACATACGAATAACAATGCAAGGAGAGCAGGATCAATCTAGTTGTGAAGAGGATTCTGATGGTGATTTTTGACGATGTAGACTAGATAATGGATAATAATGAAAATAGTGACGATGATGGGTTATTTAAGCAAAATATAATGATTGAGACTCTAGAAGATGAATTAAATGATGTTGATGACTTTGACTGTGGAGATGATGTTGCTACTGCTAGGAGTTTGCATTGGTCGGGTGATGAGGCTTATGGTTTGGACCTATTTTGTTGAGTTTTTAATTAAACATGGTTCAACTTTAGGGATGCTGAGAGTATGGTTGATACTCAGTTTTAGGGGTTATGATTTAGGGATAGTGTTGAAATCCAAAACACGTTCAGGGTATATGCTTTAAAGCATTAGAAGGAGTTTGTAAATTTTAAGAAATCTGAGAGGAAGAAAGTGTTAGCTATGTGTGCGCCTAAGTAAGGGACATGTCCATGGGAGATTTTGGGTTCCCTGAAACATGATGAAGAGACAATTCAAATAAAGAGAGTTAGACTTGATTATACATGTAGTAGAAGCCATACTGTTAGATATGCAACCTCAAAGCTTTTTCTATACAGTATAAGAACAAGTGGAAAGTAATCACTCATGGCCAATGTAGGCATTTAGGAGTCAATTTGAAGAGGATTTTGTGGTCAATGTCTGTAAGTAAAAGAGGTATAGGCTAGAACGAGAGCAATGTGGTTAAATTGAAGAGGCTATCAGTGAGCAATTTGCACAACTCTGAGATTATGGTGAGGAAGTAAAAAGGACCAACCTTGGGACTACTGTCAAGATATAAGTAGATAGCAGGAAGGAACAACCAATCTTTGAGAGCATCTATATCTTCTTTGGTGGTTTTAAGAGGGGATTCTTTGAATGGAGCAGAACTTTAATAGCGTTAAATGATGTTTCCAACAACGGAATGTTTATGCAATTGTTGATGGTGAATCTACAAGTTCTTGGAGATGGTTTGTTGAGTTAGTTGTGGATGATTTTAAAATTAGCCCTAAGGGTGGACCTTCATATTTGATAAGCAGAAAGGTCTACTAAATGCAGTAGTTGCCACCGACCTAGAGGCTAAGAATAGAAATTGTGCAAAATATTTGTATGACAACTTCAAGAAGGCAGGGTTTAGAGGCTTAACATGTAAGGAACATTTTCAGAGTGCAGCTTATGCAACTTATGTAGATCAGTTTGGCAAGGAAATAGAAAGGCTTAAAACAACAAATGAGAAAGCGTGGCAGTGGTTGTTATGTAGACCAGCTTCACATTGGTCTAGGTCATACTATGACTTTCCTTAAGTGTGACATGTTGTCTAATGACCTATACGTGAGAGCTCTAATAGTAAGATATTGGATGCAAGAGACAAGGCAATAATACAGTGTCTTGTGAGGATTATGGAGATCTTATGAAAAGGATGATGGTGCAAAGAGAAACAATAAGGAAAAAACTAGGTGACGACCGTTTTACACCTAGAGTTATTTAGATAATATCAAGAAGGCAGCTTGCTAGGCTATTGCAACTTAGTCAGGAATAGGCATTTATGAAGTCAGTATGACAAGAGATGGTCAATTCACAGTTAACTTGGATTCCCACAGTTGCTTGTGTATGGAATTTGATAGGCATCACATGTGTACATTCTGTGGCGGCATTATACTACGAGGGTGTCATGTTAGAGGACTATGTTGTTGATTGTTGCAAGAAGAGTACCTTTATGAAAGAATAGGAGCACTTGCCTTTTCAAATAAATACTTATGATTTGTGGCCCAAGACATGATTGCCCCCAATATTGTCACGTAGATATGACAACCAGCCTGGAAGACCAGAAAAATATTAGGATTAGGCAAGCAGATAATCCAAGACCTAGTGATGCAAAGGGACTAAAACTTGAGGGGGCTTAGAGGAATTAGGTGGAGAAGGTGCAAAGGTCCTAAGCATAATAAAAGGACTTGCACAACCGAGGTAGAAAATAAGGAAGGAAAAAATGACCCTCAACCACAAGATGGTTCTGAACCACACAAAGACCATGGTGGAGACGAGGGTGCTAAAAGTCAGACATTTGTGCTAGGTGCTCCGTTATGCACTTAACCAACACAATCATCTACCAATGCTGAAGCAAGTATAAGAAGTCGAAGGCAAAGGGTTGCAAGGAATGTAAGACATAAATTTCTTTTTTGTTATGGTTTATAAATATATTTGCTTAATGTATCCATTTGTTTGTGTGAAAAGGATAATTCAAGAAGTGCAACTTAGAACTAGTGAGCATTATGTGCAAAAAAGTCCTCTTTTTATCCTCCTATGCTAGAATTACTTGTAAGAAAAAGATGGAGTGTAAATGATGTTGTGTGATTTAATTCATTTACCATTGTATGATTACCATGAATGATATGAATATGTTTCTATTGCAAAAATAAAAAGAAGTCAGGAGATAACGATATGGCTCCAATCACAGATGAATGTAAGGAAATGACATCCCTGGTAATGGCTAATTTTTCTACTTGCTAGTCTTTATAAGTGATGAACGGTGCTATAATTTACTGAACTTATATTTTGTTTGATATTCTCAGATGGAGATCGTATTGAACTTGACCCATCTCACACTTTTTCAATACAAGTGCAACACTAATAGTTCCACAACCTAAACCGGGATCTATGGAAGTTATGATCCAAGAATCAAGGTTGACATGGAAGGGTCACTTTTTCATGATGCAAACAAGAAAAAAGAAATGGGAAGAAGCTGTAAGGAGAAAAATACCTGATATTAGGCAATCTTTTGTCATATATCATTTTTTCTGCAATGGAATATAATGTAGTACGTAATCTTTTGTAATTGGAATTTTTTTTTTTTTGCAGTATTCCTTTGGTATTAAGGCTTTTTCGTGTATTGGCCAAACTTGGACCATTTTTTGTTTCGCCGTTTTGTTGTAATAGTACAGTTACGATAGATATATAGATGTCGTTTTGGTTGCAACTCTTTACCATTTTATTGTGTAGCCAATTTGTTGTAATGTGCAGGCATTGATGTAATTCATACTTAAACACAAGCAGAGGAAATAAAGTTTCACTTTTATTTATTGCATTCATTGAAGAAATATCGCTACATATGTGTCAATGCGAAGATAGAACTCCCATTAGCACATTGGTGCCCCCAATACGCAACATAAAACAACACAATAATATTAGATCTTAGTAAACAATCACCAACTGAATGGTGATTTTGTTATTATCAATGGCTCCCTTTAGCTTTTTCTTTTGCCACCCTACTTCTTCTTAAATCTTCAGTTACATTGACATATATGTCATTCTTCTCAGTTAGTTTGTAATTATCAGCACGAAACTTTCATTGATTTTTTTTCATATCTTTAATCATTTTATTTTCTCCACAATCATGCCATGAAATTTCACAATATTTGTTTAAGATCCTTTTACAAAACTCCTTCCCTCTTTCATACACTTCTGCTTAATCCATTAAAAGTACCCATAAGACATTCCTACAAACACAATAATATATTGATTTCCAAATTTACACACCAACTGAAATAGGAAATTTAAAAAGTTATCTTTACGCATCCAACATAGAGTTGTCAAATGGGCCGGGCGGCCCGCGGCCCAGCCCGGCCCGGCCCCTTTTGGCCCGGGCTTGGCCCGGCCCATACATGAACAGTGCTGGCCCGGCCATTTTGGGCTTAGGGCCAGGGCCTGGGCCAGGCCTGGATTTTTCTGAAAAAAGCCCGGGCCCGGCCCGGCCCGAAAAAGCCCGGGCTTGGCCTGGCCCGATAACGGCCCGAAAAAAGCCCGGGCTTGGCCCGGGTCAGGCCCGGCCCGGGTTTGGCCCAGTTCTGGCCCGGGTCAAAGTGGCCAGAGAACTGTTTTTTCTTTTCTTCTTCCAACGACAAGCCCGTGTACGAATAAAAAATGAAAAAAAAAGAGGTAAAGAAATAAAGTGACGCGTTTGACCATTTCTAATCGCAACATGGGGATTAAGCTAACTTGACTTGTGGGTGGGTCAAGATTGAGACTTCTTCATCACTTCCACACTTTGCTCTTGAACCCATTTGTGACTGGCCTTCATCACAAAAAATCACCCCTTTTTCAACAAGTTTGCTGCAACAACTACTGTAATACCAAGTCATTAGTGAGAGCACTCTCTGTATCAACAGCAACAAAAATGGTCAAGGCCATTAGGGTTCATGAAGTTGGTGGCCCTGAGGTCCATTTCTCTCTGTCTCTCTCCCGGTATCTGTGTGTATTTGTGTGTGGATATCATACTTAACATATGAAGTTTGCGATTTAATTCGCTGGCTCTTTTGAAAGTAGCCACTAAATATTGAATAACAAGAAAATGCCCAAAAAAAAATTTAAAAAAAATAGGCCCGGGCCTGGCCCAAGCCTGGCCCTAAATGTTGGGCCTAGGGCCTTGGCTTGGACCGGGCCCAGATATCCCCAGAGCCAGGCCCGGCCCGGCCCGGCCCGATTGGCAGTCCCCTTGGCCCGGGCCCGGCCCGTTTTGCTCGAGGCCCGATGAGCTTGGGCCGGCCCGGCCCAAGCCCGGCCCATTTGACACCTCTAATCCAACAAACCTCTTTCCAGGGTTGTCCATTGTCCAAACATGTTTTATGCGAGAAGTTCCAAAATAGTAACTAAGTCATTTTTCTATATAATTGTTCGAATTGCTATTGGAAGTCATCTCCACAAGCTGAAACTCCAACATCAAAGCCCTAATTTCAGTTTATGTCAAAAACTTTCTACAATCTAACCCCACACCCTGAAACCACAAAATCACAAAGAAACTAGAGTTATAAAAAATCAAATCAAATTGGTGTGACCTAAAATCACCTGGAATAATCTGCCCATAAATTTGTCTTTCACTCCTTAGAACTTTGGCCCCTTTCTTCTTCACTATATGACAACTGTAAAGTGTGTGCGTGCACGTCTTTGAGTGTATATACACACTCTGTGCGTGTGACGTGTGATGTGGCGTTTGGAGGGAAATGACATGGAGGGGTTAGGTGTGTATAATTGGCGCGACTTGTATTAGGATGACATGTGGATTTGACAAATAAAAAGATGCATTTGTCCTTAAAAAATTAATAGACGTGTAGTCACAGTTCCTCTTGACCTTCATCTAGTAGTGACAACCAAGATTTTAAAAATACAAAGGTACTGATTGTCAAAATTAGAAGTTTGAAATACTGAGTGCAATTCATCCCTAAGAGTGTGTTTGAATGAGGTAATTGAACTGAGGATTTCACTTTCAGAGAGGATTTTGAAATACATTGTATGAAATTCTTTGTTTGGATACTGATAATATGGCATTACCAAATTTTATGAGGGATTTGAAAATGAAATTTGGTGTGCTAAAATTCCTTCTAGAAATAACTAGTCCATTATTTGTCAAATCCCTTCTACAAAAAGAGTCTCCATTATTTTACGTAACTTCTTCCATAAAAAAAAAATAGATGCTTTCTCTCATTAGTTTGTACCTATACACTATTAAATTATCTAGGTTCAAAATTTTAAATGTAAATCAACATATAAAATACTCGATCTACAAAATCGCCCAAACACAATATTTGCAATTCCATAAATTTGTAAATTAACGAATTTCAAAATGAATGGATTTTGAATACAAGGTAATTTAAAATTCTTCATACAAGCACACTGATGCAGGGTGACTTTAATCCTATTTTATATCTTGAAACACAAGTTCAGACTTCTACTCACCTTTGTGTGGTGAGATATGGCGACGATAACTCCGCACACAAACAACATCTAACAACTCCCTAAATTTTGGGACGAGACTATGGTGTAATTAAGCTGGTTTAAAATGCCTTTTACATCCTTAGTGAATTTTATTCTTTAAAGATCAAAATTTACCACAAAATGACCAAAATTTCTATGAGATGGCCATATATAGTAATGTTATGATATCAACGATAATCCTGAGCGGTTTCATTGGACCCACTAATGTGACATATCGTTGTTCAATTGGTAAGAAAAGTTTGGTTATTGAGTAAATTTTGTTACTCGATAATAAAGGGAGAATATATTGTACATTCCAAGTCAATCGAAATGGATCACAGAATTCTCAATATATATTCTTAAAAAACAGCAAGATGGTACTCAACAAAAGCCTTGGGGCAGTCAACCTTTCCTCTATAAAACAACACAAATCCATGCGAAACTTCTCAAGAGAATTTCATTCATCCAACCCCATCCAACTAGGCAGTTGGTAGCATTTCTTTTGTTTAGAAAACCAAAGTCGTGTACTACCATAAACACCATTTTTATTGTAAATGCAATTCAAGCTCAAGTATGTCATTATTATAATTATATAATAATAGTAATTGTGGACACCAAAATGGCCTCTATAGTTGCAGAGAGAGCTCCTTTGACATGTTCTCCCTTGCCTTTTCAGCTTTGTCTTCTTCTATCTAATAATAATAATCCGCTAAGGGTAACCGTTGCTTTTCCACCTCATTCTGCACTTGTTTGGGAACAAAGTCCAAGGCCTTAAATGATGCTCCCATAAAGGCAAAGATGTCAAGAGATGATGTGCGCATCTTTGCAAATTACCAATATTCTCTACAATAGGAGGACACCCCCACCACACCCTAACACATTGAAAGGCTGCTTTTATCTTGGTGAAAATGTTTAAAGGTTTTTTTTTTTTTTAAACCTGATATCAAGATGATAATTTTGTGATAAGTTTAAGGTCACGTGTTTGAGATTCATGAAGTTGTAACAAATAAATAAATACGATTATGCGGATGATTTGAAAGGAATAGTCTTGGCTTAGTACAATTTGCTTCTTTCTTCCCTTGTGATCTCATTCTATGGGAGCTTCTGTACATCCTATGCAAGAAGAGAAAACCAACTTGTCTTGCAAGAAGAGAAAACCAACTTGTACTTGCAAGTTTGCATCTAGAAACTTTTCCTAATGATACACCACAAATGCTTAAATTTGTTCATATGCTGACATCTTATTTTGTTGTCATTACGCTTCCTCGCGTCTAATTAGACGTTAAAAAGACAACGTCAAACAAATGTTCCGACACACTGTCATCAACAACTAGTCTATGTTACAAATATAGACTTACCAAACATGACATAAAAATCCCTTTTTTAAAAAAAAAAAAGTCAATATGTAGCTCTATAGTTCAACACACAACAATGTCCTTCTCTGAATAAGTAAGTGCGTATATACTTTTTAGTTCACAAAATGATTTTATTAAACGAATGACAAATTATGCGTTAACACAATATCGCTTCTTCGTGCGGCAAAGTGGCTACGAGTATGTATAATTCACGTTTTCCTTCGTTGCTATCCATCGGTCGGCCAGTCGGTCGTTTTCTTTGTTATTTTCAGGTCGGACGGTCGTTGCAGTAAAAAGTTAAAACCCCAAAAGGAGCCGTAATATTATAAGCAAAAGCCGCTCGCCCAATCGCAGGCAGTGACTGAGCGCCTCCCGGTTTTCAGGTCTCTCTCTGACTGACTACTTTTTTCTTCTAGAAACGGCACACTTCCCTAAGTCTTCCCTGTTGCCCTCCACGAGCCCCTCCCATTCCTCTCTGTTTCTCAAGCCATTTGCAGGAGGCAAATCAGGCTACCTCCATTACTGCCCTAACCTTATCTCCAGCAACAATCAATCGATTGAATCCAAAAATCCTTATCGCCATCATCATCTGGATGCGTGATCGTCATGTATATAACCGCCTACTCCTCCGCCCTGAGAACGTCCTCTTCTTCTTATAGGTCGCGGATCCCCTGCTACTCTCTCTCCTCCTCATTTTCCTCTCTCTCGAGACCCGCTTCGTCTCCTACCGTTCCGCCGCCTCTCTCCGCCGCGGGCCAGTGCCGATCCCTCAGCTTCTCCTCCGCCTTCCGCTCTCTCCGCTCCTCCGTCCCGCGGTGGAGCCACGGCGCCGACTGGAAGTCTCCCGCCAGCCTCAGGTCGCAGATCAGGACCGCCTCCCCCGTCATCCAACGCTTCCACCGCAACATCGCCAGCATGGGTACATATTTCGCTCCTTCCTCTTTACCTATATCCTACTTCTGATCTAAAACCCAAGAAAGGAGAGAACGGAAAAATTCTGAATTTTGGTTAGTTTGATCTCTGGTTCCTTTTTTGGTTAGTAGCCTAGCAGAGGCCTAACAGTTGGCAACAAGCTTGTATTGACAACGTAGTTGATGATTTAGAGTCCTTGGTGTTGTTTTGATTGATTACTGCAAAAGTCGAAGCTTGTATCCTTTTTCTAGGAGAAACAAAAATATTGATTGCAGCAGTGATAGAAATGGCTTGGCACAACAGACGAGCGGTTGATGGGATTCATTCACCAACAGTTTTTCTGTAATCCTTGCCTCTTGTCTTGTCGGTTGTATCATGTCATATCTACTATTCTGGTCTTGCTGACTGATTTAACTATGTATTTGTGGTATGGATTTATAGTTTTTGGTTTTAATGTGTTAAACGGGCTTTTGGGGTTGTGGTTATGGTAAAAGTATCGGTAATTTGACCGTGTAGTTGTGTTGATGCAGCATCTGAGAATGTGTTCAAGGCAATCCTCACAGGCCTTCCAAAGCCTGGAGGCGGCGAGTTCGGAAAGTTTTATAGTCTACCTGCTCTGAATGATCCAAGGATTGGTAATCCTTTACAATTAGATTTTAGCATCTCCACTTTGGCTTTTATAGTCTACTAGTTCGATTCCGATGTAGAAGGATCGGTAATCCTTCTACATCAGAATTGAACTAGTGTCTCTACTGTATGTCTTACCATTCCCTGTGCACGAGATTCTAATGCTTTTCGTTCCTTCCTATGCACCACAGAAAAGCTTCCATACTCTATTAGAATCCTTCTGGAATCAGCAATTCGTAACTGCGACAACTTCCAAGTCACTAAGGACGATGTTGAGAAAATTATTGATTGGGAAAAGACTTCTCCGAAGCAAGTTGAGATTCCTTTCAAGCCTGCCCGTGTTCTCTTGCAGGTATAGGTCCTTCACAGTCTTGTATTAAGTACTTACAACCAAGTGATGTTTACATCTAAACTTTTGCTTTGTTTCCAGGATTTTACTGGTGTACCAGCCGTGGTAGACCTTGCTTGTATGCGCGATGCCATGAACAAGCTTGGCAGTGATTCTAACAAGATTAATCCTTTGGTGAGTGTCTTTTCCTTTGGCTCCGTCTATTGTTTTTTTGGCTTTAGCATAAGGTTAGTGAAGCCTCTTGAACTGCGTCAGCAGCAAGGTCACGTATTGCTTAAGCTGGGCAAGTCCCACCTTAACTTTTAAAGAATTTTTTTTCTAGCATAAGTTCTCTTTCTTTTTGAAGAAAAACAACATGTGAGTGCTAGTCTATAAGACTTTGCTCACCATGTACATGCATTTTGGCCTTGCTATTGTGCATCAGAAGTCCATCTAGATTAATATCGAGTCTCAAAATTAACATCATCTTTGTGTGTATGAGTTTTCTTTCTGGCGGCATTTTATAAGTATAAGCATATTGATGATTTTTATCTTTTAGAAGTAACAAGAGTAACAGTTAAAAATACCTCCACCATATAGGTTGAGCAATCTTTATCTTTAACATGCTATTTTGAGCCTTGTTGGGTGCACATATATGCTTATAAATTGCATAACGGAAAGGAAAAGAGAGAAAAAGGAAAATCTTACTGCTTACTTGAATTCAAGTGCTTTTTATATGTTTTTCTTGTTGTTTTTCTCAGATAATTACCTTTGTGTTGAATTTAAGAAATTTCTTTTATGGATCTTCTAGAATGAGCATGCTAACGCTGCGTGCCTTTTCTTTTCAAGTGATTTATCAATACACCATGCAATTATACAATAAAGGCTACCTTCCTATTGTGTTTCTGCTTCATGTTTACCTTTTTCTTACAGCTTTTGGTATGCTAATCTGGGTGCAGGTTCCTGTAGATCTTGTCATTGATCATTCAGTTCAAGTTGATGTTGCGAGGTCAGAAAATGCAGTGCAAGCAAATATGGAGCTTGAATTCCAGAGGAACAAGGAGAGATTCGGTTTTCTCAAGTGGGGATCCAATGCTTTCCATAACATGCTTGTCGTTCCTCCAGGTTCTGGTATTGTGCATCAGGTATGAAAGTTTTAGATATAGGATTGCGAGGGTACTGTCAGTGCTTTCTTCTACTGGTTAAGATATTTTTTTTGTAATGCGACTTGTGTACATTTACTATAATGTTGTTTTAGCTTGCCCCACTTTTCTTGTGAATAGTTACTCCATATCTAAACAAAAACTCGCTAAATTGATTCTCAATCTCATTAGCCATAACTGTTTTATTCTTAAAGTGTTACTGGTATCAAGTGATAGAGTTGAATTGAATTTATTTCAGGTTAATCTTGAATATCTGGGACGGGTTGTCTTCAACACTAACGGCATACTCTACCCGGATAGCGTGGTTGGAACCGATTCCCATACAACTATGATTGATGGGTTGGGGGTTGCTGGTTGGGGAGTTGGAGGTATTGAAGCAGAGGCAACAATGCTTGGGCAGGTAATTGATGCCACATAACTATGACAAAATGTCCTCCCGTACCATGGCCTGAGAGTGAAATTGTATGTTTGCTCATAAGTACTACTCTTTTGATTGCTATATTTCGTTTACTTGTTGCAATGCTAATATCTTCACCTGCTAGGGCATCAAGCTTTTTATAGATGTTCCACTATCTTACAAACTTCTGTAGCTAGTTAATGTTTAATACGCATTCATGTTGGATTTAGTGAAACTAAGGAACTTATTTTCATTATGGCTAGCAAGATGGCTGGTAGACTGTGCTACTTCCTTGATGCTATGAATGAGGAGCATGAAATGGCTGCGTAAAAGAGAAACAAATTGTCTGATGGCTTGGCTGGGTTGATTGGGCTGGAGATGACGATATGAATTGAAGTATAAATGTTGGTTTAAAGACGAAACTGCTTATCACAGTTTGAGCTACATTTGGTTTAGATCTATTTGAAGGCTCATCACATGGCTGTCTTATTGCGATATTTCACGTAGTTGGTTTGTGCATTGCAGTATTTTTACTGAAATCCTTTGAGTACTAGGAGATGAGGATATTTAGGTAGGTTCAGCATTTACAGGAAATAAGTTGGAGTTGTGGTCATGGATTCTTTGTGTTGTTCTTGATGTCTCTGAATAGTAGTAGGGCTAATGACTGAGGCCGTGTTTGGGTAGCTTTATATTGTTTTCATTTCATTTTCCTGTTTCTGGAAAATTCTGCAAATCCAACCTTTATTTCATATTTAGCACTTATCCCTTTCTTTTACTTCTGAGAAACTAATAGCTGAGAACCCACCGCTAAATATGTGTGAGCAGCTGATTCTTAGTTTGCTTAGCTGTCGTACATCAGCTTTCCCTGATGGGGGATTGGGGAATCCCCTGGGATAATTCTAGACACCAACTGACTTTGGGCTACTTGACAATGTAGATCTTTATAGCATACATATAAGGTGTTTTTCTAGGCGTCAATTGTTCCTTTTTTTAGGAATTTGGCTTGCAGTTGCACCATCAAAACAATTGTGTAATCGAGTATGCACGTGTTCTTCTTATTTTGCACGTGGCATGTGAATATACTTTTTCCTTTTCTTGTCTTACGTATTTGGGAATTTCTTTTCTTTCTAGTCTTCAAACCACACATATCCACGGTGTTATGCCTCTAATTATTTAGCACTTTATGGGATGCTTTTATCATTGAAGTCATTCTTATGCCTTTTCTATGGCTACCCAAATCTCATCTAATAGCCTTTAAAAACTCTTAGACATTTATACCGTCGGGCATGCTTCCTAAAACTAACTATTGAAGAATTCTACTGCATTTTGCTTTCTCATGCTTACTTTTCATTTTGACAGCCAATGAGCATGGTTTTGCCTGGTGTTGTTGGTTTCAAGCTGTCTGGAAAACTACGAAATGGTGTCACAGCAACTGACTTGGTTTTAACTGTCACTCAAATGCTGAGGAAGCACGGTGTTGTGGGCAAATTTGTTGAGTTCTACGGTAACTAAACCAAAATTGATCAATCGTCCTGGTGTTCTTTTCTTGCGAGCGTCGGAGTGTCTTACGTCTCAACATGTCTTTCTGTGCAGGGGATGGGATGGGTGAACTATCACTAGCTGATAGGGCCACAATTGCCAATATGTCTCCCGAGTATGGTGCAACTATGGGCTTCTTCCCTGTTGATCATGTCACTTTGCAATATCTTAAATTAACTGGAAGAAGTGATGACACTGTAAGAATCTTGTGTCATTATATGTGGGTGATTTTCAATGTACCGAAAGTAACACCTGTTTCATATTGCTGCTTTTGATCTTCATGATTATATTCTTCGTAGGTGGCAATGATAGAAGCATATCTACGTGCTAATAAAATGTTTGTTGACTATAGTGAGGTAAGCTCATAGAATCTTTCTGATTTTTTTCTTTTTATTTTTGTAACTTCTAGTAGATTTAATTCTGATGCTTTTACTTTCCTATTCTCAGCCTCAACTAGAAAGAGTATACTCATCTTACTTACATCTAGACCTTGATGAAGTTGAACCCTGTCTTTCGGGGCCAAAGAGGTGTGTGTTTTTCTTATTCAGTATCTCAGGTATTGCTATTAATTTTCAGTGTGGTTGTAACTTCAATAACAATTTTTGACAGACCTCATGACCGGGTCCCTTTGAAAGAAATGAAAGCTGATTGGCATTCTTGCCTTGATAACAAAGTGGGATTCAAAGTGAGTTTCGAACTTTATGATCTATAAGCTCCTAATCTGTTCTCGTGTGATCAGAGTACTTGTTATGAGAGCCATCAGTAAACTATTCGAGCATTTGTTTTTTCCAAAAAAATTTCTTTTGACAAAGGAGTGAGTTTGAAGGAACTGTAATGAAATAGATGAAGTAAATCACAGAATGGATTTTTGTTCAAGAATTCCTACTTTTCCGCTTAAAATACTTTCATATATTTTTGTTCTGCTAGTGGAATATTGTCGAATGGTCTTAATCAGAATGTAGTATTCATTTATATTTTCTTCCTTGGTTATGTGCATTTTTCTAAACTCCGCTTTCTTGATGAAGGGATTTGCTGTACCAAAAGAGGCACAAGAAAAGGTGGCAAAGTTCTCATTCCATGGACAGCCAGCAGAGCTTCAGCATGGTAGTGTTGTGATTGCTGCTATAACAAGCTGTACAAATACATCAAACCCTAGTGTGATGCTTGGGGCAGCCCTTGTAGCGAAAAAGGCTTGCGATTTGGGTCTACAGGTGGTACTTGTATTTTTTGTTTATTATTTCCAGTCAGCTTAAATCTTACTATATTTACTGCCTCTATATTATTCTTTTTGAGGGATTCAGTAGTTTTTTCTGAATATATATGGATATTAATTTGCCAGGTCAAGCCATGGATAAAAACAAGTCTTGCTCCTGGCTCTGGAGTTGTTACAAAATATTTACTCCAAAGGTACTCCCTTGTAATTTTTTGACCGAAATAGCTTTGCTGAGAATCCATCATGGGTCCCTCTATTAATGCGGTGGTATTTTTTTTATGCAGTGGACTGCAAAAGTATTTGAATCAGCAAGGCTTCCATATTGTTGGTTATGGCTGCACAACGTGTATTGGAAATTCAGGGGATTTGGATGACTCAGTTGCTTCCGCAATATCTGAAAATGGCACTGTTCTAATCTTTTGTTCTTCATTTCTCTCTTCTTGGTGGAGTGGGCATGAGTAGAAAATTGACATCTGATCTTACTTGTGTTCTATTGTTCATATGCAGACATTGTTGCAGCAGCTGTTCTCTCCGGGAACCGGAACTTTGAGGGTCGTGTTCATCCCTTGACAAGAGCAAACTACCTCGCTTCGCCTCCTTTAGTTGTTGCCTATGCCCTTGCTGGCACGGTACAGAAAGATAGTGTTACATAACTTATCTGTTTTGATGAATCTGTACATCACCTGATCAATATGATGAGGGGTAATACAAGTATAGGAAGGTTGTTTAGAAGTGAATGATGAACCCCTAATATGATTTATAAGTGACATAGATAGTAGACAAAGTGGATTTTCTTTCTTTTCTTTCCACTGCATATTAGAAAGGCGTAAAAAAACAGTGATAGTAGATAGTGCTAGGTAAGTTTAAGAGAAATGTTGAACAGGGCAGGACACCAACTCCACCACCTTACACCCACGTCTAGCTAAAGTATGTGGCCCTTGGAGTAGTCCCAACCTCACTGAACTGATTGCACATGTATATACTGTTATACAAGCCTTTGACAGTTGAGCATTAGCAAGTCCATGCATTTATGCTGAAAAGGAGTCTGGGCATGCTGTATAGTTGCTTGATGCATTTGGTGCATTACTCGTGGGAATATTTTACATTTTTGAGATTTCTGTGCTCATCTTCTGGCTTTAGGATGCTTTTATTAAAATTCATTGCTGGATTACATTGACGGGCTTAGATAATCATCTTTGAATTTGGGGGTTTTTAGCTTTGTGTTGTAAACTCCTTGTTAACGTATATTTTACTCGTCAAAGATGGAAAAAAAGGAAAAAAAAAAAGTTGTCTCAGAGTGCTATTATGTCTCTAATTAACCAAGTACTAAGAGTCAGTTTTGCAAGTATTGCCGTTGCTGGCCAAACAGGAGTAGTGATGTTAATTTCCGAATCAGTAGTTACAAGTAGAGCCACCTTTGGTTCTTTCTTTTCTTGTATTGGAATAGCTTCTCAATAATTTTTAATGATTCACTGCAGCTTAAGATAGAACTTTTCTTTTTCTAGGTTGACATTGACTTTGAGAAGGATCCAATTGGAGTAGGGAAAGATGGTAAAAGTGTCTACTTTAGGGATATCTGGCCGTCTACTGAAGAAATAGCAGAGGTATGCAATCTGAAGCCGCAATTTATCGTGCAAAGTTGTGACACTGTTTTATTATTGATAAGTTCTAAATCAGGATGGTGTACGTGTTAGGTTGTTCAATCCAGTGTATTGCCTGAAATGTTCAAGACCACTTACGAGGCTATCACAAAGGGTAATCCCATGTGGAATCAGCTATCAGTCCCGGATGCCAAGCTGTACTCTTGGGACCCGAATTCTACCTACATACATGAGCCGCCATACTTCAAGAACATGACCATGAATCCTCCTGGACCCCATGGAGTGAAGGACGCCTACTGTTTGCTTAACTTTGGGGATAGTATTACGACAGATCACATCTCACCAGCAGGAAGCATTCACAAGGATAGTCCGGCTGCAAAATACCTCCTCGAACGCGGAGTAGATCGCAAGGACTTCAATTCTTATGGCAGCCGTCGTGGTAATGATGAAATTATGGCTAGGGGAACCTTTGCCAACATTCGCATTGTTAATAAGCTACTAAAGGGAGAAGTGGGCCCAAAGACAATACACATACCCACAGGAGAGAAGCTCTACGTGTTCGATGCAGCAACTGTGAGTTCTTTACAGTTTTGCAGTTCTGATTCCTGCTTTGCTTGCACGCCTTTTATGTCCAAAAAATAGTACAGTACTCAGTTTACAGTCAGTTTCTGTGAATGGTGAAACACTGTAATGTCATAGCTACAGCTTTATGCTTATTCCTTATCTGTTGTGATTCATCTGCTACTTCCAGAGATACAAGGCTGACGGGCAGGATACCATTGTTATAGCTGGGGCAGAGTATGGAAGTGGAAGCTCCCGAGACTGGGCTGCCAAGGGCCCGATGTTATTGGTGAGCCATTTATATGAAGATTGAAGTGGTCATTTCCTCTTTTTGTGAGTTTCACTAACTATACACATGCACAGGGAGTTAAAGCAGTGATTGCAAAAAGCTTTGAGAGGATTCATCGTAGTAATTTGGTAGGAATGGGTATTATTCCACTTTGTTTCCAGTCCGGCGAAGATGCAGAGACTTTAGGATTGACTGGTCATGAGCGTTACAGTATTGACCTCCCAAGCAAAGTTAGTGAGATCCGGCCCGGCCAAGATGTTACTGTCAGTACTGACACCGGAAAATCTTTCACTTGCATAGCTCGATTTGATACCGAGGTATTTCTTGGATCTATACTTAATTTTTGTTCTGGGTTCTAGATGATGTGAAAAACTAGCATGGTGTCTATCTATCTTCAGAAAGAAAAAGGCTCTGGCTAATAGTTAAGTTTGCCATTTCTGGTGTTCGGAAAACAGAAACCTGATAAATTGTGTTTATATGACCTCATGTTTGCATGCGGCTGGGGTTGGATGTGACTGACATTTCATTCAAATGCACTTTTGCAGGTGGAATTGGCTTATTTCAACCATGGAGGCATCCTACAATACGTAATTAGGCAACTGATTCAGCATTAGGTGATCCATCGTTGGTTTGCAGCGTTGCTCCGGCTGGTAAGCCTTTTCTTTTGTAAAACTTGAGGAGATAATAAAGCTTCGAATTGTATACGGAAATTCACTTTAAGCAAAGGGATGTATTACTGCACCAGCAATTTTGGTTTGCCTACATATTTTTGTAATAAAGTTCTTTACCGCATTCCCGAAGCTATTTTTTTTTTACTTTATATCCGGGGATGTTGAGAGTAAATGTAAGAGATATGCTAAGTAGTGGCACCCTCTTTGTAGAGCATACGTAATATTTGTTCCTCATTCTCTCGTCGTTTTCGTACTATATATTGCATTTTAAGAAGGTTGGTTTTGTTCCCCCTGAGTTTAATATTAATTTACTGATAATCATCTTCATTAGATATCGGAACCATTCTAAAAGTTTAAGCTATTAGATACAAATACGAACCATAGAGCCATTGAAGTTCACGGGGTTGACAACCTTGCGACAGAGTGCCACTATCGGAGGTTTTGCCCGTACCTTGTTCCTCTCTCTGATCGAGTTAAAAGGGATTTGAGATTTTTATTCTAGTCGATTGGCGGACTCAGAGAATCATAGACCATGGGATCAATGGAATCAGAGGTGTCGTACCATATGATGATTTGAAGTACGTAAACATAGAAATTATTTTCTTGCACTTGTTCTTATTTTTGCTTAAGCTCATAGTGTAGAAAATGTTGGATCTCACATAATTTTACAACCAAATTCTGACAGATGGACTGGCTGAGGTATCTAATTTTGATATTAGCATCACAAACAGTCGATGTTGCTGGAAACAAAGGGTCTTTAAAACTAACATAGAAATTATATCGTGGTAATATCTTTCTACTAATGTAATTCCTAAGAGATCAACGGAGCATACATGGGTTTATACAAACGAAGTTGTTAATGAAGCTGTAATTACGTGCCTCAAATCATATACAACTTACAGTTTCACTCTTTACTTCTTCTTGCACCAAAAAAAAAAATAAAATGATTAGAGTAACTAGCTTTTAGAGACAAGGATCATTCAAAAACACACGCTTATGAATATGAGAAAGCAATGTAGCATATTGAGAAAATACTTTGGGTACACTTCTTTTTCCTACAACTTCTTCTCTCTACATCTTACTTACTCTTGCATGATCTTAGATGACTAGAGCACATGGCTTTATATTACTATTGATGTTCCAAGCAAGTACCATTGTTAAAGGTGTAGATCCCAGAAGATGTTCCAAGTACCATTGTTAATCGAGAAGGTGCCTTATTTAAATTATTTTTCAACCTTTAGTGGTAGTTATCCAAAACATAGGTGTAGCTTCAACCTCACAAAAAGACGTAGTTGCAGAAATCTCACCAAAAATATGTTTCAAGTACCATTTTGCACCATAAACTTTTCCTACTTAGTCCCTTGTTTGTATCATTTTTGGTTCTTTAAACGGCTGAAGGCAGAGGTTATAACATTGTGCATGCAAGAGTTTTGGTGTACCCAACTTTTTATTAGGGATAATGTCACTAAACTCCTTGAGTTTAGAGATAAATTACAATCAAGGACTACATTTTGTCATAATAACACTTATACATTTTGACCAAACGTGAACGCCTATGACGCTATATTTTTTGTTATGAAAAGACACTTGCCTGCCCTCTTCTCACTGCTTTTCTTCTCTTTTTCTCTCATAATCTGATCACCACCACCATCCTCTACCACTAACAACCACCGTAGCACCACCCTACCCTACCCCAACACCATACCACACCACACTATCCACCAAACTATAAGCCCACCCAACACACTCTCTCTCTCTCTCTCTCTCTCTCTCTACACCAAAACCCCCATAAGCACTACCATGGCCCACATCACACCATACACACTACCACATATGAAAACCGCATACACACACAGAGATCAGCGCAAATCGGCAAACACAACTGGAGAAGCCGATGCAGATCCACTGGAAGAGCCAATCGGAGTTGAAGCCGTAGTAGTGGGTCCTACTCCCGTCATTGGTAGGAACGACAGTTATGTGTGTCTCTCTGAGTCTATTTGTGCAGATATGTGTGTACGTGTGCATGTGTATAGACCTATGTGTGTGTTTGTGTGTGTGCAGATTGGTGGTGGTCGTACTATAATATGCCACTATTTTTTTAAAATAATTTTACTTATAGAACATAGTTTTGGGCCTCTTCGTAATATTAAAAAAGTTTTGGAGGAACTTTAAAAAAGTATCTAAGTTGGAGGGATTTTTGGTAATTTTCCCTTTTAGGGTAAATATAAGGTTGCTTAAGGGATCATCCGTCCCATATTTTTCTTCTCTTTTTTACTTTAAACCCAAGGTATTGGGGGGGAGGGGTGGGAGAGCATGTTGGGTTTGATTTTCTGGTAAGTCTCTTACCTTTTTATTCCGAATTAATACAATGTTATGTGTGTTTGTGTGTGTATGGGATTGGCGAAGAGCTGAAATTCCGACCATGATGAGGTTATGTGTGTACATGAAAAAAAACCAGAAGAAGAACGGGGTGTTTGAGAGGGGTGAAGAAGGGGTAGACATGGTTTTGTGTGTGTGTGTAATGGGCAAGGAAGTGGGCATTGCATGAGGCAGTATGTGTGTGTATTGTATGTGTCGTGAGTGTTTGTTTATTTGTTTGTTTCTTTCTGTGTGTATGTAATGTAGGGCATGAGCGAGAAGTTGTCGTGAGGCAGTGCGTGTGTGTGTAGGGGCAGGGGAAAAGACTACCGTGAGGCAATGCGAGTGTTTGTGTGTCTGTAGGGTCTGCAGAGAGAACTGTCGTGAGTATGAGTGTGTGTGCGTTTGTATGTCCCCGCGCGCGTGTGCTGTGTGAGTGACTGTGTTTGGGTGTGTACACTGTGTGTAACATGTGTGTGCGTGATCGGGTATATTGTGGGTGTTGTGCAGAAAGGAGAGGAAGAAGAAAGAAGTATCTAAGTGTTGTTGGGTGGTACCCTGTGCTTGCACAGGTGTGCAACGGGCTCGTGTTGTGTTAAGTGCGGGTGTGGAATGACGTAAATTGATCTTTTTTGGATAAATTTTGCTGTAGGGTACCTTAGGCTGGCTACGTTGGAATTTCTGGCAAATTTTCAAAATTTTCTGAAATCGTTTAGTATTTTAATATTTTTTTGTAAAGTTCAATGTTTTAAAATTTATTTTGAGTCTTTAAAATTCATATTAAATTCTACAAAAATTGTAGCAATATTTCATGGTATGAAAAAGTCTCAGTTTAAATTTGATAAATTTTAGAATTGAATTGGTATGTTTACTTGTATCGCAATTGATTTAATGAATAATTTAAAAATAGTTTTAATACTTTTTAAATTTTTATTTCAATTTTTGTAATGTGTATATACATTTTAAAGCTTTTACAAAAATAATGGGACTTTGAATTGAGCTAGAAACAATTATGTCTATTTATGGGCTTTTATTATTTTTAAAGAAATTACTTTTAATTCAAAAAGATTCAAAATTTATATTTTTATTTATATGCTATTTTATCATAAAAATATTTTATGAGAATTTAATTTCAATTTTAGATTGTTATTAAGCCTTCGAGATTGTGTCAGGTTGACTAGCTAGGTTTGCTGTATATGGGACCCGCTTTGAGTTATGCTATTTCTGGAGTATAATTGAGCATTATTTGAGTAGTTGATATTGAGTTTATAGTATGGTATTATAGAGTGTATTCTGATAATTGATTTGTCCAATTTAGGTTAATTCAAAAGAGTTCTGGTTGAGATTGATTAGCTTAGCATAACTTCAAACCGAGGTAAGAAATTTTTATTCGAACCCAAAGTCATCAACTTGTATTCTTATCTATTTGTTCCATTTGTTCGTGCCATAATTGAACTTTGAATTCTGAATTCTGAATTGACATCCTTGTTTATTGCCATTAAAACCCTATTTTGAACCTTAATCGATTATTGAAATTCATGTTGATGCTCATCTTTTTTTATATGTTGTGCTTTGAGTTATATATATATATATATATATATATATATATATATATATATATTAATTTAACGATTATTGTTCCTCTGTATATTGATATGAGAGTCTGTTCTGTATTCTGTTCAGTATCGGGAGGAGTTATAAGGATGATCTGTTTATTATATGGAACGCAGGCCAGAACTTTGATGGACTAGTTATTGTACATATGTATATGTAGTCTGTTATTGCACTACATTGTGTGGTTTTGCTCATCTGTTACCCTATGCTCATGTTAATATTATCTGAATCTGTTGCATTTTATTTAAAAGTGATTTTTGTTGATATCTGATTTGAGGGATTGAGTTAAAACTCTTTCCCATACAGTTATCCAACTGTTGTGATCGTTTGAAACTCTTTAAAAATTATCAACGAATTGAAATTTGTGAATACCGTTTTGTAATACATTTGCTTGGTCCTTGAGCGACCTTACTGAACTCTCAAAAGTTCACCCTTGTTTGTTTCCTTCTGTAAGTAATGTTCATCAGTAGATTGCTTGGGGATGTGTTAAAGCCTGAGTGAGAAACTGGAGTAGTTTATCATATTTTGATTAGTAGAACCCCATGTTTAGGCAACCCATGTTTAGGCAAACATAGTTTAGTTCATGTTTTTCGAGAACTTAAATTTGGTCTTTTCGTTTATGACTATTTATTTTGAATAAATTGGGGTATTGCACTGATTAGAAGTTCTGACATATATATTGAAAGTTGGTTATTTGAATTGAATTTTAATGTCATTAACTGATTGATCGAGCAAGTGACTGTTTTAAAGCTCTGGAAGTTTGGTGTGTTAATATGCTCCAGATTTTGGGGTCATTACCGTTGCGATGGTTGTGGTTGATGGTGTTAGGATGATGTGGGGATAGTGTCATGGTGGTGTGAAAGGGGGAAGGGGGGGGGAGAGAGGTAAGTATCAAATATATATATATATATATATATATATATATATATATGTGTGTGTGTGTGTGTGTGTGTGTGTGTGTGTGTGTGTCAGCCAAAACCATTGGTTGGGATCAAGGAACCCTAATGTTGGGAAAATTTTCATATTTTGGATATGGGTATTCACTTTGTGAGAACTATATCTCTGATTGTAATTTAGTCTTAAATTCAAAGAGTTTAGTGATATTGTACCTTTTAACTATGACAACTCCTGTTAGTTTTTTCTTCGATGTTATAAACTAAATAACTATCGACCATAAAGAGGTAAGAAATAATACTCAAGTGTACCCTAGAAGTGGACAAAGATCCTATGTTATGCATCATCTTTGCTGCAGCGACTTTAGTGACAATAAATTTTGTCGCTACTGCTAACATTTATAATTATAATCTTTTGTCTCTTTTTCGGTGTCTGATACACTTGGCAATCCTTCTTGAAGTCCCCGGGTTTAGCATACTTCCAACAAGCATTCTTTGGCTTGTTTTGCTCTTTACTTGAAACAGAATGTTGACCATCAAACTCACGCTTTAACGCACTAAACGATGCATTTTTTTTATGACAAGAGCTTTCGAGGACTTGTGGTCCTCCAATTCAAGCCTATACATATTGTGAGAATTTTTGTCAACCTCTACTTGATCAATTCTTGCATAGTCATTACATCCTTTTTTTTTTTTCAACTCCTTTTGACATTTTTTTCCAAGCAAATAATGGTAGAAACTTGGAAAGACTTGTCGACATAGGGCCCTTGGAAATAATTAAGCTCGTGATGAATTTTAATTAAAGGATTAGAGAAACAACAGACTTGCCTCCTATCTTACAAGAATCTGACAACTTAGAGGGTGTTTGAGATTAATTATGAGATGGTCAAACCTGATTTAATTTAGATTAAATCAAGTATGTGAGTGTTTGGCAAAAGAGATTAAGAGATTTAATTCATCTCTAAAGTTAAAAACTGATTTAATCCATAATCCTAAATAGTGAGGATTATAAAATAATCACTTTTTTATGATCAGGTTTGACCTTCTAATTTAACATCCTATCCCCATATTTTTTTTACAAAAAGACCTTTCATACCCCTTAATTAATTAAGTGTGACTCTTAGATAGTTTCTAAAGTTTATCTCTTCTCTTATTACTAAACTATTCTCCTACGGCTAAAACATAGAGAGGGATACAGCCACCATTTTCCTCCACACCATTTTTGTAAGTTTTTCTCATCTTATAATCTTTTCTTTTATTTTATTGCAAATAGATGACTTTACTTGTACTGTAATAATGTGAGACTGTTTGTGTTTTTAATTTAAAATAAAACGTAACATCTTTTGTAGGTGCGTGAAAATAGTTATTTTCATAATTTATTTGGCATTATAGTTATTTATGAATAAAAGTTATGTTAACGTTACTTGAATATTAGAAAATTGTTTATTGAATGTCATCTATGATCATTTTGTCATAGTAAAATTGATTTAAGTACTTTTTATCCAAACACTTTTTATAAATTTAATATAGTTTACAATTACTTTTATCAAATAGTAAATTGATTCTGATTAAATTATATTTTAAAAATTAATTAAGATTTAAGTTGAATCTACTTTTTTTAATCAATCCCAAACAGGCTTACTGATGATGAATTTTTTATTGCTGGCATCATTCATTTTGATTGGTTGTCGAGATCATCCAACAATTCTTTAGCAGCGGTGTTTCCATATATAATCTCGTACACGTCGTACAACATGTCGGATAGCCCTCCGAGCATGCCGCCTTCGCAATAAAAATCACCATCTTCCCATTTCTGGGGCTGTTATGCAATTGTCTGCTTCGCTAGTTCATCAGTTGATTCATCCACAATTGCCTTTGAAAAATTCAGCACGTAGGCAATCTTCAAGGTGGCCTGGAAGAAGTACTTCTTACTCTTCCGACGTCTGGATAAGGAGTCATCAAACTTTGTCCATTTGTTGATGTCTTTGATGACAGACATTTGTCCACTTGTGACTTTCTAGTAACTATTGCAGAGTACTTACTAGACAAACATTTTCTAAAAGAGAAAACAAGTGAAAATCCAAAGTGAGGAAATCTGTAGACTGTAAACCTAATTTACGATTACAATACATTAAAAGGTGCCATGAAGAGGTACTTTTAGTTAATAACAGTAAAATGGCTATTGAGGTGCCTAGAGATGTCAAAAGGGCCGGGCCGCCCCAGCCCTAAACGTGAACAGTGTTGGCCCAAACCTGTAGGGCCTGGGCTACGACCAAGCCTAATATTTTTTAAAATTGGCCCGTCCCGGCCCTAAAAAGGCCCGGCCCTTGGCCCGTTTCTGACCCTCTTTTTGGCCCTATTTTGGCCCAGCCCTAAATCTGACCCTAAACTATTTTGAGTCATTTTTTTCCCTTTCCCTTTCTTTCTCGCACATCATTCTCTCTACACCTCATATTTTACTCTTTTATTTTAACTTTTTGGACATGCAAAATTCTTTATATTTACTCATGTGAAAAGATTGTCCTTTTGCGAACAAAATTACTCTTTGTTGCTAATCAATATTCTTAAATAGAGTAAACATAAAGTTCTAAGGCACTTCATTAGTCACGAGAGAGATATTGAACGGTTTAGGGTCTATTAATCGTATTTATTTTGTGAATTAGTATTTTTGTAACACAAAAAAGAAAGTAAAAAGGGCCTGGGCCCGATCCTAAAGTTAGGGCCTAGGGCTTGGACCTGGACAGGGCCTCAATTTCCAAGATTTGGGCCCGGCCCGATTTACAAGGTCCGAAGCCCTAAATGGTCCGGCCCTTTTTTTGGCCCGCTGGGCCGGCTCTTTGACACCTCTAGAGGTGCCATTAGCCATTTAACAGTCACTTTAGCAAAAAGACACAACGAAGAGGTGCCTTTTGAAATCAAAACATGGACTGAAACTTCTAAAATTTTTCAACAATTACACATCTTTTTTCATTACAATTTGATTTTGCCGAAAAAAAGAAAGTTGTGCTTAGGACAAGGGCTTCAAGGGACGATGCGCTTAAAAGCACCTTTATACTGCCGTCGTTCGTGGGGTACACTGCTCATGTGCGAACCCATGTTCATGCACACTTTGTGTCACTAGAGTAATGCATCAAATCACACAACCTTTTCTCTTCCAATTAATGTAGAAATTCATATTATGACCCTTAGAATTCTTTATGTATTATTCTTTTTCAAAATTTCAGATCTTTGATCTCCTTAACCAAATCGATGAAAAAGTGTGATTCTTAACATTCCAAGAAGTCTCCTACTGAACTCGAACGTTTTAACATATAAAATGGTCCTTTGTTCCTAAGATAGAGATGCCATACATGCTTAGCTTGTCAAGCACTTTGTCTTTAACTTGTGCTAACTGTTGTTGAAATGCACGAAGCCCTCATGGCCAATGTATATTTTAATCTTTTTTTCTTGATTTTCCGTGATTTAGATTTTAACATATAAGACGTACCATATAATTCACCCTCCAAATAAACCTAATGAACTACTGCATGTCAATACAGTATCTGTCGGGGAGTTCTTCTTTATATTGCTTCTTGTGGCATGATGCAATGCTTGGTATCAATCAGTAGGGGAAAAATTGACATTTGACGAATTCGATTACCCTTCAACACAGCCCATTGCCTAATGCAACTTAATAACGTATTTGGTTTAGTCACAGTGACCACTGACCATGTATCTGATAGTATGACCTACATAATCATTACCTTCGGTAAACTTCAACTTCTGGCAGAAACACGTAATCTTGAAATTTGGTGGAGTATGGGTAATTTGGCGATAAACTTGAGGCTCATGCCATTTGGAGTCTGGGGAGGGTTAATTCGTGTAGCCTTATACCTACTACTGTGGAGAGCTTGATTCCACGTACCCCCAGGTCAGAAAAAAGATAATCTTACGAAGCTCTTTTGTGAAAGCCAACAGAATTCTAGACTCCTTTCATCTATATTCCAGATGGTGGAAACTGAAAATCTCGAGGACAAGTCCATGCTCCAATTTTTTCACACAATTTTCTCGATCCTGTCGTAAGGGATTAATTCCATTTATTGAGTTTGTTGTACAAACCTATTGTTTATCTGTCTAGGATATGCAGTTGGGAACAAATACGTAATATCATTTGTCAACAAGGTGTTTACCTGACTTTCTATGCGGCTGTCATACATCTTTGTAGTAATTCTCCATTGGGTTGTACTGCAGATTTAAAAAAGACACATTGCAGCCCATTCAACAGTATAGTTGATTCTGACTTGGTGGAACTGAAGCATGACATACTATTTCCTAATAACTCCCCTGCCATGGCTCCTCAACCCCTTCTTCCACTCTTAGCTCCTTCACCTCTGATGCCATTCACAAGTATCGGCTAGCCCAAATTGTCAGGTATTTTATGCCTGCCATTTTTCACTATGAGAGTAACTGTTTTCTAATTCCAAGTGCATTTTGTATTGACCTTTACAGAAACCATCTGTCGTGAAAACACATTTATTCAGCTGAAGAAATTATTGATATTTTGAAAAATCCTTAATGTGGGTCGAGATCCTTAGTCCATGTTCTGAGTTTGTAACAGTCCATGCTCTTTCTTTCAAAACAGTACTCTCTTTGTCCCTAAAAATAGATGCCTTTGATGTAGGATGGTATTCTAATAGTACATAGCATGGGCGTAAACTCCATTTCAAACCCTTGCATTAAGTATACGAAGTGTTGTCCAAAAAAGTCAAATGCGTCTTTTTAGGAACCGGAGGAATATTTGCACTGATCTGCAGATGACTAATGTTTCAAAGTACACAGTAGCAGAATTTGATCTAAATATGATCAAGTTCCAATCTACAACAATGGCCAAAAGCTGTTTCACAGGAAAAAAAAAAAATCATCACCGAAGAACTGCTTGGTTTGCAGAGTTACATGCTTTAGTGAAAGTTTTTTAGGTTAAGTTTTGCAGTTGAGCCGCCTGACTGTTGATGACATGAGGTTACTTGATCTTTCAGGACTCTGTCCATTAAAATTTTCAGCTGCGGAAACTCTATTGAGCACAACGGCAACTGATTGCTGGGCTTCACTTGCACCTTATCTGGCAAATGTGGTATGTTGTCCTCAATTTCATGCCACGCTAGTGATTCTTATAGGTCAATCCAGTATCAACTCTCGGAAACTTGCTTTGAATGTGACTCAAGCAGAGCACTGCCTCTCAGATATCGAGCAGATTCTGGAGCGTCAAGGTGCCAATGAGAACCTTCACAACATTTGCTCTATTTCTCCATCAAACCTTACTAAGTCTTCTTGTCCTGTCGATGATGTTAGCGAGTTTGAGAGGATTCTAGACACTTCTATACTTTTTGCTGCTTGTAAAAAAATTGATGCAGTCGATGAGTGTTGCAACCAAGTCTGCCAGAATGCCATATCAGATGCTGCTACAAAGATAGCATTAAAGAGTAATAGTGAAGCTCTTGTCTTGCCAGAACACTTGAGTATGATAAGTGACTGTAAGAATATCATCCTCCGATGGCTGGCCAGTAAAGTTGAACGTTCTTCTGCAAATACTGTTCTTAGAGGACTTTCTAGTTGCAACGTGAACAAAGGTAAGCGTGTAAGCGTTGTCATTAAAGAGATAATGAAAGATAGAAAGAGTTGAAAACACAAGCTCTTCAGAGTATGGTAATTACTGGCATTCCATCAGAAATAGGTTGCAAGAACCTCAAATGTGTTATTTCAATTCTATCCTAAAACAGTTTCAGCCTGAACATTGGAAAATACTAGATTGTTCCACCAGGAAGATCCCTATTGTTTAAAGAAATCGCTTTTATGAGTAACTCGTCATGTTTTACATCTCTACAAGGGGGTGGCGAAAACTATGGCTAAGTGATAATATCCTTTTTCACTTCCTATTGTTTATCCTATGCTTCAGTCTGTCCACTGGATTTTCCTAACATGAGCAACATTTCAAAAGAATGTGGAAATATGACAAGTAACCAGATAGCTTGCTGCGGGGCTATGGATAATAGAGCTGAGCTTCATAACCAACTTGCAGGCCTTGAATTGCGCTGCATTGCTTGGCAAGAAGTTACAGAACTCTAATGTCTCCGGCAATGTTTACAGTCTTTGTCATATAAATCTCAAGGATTTTTCTCTCCAAGGTCAGTGTTGCCCTTTGCCCCTTAAGTTATGGATCTGATTCTGTTTCAGTTGTACCTTGGGAAACCGGAATTGACAGGGCTTGGTGCTCCTTTTGTTTCTGATCATGGAACTCATTAATCGCACTTACCAGTTGGATCACAAGGTAGAGTTTAATCATTATGCGTAATAGCTCCTTTACTAAGACTTGAGATTTTTGGTTCCGTGTACATTACCTCTTCCAAAAAGCATTTGCCTTAGTCCTCCTATCCAAAAAAAATAATAATAATAACTTAGAGGAACTTGTTTGCCTTATTTTCCTTCTCTCTTTGCTTTATTTGGAGTTCTATATTAAGTATTGTACTTCAGAATTTTCCTTTGTTTTGTTTATGAATGTAATGATCTCCCACTGCTTTTGTACTAAATCTATATAAATTTCTAGACCTTACAATGTTTCATATAGAGCTTTACTCTTTTCCTGCATGCCATTATCATTGCAGTAATGACCTGGAGATAAAGTTCTTCTTAAGAGATCCAATTATTTATATTTTTATGCTTAATTTCAGAAGTTATGTTTCTAGACACTCATCAGAACATTTTGCTTGTGACTAATTTTGATGTAGTAAACTGATTCGATCCGTATTTGCTTCAGACTCTGGCTGCCTCTTGCCTAGCTTGCCTTCAGACGTAACATACGACAATAGTTCTGGAATTGGTTTCGTCTGCGATCTAAACGACAATGTTGCAGCCCCCTGGCCCTATACTCCTTTTGTTCCTGCTTCTTCCTGCAATCAAAGTATGCCTAAATTTGTTTTCTTTTCTACGTTTGCAGTAGCAGTCATTCATAGCAGCATTCAAATAAGAAATTAAGTTTCATTATTATCTAGAGAGGGACCAAAGTGATTGTAGCACCGTGATATATAGCTGCATCGCATCTAAGGGAACTGGTGAAATCATTGGACTAACTTCACCCCTAACCCAAAAAATTGCAGATACTCAAATTTGCAAATAGCTAGTCTCGCATTCTTTCATTCAGTTTTTTGCAGTTTTCCTATGCTGATCAGTTCATAAGAACTAATTACTTTTCCTATACCTTGCAATTTCAGCTACAAAACTTCCAGCACTTCCCAAAGCAACATCGGCCCAAAGCGGTAAGGAATCCTTAACTTCAGAGAAGAGTATAGATGCTCTTGTATTCAAAGTTGAAATACATGCGATAAATAACTGGTAAATATAGAATCCAATGGAGGAGTTGGTGAACCATGTTCAAATTTCGTCCTCAACTACCATTGCAATAATATTAACATTATAAATTGAGTGATCAAAATGAAAAATAAAAAAACCACAAATCCTTCTTCTATCTCTTAGGAATGGCATGACCACGAAATTAATGAGTTTTTTTTTTCATACCTTTTATTTATCTATTTCATGCCAAACAGGCTCATAAACTTGACACAATTTATGCTCAACAAAGATCGGTCATGCTAAGTAAAATAAGCGTTCGCATCCTCCTTGATGTCGGTACTTTGCCTCCAGGTCTTTGCTTCTGTGAAGGCCTTCTAGTTGCCTTACCTTCTCGACTAGTAGCTACTTCACTCGAGTCAGTAACGTTTTCTCCTTATTTTTTCCTTCAATTAAAGTCTGTAACCAGTTGAAGTTTTCACACATTGCAGGCCAGTACGCCATGGAGTTCACATATTTTCTGCTATTTTTGTTGGTGCTTAGCCTCAAGTTGGTCATCTAATTTTTGTTTTGCATCCATAAGAGCAATGCAGAAGCTGGTCCTTCATGCTAATTATTCTCATCAATTCTCTGCTCCACATGAATAAGCTGGTCCATGCTACTAATTCTGATCAGTTCTTCAACCATATATCTGAAGAGGAGGAAGGGATTCATTTCCCCTCCATGCTACCAGCTAATGCTGGATGTATTGACAGCATTTAAGACGTGAAGTAAATTCGAGGATGAGATTCAATCACACAATAACGGTTCATACCTGGCAGCTCTTGGAGGAGGTTGGTTCCATTGCCTTGGTAGTGTTGTCTTTCATGTTGGGATTGTACTGCTATTATACTGGTTGGTACCTCTGGTGCCTTACTTTGTAAATCATTTTTGTTTATAATACAACCACCAACTTTTTGAAAATAGCTTACAACGAAAAAGAGCTTGGGTGAGGCTAAATCGATACCCTCTAAATTAAGTTTACGCGGTTTCAAAATGTGGTCGTAAATGAGCAAAATTTAGCCAACGCAATTGGGGGCTCCGTGCAACTTGAAACCTGCCTGAAAGTAAAATGATGCGCTAGTTCTCCTCAATCCACTCAGCTTATATAGTTGCCTGGTCTAGTTTAATTTAAACCAGAGTGCAAGAATTCTACTTAGAAGAGTACGACCACCGAGATCACTTGTAATGAGCTTTGCTCTAAGGTACTCTTTTAATAAACTGCCTTACCAAAAAATGAAAAAAAAAAAAAAAAAACTTAGCTCCACCAAGAAAAAGCAGCATTAATGACAAGGTGTTTTTGGTCCGAGGATCATCCAAACCAACTAAGCGTCTTTTCGTGATGTTTTCACACATAGCTCGAGCCCACATGACATACTACTTGGAGTTGGGACTTGTACTATTAATTCATGGACCTCTATTCTTAGTAATTGATTCATTATTCTTTTGTGGGTGTGGTTTCTGCCTGTCCTCTATATCCTGGATTCTTTCTTCTCTTTGAAATGCTGTTTGTCTCCTCTGTAACCTCTCCTTTTGGATCCACATGAAGTAGCCAATCTCCAACAAATGGTGACCAAGAACTTGAGCTAGTAAAACGGTAGGGTTTTGTAGCACGATTTTAACGTTTCTAACTCAATGTCACTAACTGTATTCAACGGACAATACTGCTGTAGAGGAACTAAATGTTCTTTTGTTGCAACCCTGAATAAAGGCCAAAATTTTGTGAAGTTTAATTGAGCTTATTAATAAGACGATGAATGTGATATAAGTCCGCCTGACCATTAAAACAACCACCTCCAAGGGCTGCCAGGAATAGCACAAGATGTCACCAAGTCAGAGAAGACACTGGAACATCCTGCATGCTTTCCCCCAGATTCATGAACTAGACAAGTCAAAAACCAACATGCTTTCCCCCAAATTCATGAAGTAGACAAGTCAAAGCCATGTCTCTGCAAGCATAAGTTGTTCTTTTCTCTGAGAAGGACATAATTTTTTTGCTACTCGTGCCTTTGACACGAGTATCAGAATGTTAAAACCTATTAAAATAGCTTGAACAGATCAAATTGTACCGGTTTAATTCGAACCGTCCAAAAATTCTAACGGTTTAGTTTTACATGTTTCAAATATATGTCGCTTTGGTTCGGTTTACGGATAAAATTTGAACAAAGCCGATCTCACAAATCAAACCGAATCGAACCGAACCGACTTATGATATATTAATTCTTTTTTCTAGTGACGTTCATTGATTATTTTCATATACATGATACTAAGTAAAGTAAAATAAACAAAAAGTTGAATATTAGTAAAAGAAAAGAAAATAATGAGAATACTTGTAACACAAAAATCTATTGATCAATATCTCTTGTAAATTAATTTATCTTTTGTTGTGCATCGATGAAAAAGACATACTTAAGTTTTTACTGAAATATATATAGTCAAATATACTTATATCTTAGGTTAAAATGAGTGCTTAAATATTGAATGTAAAAAGTTTATGTGCAATTTAGATAAGACATAACTTCAATATTGAATAATGTTTGGATTGAATAATAAGTTTGTCAAGGGACAACTCTTTTAAATAGGTCAAATCAATTCATAACAAACCGTTTAAACTGGACCATTCAAATCGATACTGTTAGATTCGGTTTCGATCAAAAGTATTAGTATCGAAGAGTAACGATTTAATTTGTAGTTTAACTCCCAACCAAGTCGAACGGTACTTGCCTCTAGTTTTGACAACCGCTGAAAGAATAATTTATGATTTCCTTCCATAAAATCATACTTTTAAATGCATACATGTACAAGACAAAGTCCAAATTGACCTCACTTTACATCTCCATCTATGTAAGCAAGCAAGGATTGCTGACCACACATGGTGCAGGATGTATAGCCTCTTGAATACGGTTGTTTAATAAAACATGTTGCAATTATAATAGCTGCTTTCAATAGGGCTAGGACAGATCTGACCAGTAAACCTAATAATTGCAACTTGATGTTGCCCTCACTGCACTCTGCACTTTGTTGAATAATAATAGAAGAGAGAGAGGGGAAGAGATGGCGACCGTGTCCACGTGATAGTAAACTAAAGAGGGCCGAAAGAGGCAGCCTCGGATGCAGTCGCTGAACTGAGCCATTAGATGGGTCGCTGTGCTGTTCATCCTCAGCAAGATGAGAGTGCATTTATTATGAATTCGAGTTTGCTAAGAAAAACTTTCTGAATCAGATTGATGGTGATTCAGGAATAATCTCTAGTGGGTACAAATGAATCGATCTTAGTCTCATCATTTATAGTTGATACAAGACTTTAAATTCGACCAAACTGTTATTTTAGTCTTCGCAATTAGTAAACTAACATCCAATTCAAAACATGTTTGTATTAAGAATAAGTCCACCATTAAGTAAGTTCATCGGGTACAAGAACCGATCTCAATCTCATGTATTGTCGATGTTAGACTTTAAAATCGAGCAATTGCTATTTTTGTCAGATGGTAGTGGCTGTGACTACTTTCTAGTGAGAATGATTATACAATATAGTTACGTTAAAAGCAACTACAAAATCACTTAATTACTCCTCCATCTCACATAATTTGATTAACTTTTTTTTTTTGCACTCATATTAAGGATTTAAGTGATATATATTGTGTATTTCTCATTTTATCCTTCAGATTCAGAGAGAGAAGAAGAAGTAAGTGGGTCAGTAGGGAGAAAATGAGTTAATGGAGTGTTAAATATGGAGAGAGAGAGAGAGATGAATAAAAAAGTGGACCATGATAGACAAAATGAATTGATGGATATTTAAAAATGAAAAGAGAAATAAAAAAATGTAAAAAGAATAATAAATATGTAAAAGTTTTTATAAAAAAATTTAATTTAAAAATGAATAATTTTGTTGAAACGCTTAAAAAGAAAAGTTGATTAAATTACGTGGAGTGGAGAGCATACGTTTTAGCAACATATTATTTTTTTGGCCTTCAATAATTGTGACCAAAGAAAAGTGGCAGAGTGGGTGTACGTTATGTGGGTCACCCTTCCCATCAGATGTTACTGACATGAGACAGAGGTATTAAATTATGTGGGTCTACAACAACTATGAATGAAGGTTTTAACAACTCCCAGTCCGTCCTAGAGATGTCAAATAGGCCCGACTCGGCTTGAAAAAGCCTGGGCTAGCCCGACCCGCTAATGAACAGTGCAGGCCCGAAAATAAAGGGCCTTGGACTTGGGCTTGGACCAGGCCAAGGTTTCACCAAAAATGGTCCGGGCCAGGCCCGAAAAAAGCCTGGCCCTAAAAAGCCCAAAATTGGCCTGGTGCACACATCTCCAGACTCTAGCACTCCAACCGAACTCCCAAAAAACCAATTTCTCATGTCTCAACCTCCACTCCCACGTAGCTCTTTAACTCCTTTCTCTTCTAATCAAAGTTCCAATCAATCATGGCAGAACCCCAAAGCCCCATCACCAGCTATGACATAATCATCTTGGGTGCATCAGGTTCACAGGCAAGTATGTAGTGAGAGAAGCCCTGAAATTCCTTAACACCCCATCTTCCCCGATCAAAACCCTGGCCCTAGCCTGCCGCAATCCAGACGCTAGCCTAGGCATCCCACCCCCAATGTCGTCAACTGCCGTTGAATATACAAAATCAAAAGCAGAGTCGACAATATGCGAGAGCAACGAAATTTGTAGTCTTTGACTGCCGCTTCAATTCATCGACCTGAGGCAAATCTAAACCAATGCAACATAAAAGCATTAAAACCGATGGAACATGAGGCATGCTCGTCGTCGCAATTAATTCTGGTTAATTTCGACAACCGCAGGAACATGAGGCATGCTCATCGTCGCAGTTAATTCCGATTACCTTTTTGAGTTGGATCGTGAGAGGAGAGGTTGAGGACGAGGAAGTAGAGGACGATGCGAATTGGAATGAGGTGCACGAGCTTTTCAGGTTTGGGAAGGGACTTACGATGAGGCTTTTGTGACTTGCGTTCTTCGCCGTCAGAGGCGGCAACAGCGGGAGTGGCGAGCGAAGACGGTTGGTGGTCCTTCTTCTGGTCTTGTGTGATGAGGTGGTTGTCTTCTTTGACGATTGTATGAGTGTGGAGTTTGGAAGATGGTGAACCTAGAGATTGCCTCTGCTGCTCTGCATTTTGAGAGAGAGAAGCGTGCGATGTTTGCTTAGTGAGCTTCTTTGACGTTGTTTTTGAGCTCAAGCCCGGCTCAAGTCCGACCCTAAATATTGGGCCTAGGGCCAGAGCTTGGACTGGGTCCATATATCCCAGATTTCAGGCCCTGCCCACCCCCGTTTTCCAGTCATTAGGCCCAGTCCCGGCCGGTTTTCGTTGGAGGCCCATTGGGCTTGGGCTGGGCCTGCCCAAGCCCGGCCCATTGACATCTCTACTCAGTCCCATGACAGGGAGAATGGTTTGGTGGTGAAATTATACAGAGTAATTAACTAGTATGATAAAACGATATCACATAAATTCGCCTTGTAAGACAACTTAAACATTTAAAAACAAGGACATAAATGTTTATAAAGTTAGTAAAATGGATATCACCTAAAAGATCAATATACTTTTGAATATAGTACCTTCCATTTTTTTTCCTCTTCCGGCATTAGTTCCACAGTTGTACCCTCTTATTATCAGTAATCACCGGTGACTATGAAATCATTTTACTATGCAAGGTATTGATTCTAAGTTTTTTCATACATTTTTAAGCATTTAGTCTCGCATCGATGCTCCAACAAAAAAAGAGAATCAACTACGCATGCATGCATGCATTTTTTAACTCAAGCACAACACTTTATATTGTAAAAGGATTTGCTACTGTACACGGATCATGCCCTTCTAAGAAGAAGACTTCGTACTAGTTTTACAACAGATGTAAACTTCTAATGTACTTTTGAATTAGCGTAGGTTGGGCTTCTTGCTTGCTTACATCTTAATTTTTGCTATGACTCCGTCAAATGGATGAAAAGTCATAATGAGTACAACATCTTCTTTCAACATAGAAATAATCATCTGAGCAGAGACCAACAAGTATTTTTGTTATAGCATTCACCGCTAATTGTCCATCGTCACTACATGAACATTTTTGGTTTGTACGTTTTGTTAGATTTGACCGATCCAATTCAATTAGGTGGCCTAACGGGTCATACTAATGTTGACTTATTATTTCACTTGAACATTAATTAATTAAATTAGGCTAAGTAACATTATGAGCCTATTTAATTTTAGCATCCAATACACTAATGATTTATTGTGTATAAAAGGCTTATAAATCCTAATATCTTAACTTTGATGGACGGCTGATATTTGACAGGCTTTAGGGTTGATCCCACTACTCTCTCTATATAAATGTCTCTTTTTTTGGAGGCTATGATATTATTATGTTTTTTGCCACTCTTTGCCTCCTAGACTAAAGAAAAAAATACACCACTCTATTCCATCATTAAGAATAGAGAAGAGTAGTGAAGATCAATATCAAAGAGTACGTGTTTGCTTCCGCATCTTGGTGTTCTTTCATCATCGGAATAAAACTCTTGGTAATCTATGGCTTCATTCGATTCCGGTGAGTTCGTAACCTTATTGTTCTTATATTTATACTATTATAAGATTCTAATGATCTTGATTATGGGGTCAAGATGAATGAAATTAAGTCTAACACGTTTATCTGTTACCAAAAGTGCTATCTCCACCTGTAATCATTAAACTTCGAGGCCCTTGATTATATGACTTGTAAGAAAGTTGGTTCCTCAAAAAGGCATTAATTACATGGAAAATGATGTTAGTATAAAAATTAATGGTACTTTTGCGATTTCACAAAAAAATATTCCTAACTATTTACCTTGATTCGAGCTACACACACAGTGGCCGAGCAACATAATTGATTTCTACTAAATTATAGAAGGTTCTTAAGATATAGTATTAATTATAAGATTCCTGACTGTATACCAAAGTTTGTTTGAAAAGAATACACAGTAGTGTGATGATGCGGAAAATGGTTCGCTACTACGTGGAGGTGCCACAAAAGATGCGGTCTGAGTCAGCTTCCAGATAGGCAACGCGGGAGACAGCAAGGACGGCGTAAGGGCCGAGGGTAAGGCTCCCCAGACAGAGTCACAAAAATGATGATGCGAAAAATGGTTCACTGCTACGTGGAGGTGCCACAAAGGATGCGGTCTGAGTCAGCTTCTAGATAGGCAACGTGGGAGACAGCAAGGACGGGATAAGGGGCGAGGGCAAGGCTCCCCAGCAGAGTCGCCAAAATGATGATGCGGAAAATGCTTCGATGCTACGTGGAGGTGCCACAAAGGATGCGATCTGAGTCAGCTTCCAGATAGGCAACGCGGGAGACAGCAAGGACGGCGTAAGGGCCGAGGGCAAGGCTCCCCAGACAGGTCGTGAAGGCTGGCAGCGCCGCGCAGGCAGGGGGATGACTAACAAGGGCGACAGCTGACGGTCCGTGACGAGGGCGCAGCGTCAAGGGTCCGAGACGGGAGTCCAAGTGTATTTCTCTCACTAGAATTCCAGAGAGAATGTCTTTTTAGAGAGAGAAAGTGAAAAGTCCAAATGAGAGAAAAGATCCTTGAGAAAGCTCCAAAGTCCACTATTTATAGGCAAAAATGTGCATGTGTCATAAGTTGACATGTGTCACCCCCTGGGAACGACACGTCGCCAGGGGGGCAAAAGCACTGACCCTCCGTTGGACTGTCGGTCCCTAAGTTCGTGCTGCCCTGCCCTTGCAACATCTCTCTGCCTGTCTGAGGAGACTGATCATGCCGCGGTAGCATGGTCAGAGTAGCCCGTTGCCCCAGCCTCCAGTCCAAGCCCTTACTGAATCCCACGGGCTTGGCAGCGATGGGAAGACCCGACGCCCAGCTGCCAGGTGGACTAGGCAAGATGCCCCTCCGGAGACCTGCTCCCATCTCGGAGTGACCCGGGGGTCATAGTCCTTAGGGGTGCCGACGCGAGCCCCCAGTGCCAGAGCACGTAGGCCAGTCACGCAGGCACCTTGGCGGAGATAGTGTCCCGGAGGAGTCGCCTATCCCGCTGCGAAGGGTCCTCGTACCGGAACACGGAGCAAAATCCCCCTGGAATGAACACAGCGATGGCTTTGAGGTTGTGAGCCCATCCCGTAAGTATATAACATGATTGTGGCGCATGGGCGCGGTTGAGTGCGGGCGACGAGGGTCACAGAGTGATGTCCGAGCAACAAGGGTCATTGCGTGGATGGCGCGCGACCATGAGCGACGGTTGTCATGGCGACAGAACGGCCACAAGTGACGGTCATCGAGACTACGAGCGACGGTCATCGCGACGAAGGAGCACGGCCGAGAGCGACGGTCGTCGAGACTACGGTGGAGTGCGGCCGCGAGCGACGGTTGTCGTGACAACGGAGCACGGTCAAAGGTGACGGCGTCCGTCTTCAAGGCAGGTGGCCGACCCCCAAGGGAGGCCGACCCCTTGGGGTGGCCGACCCCCAAGGGAGGCCGACCCCTTGGGGTGGCCGACCCACAAGGGTGGCCGACCCCCAAGGTGGAAGGCACGCCGAGGTCGCTTCACGAGTGGTTCACGTGACTTGAGCATGCGTTGCTTTGACCGGCTCTCGAGCGTTGAAAAGTTGACCGCTGACTAGGTGATGTGTCGTGCAAAGTGGGTCCCTTAGCGCGTCCTGGGGTGCGACCATAATAGGGTATGAACACAGTGTGATAATGCACACTTTTTACTACATTCGGCGACATTCTTGGACTTCAGGCCATTGTGACTATTTTTGTACGCACAGTGTTTCGTGAACAAGAAGGATTGGTAACGAGGTTCCACATCAGTTTGCGAGATATGCATATTTCTATTTGACTGTGTAACTTGGTTAGAGAAGGCACTCAACTTTAACGTCGGTTGTTCTCAAAGATATAAATGTAAGTTGATCAATCAAATAGTTCACCCACTTCTATAAAACAAAATGAAACTAATAATAATATACAATTCATAATCTTCAAACTAATAATAATAATAATAATAATAATAATAAACACTACTATCATGTGCATCCCCTGTCTATATCACTGCCAGATGTAGTACCAACTCCGATCTTTATAATTTCAAGTGAATCTAAAGATTTTACAAAAAAATCCAAGCCGGCCTGTTCTAGAGTTATTAGTAAAACTAGCTCAGAATCTCGTGCCAAACACATGACGGTTTTTTTAACAGTAATTCAATTAGTAGTCTTGAAATGTATAATAAAATAAATATTGCACAATTTTATAATTTAATGGTTATTTTATCAAAGGTAGTTACTTAAATTTTTGGCTTGAACTTTCTTGTAATAAAATAAATTCGATGTTCTGGTGAAATATAAGCAATGTCCTTGTGCATATTTGCTAATTCTGATTTGGTAACTAATAGATAAACAAAAATAAAAAGTTTATTTAGTACACAGAAAAAGAAAAAAGTAAGTAATGGAAGACATATTGAGATAAATTTGCTATAACACGACATTTTTATTATTCTCTAAAAATCTTTTAAAAATACTTTGTACTTTTAAATGGGTTGCCCATAACATTAATTACATTATAGTTTAATTTTGATAGAGAAAATTTTGGTCCATATACTTGTTTATATCATGCGATTTATAAAGTTAATCAACACAACTAATTAAGTAAGGATGATGTGCCATTTTTAGAAACAAATATATTCTACCAACAAAGTATATAGAGAAAATAGTAATCAGTGTATGAGAAAATTATATAAAATTTAAAAAGTTTAACCAACTTAACTATATACGATAGCTCAAATCTCGTATTAAGAAAATTATTGAACAAAATTTAACCAAGATTTCACAAAGTATACAACAACCATGCTTACTAAGTAAGATTTATATTCAAATATAATAAGGCTTTCAATTTAAGTTTTAGTTTACATTCATCACAACATAACTAAATTCTTTTTAAAATTTTAAAAATTAAAATAAAATCATAAATGGTATATTGCTTGCGAAATTTAGAATGCCCAAGAGTTCAAGTAATCACAACAAAAATACCATAAGAAATTAGTTCAAAACTTTTCCAACATAAAATTAGATCAATTTAAGAAATACTCACATAATTAAGGTTTTAAATTTTCACTACTTTTTTTAATATACCTGATATAGAATCTGCATGTTATGGTATTTCTACATTTAACCAATGCAAGTATATAGGATAGCGCAAAACCTTAAAGTAAGAAAATTATTGATAAAAATTTTTTCCAACATATTTATTAAGTTAGATTCATATTTAAATTTACAGAAAACTTAAATATGGATTTGAAATATCACCTAATTTTTTTTATTGAATCTCTAAAATAGTTTTTGTTTCACAGGTTAATATTTCATGTTAGAGAGTTTTTTCGATATATAATATTCAAATAAAGTCATAATAGATTATAAAATTTTGAATGTTTCGAATTGATTTTGAAATTGCATAAGGCTTATTATTTGAATGTTTACTATATTTTCAGATTTAATTAATAACAAAATTAAAGACCCTGTTTAAAATATTAATGTTTGGAGATCTTTAGCAACATTAATATGTTTAAAATTCACTTTTGTAACTGTTATTATATTAGAAACACAATGCAATGAGGTGTCAAGAGCTATCATTGCATTTTTCGTCTCAGTTATTAAATATTATAGCTCAGGATTTGGAAGTTCGAGTATGTTAGTAAAATATATTTAAAAGATACAAAAAGTGTATCAATGCATACCACATTTTAAGAAACAAAAAGAGATTAACATCTTATACAAAAAAAAAAGAAATATACTTTTACTAAATTTATAATTGTTGAAAAGAAATGTTTAATACTATATTTGTAACAATTTTAAGTAACTTATCAATATTATATTATTATTAAGTTCTTTTAATGGTCCAACCTATAACCTTTTAAAATCAAGTCTCTTAATTTGAAAAGTTAGGTTAAGAGTTATTTATCTTTGGAATCATAAATGCCATAGTTCATTCGTATCTTATTCATGAATTATTGTTTCATGAATCACCAACTTATTAAGGTACAAACATGATATAAAGTAGAATATCTTTTCGTCTCATACAAATTTAAAATTGCAGTATTGATTGATAGTCACGTAATTGTTGCATAATATTTGTATAGGTATTTTTTCGTTCTTTAAGCTTTTCTTTTATATCGTTAAGTAGTATTGTAACACAATTTATTCATTGTTCTTTCAACTTACACTTTAAAGGAACTAAAGCTAATAAAGTAATATGCAAGAATCGTATGATAATCTAATCAAGATTTTAATAGTCAAAATCAAAGCCTAGTACGTAAATATATGTTTGTCCCATAGAGGGTAACTGTTACACAATTGATTTTCTAGATTTATAAGGTTTACAAATATCGCGACAATATTATATCACAAAATTTTTAATAGTAAATCGTAGTAAAGAGTTTGAATTGTTTTCTAAATCTTTATATATGGAATATAACCAATTTGGTGGTCCTGAAGTCTTATTTAAAAATGTTGACTTACAATTCATTCATTTTTAACAATGACTATTTTATATATATTACGTATATGTCAATGTATATGAATAATGATAATACATTTAACTCATTAGAACGTTATTTTTTTCCTTCTAAATATAATATCTTATTTTTATTTTTTGATACATGATTTTTTATATTCACATTAAATAGTGATTTTAAGAATACATCAGTAAAAATTAAGTCATGATAATTAAGTGTATTGATTAGGTTGAGTTCTTAAATATTTAGAATTAATTTTAAATTATACAACCCTCCTCATCATTCTTGCAAAATTAATCAAATTTAAAAATAAGGTATAACAAAATTGAAAAACAATTGTCAGATTATTGTTTTTATAAGTCCCATAAGTTGTTTAATCTTAATTATAACATCAATTTTTTTGCCTAAATCGAAAGTACTATTTTTGCTATATATATATATATATATATATATATATATATATATATATGAATAAGATTCATATGAAAGAGTAGTTTTGAAGATATAATAGTCAATATTAACTCTTAATAAGTTAGTATAATGATTAGGTTGAGTTTAGAATGATTAGAGTCAGTTTTTAAATTATATAGGGCTTACAGAAAATCCTCATTACTCCTGCAAAATTAATTAGAGATAATTTAATTTAATTATTAGATCATGTTTTTTATTCTAAATCTCATAAGTTATTTTTTAGGTCTATAGATTTTAATTTTCATATTAGAAAATACTTTTAAGGGCATAATTGTCAAAATAAAATTTTAATAGATTAGTATATTGATTAGGCAGAGTTTTAGGATGATTAAAATTAGTTTTTAAATTAAATTTTCTTCAAAATCATAAGCATTATTTTCGTTTTTTATATATATGAGTTTTTATATTCATATTAAAGAGTAGTTTTGAAGATACAATATCACCATTAAGTCCTAATAAGTTAGTATAATGATAAAGTACAGTTTTAGAATGATTAGAATTAAATTTTAAATTTTAAGGACATAATTATCAAAAAGAAATCTTAATAGAATAGTATATTGATTAGGTAGAATTTTAGAATGATTAGAATTAGTTTTTAAATCCAATAAGACTTACTAATATAGAGGTTAATTAATCTTAAGATAACAATCTGATGACGTGTCAAAAAAAGAAGTGGTGATGTGTCGCGTAAAGAATCTATCAATATCTTTTTTACTTCGCTTATTATATATTATTATATAGATAACAATAACCCTATGTGAGGTTTAGGCTAGCTTCTTGGTTTAGAAGGTTAGGCAAAGCTTAGAAGATTAGGTAAAGATACCCAGTACAAGAAGAAAATAATTAAGTGTGACATAAGGAAAAATAGGTAAGGGCTTGTTTGGTGGAGATGATAAGTAGAACAATTATTCATTCACTTTGTCCATACGAAAGAAATAACCTAAGCTGTATTTACGTTTAATGTACGCCAAACATCGACGTTTAAGAGAACAGACAGCGAGGGGATTGGGTTAAAATAGTGAAGTTACATGAAATGTTCACTTTTGTGTGTTTTTGAAAGCCAAGCATGCATTTTAGAGGTCGTTTAGAATTTTTTCTCAGAAATAGATTAGAATTAAATTAGAATTAGTTTTTAAAATCAGATTTAGTCCATTTTAAGCATGACATATTTAAAGTTATCGAATATGTTTGGATAAAAAGAAATTAAAGTAGATTTAGTGTAACAAAATTATTATTTAGTGTATTCAAATTGAGAGGGAACATTTAATATTTTTTATATGTGAGGATATTTTGGTAATTCTCTTGGTCAAATATGATTTTCCAAAACTGATTAAATCTTAATCCAAGAAAACAAGAATTATGAATTTAATTAGTTTTGAGCACATTGGAACAGATTTAATCAGTTCACTTTTTTTTGCCAAACACTTCAAACCTGATTTAATATGAATTTAATCAAATTTGACCATTTTAGAATCAATTTCTAACAACCTCTTATTCGTACGAATAGATGACATGAATCCAACGAAGAGGGATGTATGTCCTACGTGTCTCAAAGTTTGTGTTATTGTGATGCAGTTGGTAGTTAGAGAGCTATTATCTGCTTTAACAAATTTGCAAAATAGAGTCAACTAACACAACCAAGAATAATGCTATTTCTATCCTTTTTGTAGTTACATAAAAATGTACTTTACCGACGAGTATTGACATTAGCGATAAAGAAACAAAGAAGGAGATGAATTAGAATATTGGTGAGCGAAAATAGCTTCTCTCTGGTTGTAATTACAAACAAGCACATATTCGCTTCCCTTAACATAGTTAACTCCATGTTTGAGACCGTGTATGTTGTGTTACTAGATGCAGTCTTGAAAGGCAAACACGTTTCGAGCATCTATGTTCACGTCTTATCGTATCTTCCAAAATCTTGTTTGTTCTTAATAAGTGCATTAACTACAACAATAAATCTTTTAACAAAAAATAAACGATCAAACAAGATAACGGAGTGAAATTAAACTCTCTTTCTTATCTTATGAACATGAAAGGTCAAAGGTATACGTTCCGGGAGAAAATCATTAGGTCAAGTGATTGTAAGGGGATCGTCGGTTATAATTTAACCTAATGTTCAGCTTTTTTATTTCTTTTCCTTAAAGTAACGCAGAAAGAACGAGAAAACTAACATTATCTATAGTCCCAATAATTGTAACTTTGTGAGATAACCTGCCTTGTCAACGTGCCAGTCCTTTCCATGCTTTCACATTTCTCTTCACTCTTTCCCACGGTTTCACTTTTTGGTCTTACCAAACAAATTCTAAGAATGTCTATTTAAACTTCCAAGACTAGAGAATTTGACCACAAATTTATGAGGCTCGCTCGAGATTCAAGCATGCATTTTATTCGTAAAAAAAGATATCACTAATTAAAACATATATGTGCTACAAGTCTCGGATTTTGCGCTAATGTAATGCAGTTGTAGTTGGGGGAGCTATCCTACGCTTTAACCCGATTGTAAAAATAGTATCAACACACTACCAAGCGCGAGTGATGCTAGTAGCATAATTAAAATAATAATTGTATTTAAAGCTTTTTTGTCGCTAAAAGCACAAGAAGTGTTGACATTTAGCGAAAAAGAAGCAATGAAGAGAATGAATTAGCATATTAGTGAGCAAAAACAGCCTCTCTGTGATCGAAATTACTTTGATTACTTAGACATTACCTTTCCGAAAGTATGTCAATGATTACAATTCAAAGCATATGTTCACTTCGCCTTGCTAGTTAACTCAATGTTTGAGAATGCATATCGTTGTGTTACTAGTTGCAGTCTTAAAAATTAAACGCATCTTGTGAACATTTGTTTTCAAATCTTATTGTGTTTCTTCGCAACTTCATTTGTCCTTAGAAAGTGCATTAACTACGAGGTCGATCTTTTAACAAAAACTAAAGGAAATAAAAAGGATAACAGAAGGAAAATAGACTCTCCCAGAACATGGAAGATCCAAAGGCAAATGTTTTGGGAGAATAATCATTAGGTCAAGTGATTGATAGGTGAAGAAAGTAGTCTTTATGCTTTATGTGGGCTATATAATTGGATCTATGTTCACTTTGTTCAGCTTTCCTTTGTTTATATATTTTTTTCACTTAATTAACATAGAAATTACGAGAAAACCAGCACTTCCTACATTCCCCATAATATAATTATTAGTTGTGAGATTACCTCCTGCATGTGTGAACAGACTAAAAGTCATAATGCATTCTCAAGGTGCCATTTGGCCATTATTTTAATTAATTAATTAATTAATCAGATTGGGTGTACGTGCCATTCGAAAGGCCAAATTTGCATGCTCAACGCGGTCACAGCCAGGTTTGTTATGCCTGTCTCCCACTTCCACACCCAACCGGCCACAACCACAACCACACCACCGTCATTAATATGTAAAGCATCTATTAGAACATATCACGTTTCATGGCGGTTTTTAAATTTTATTTTTAGGAGGTTTATACGATATTAATAATAAAATTTACTTCTTTCTAGATTTTTTATACGGTTAAAAGGAGAAAGTAAGATCCCCCTCGAAAGTTTGTAGAGAAATTATATTAGAAAACTTTTTCATAAGGTAACTAGGTATTTTGAGGGACAATAACATGACACGTATAAAAAGAGTTTATAAAGCACTGTCCACATTGCCTACTTTATCATATTCATCTTTATCTAATGAGACGATGCTTAACTTCTTTTTGCTTTTTTGGGTCTAATCAGTGATGCAATAGACAAATACAGCTATACATAGGTCTCGTAATTTTGTTGTATTAGTGGTCCAATAAGTCATCTTATACCGAGTATTATCATTATTATTATACTACATATAGTATACTAAAAGTTGATTTGATGGCAAAGAAGCTGGGTAAAGAAGCTTTATGAAACAATAGACTAAACAGAAAGAAAGTATTGAGCCTAGCTAGGCCGAATTGGGTTCATATGAACTTTTTCTTATCTTCCTACATATCTTCCAAGCTTATCCAAATCCAGATCACAATAAAAAGGGGGGAAAATGAAAAGCTCAACATCACTTTCCTTTCATGTTCTAGTTAATCAAATCAAGAACAAGATCATCCCCTGAAAAGGTTGGACTTTGGCTTACAGATTTATATAAGTGCTTCATGAAGTTCATGCTAAAAAATCTTCATCTAATGGCTATATCTCGCATTCACCTTATAAAAATAATTTTGAGTTTTGTCATACATTATAGAAACCACATTTTAGGTAGCGTTTGAAATCACTTTCAGTTTTGATTTTCTATTTCAAAAAAAAAAAACAAAAATCAGTTTAGTTTTTTTTTTTACAAAAACAAATGGGTGTTTGATTACGCAATTTTATTTTGAGTTTTTTCTTTTGAGTGTTTGATTACCCAGTTTTTATTTTGAGGTTTTTTCATTAGTGGTGACCTGTGGTTGCGGTGGTGAGGCGTGGCGATGGCCGCCGGTGGTCCCGGGCTGTGGCTGTCGGTAGGCCAGGGGTCGTGGCCGGGGGTGGTAGGCAGTGGCTTTGGTGGCGATGGCCGCCGGCGGGTCCCGGACTGTGGCTGTTGGTAGGCCAGGGGTCGCCGGCGGTCATGGCCGGCGGCTGTAGGCGGTGGCTTTGGTGGCGATGGCCACCGGCGGTCCCGGGCTGTGGCATTTGGTAGGCCGGGGGTCGCCGGCGGTGGCTTTGGTGGTGATCTTAAAATAAAAACCAAAACTCAAAATCCAAAACTCATAAATGAGAGTTTTCAAAAACAACCCTGATTTAAAAACTAGTTTTTAAAACTGAAGGAAAAAAAAAAACTAAAACTCTGTGCGAAATGCGTTTATTTTTTTCAATTTACAAAACTGGAGAAAAAACTAAAAAATTAAACGTTATCAAACAGATCCTTAATCTTTAATTTATTAGAGAAACAGCAAGCCTAAAAGATTAAAATCTTCTCTACGTTCATGATTGAACCATTCTTTGGTTTTGGTTGAGAGTGAGCATTAATTCTCTCATCATTCTATTACACTAGAGCTTTATTTGTACGTGTTTCTTTTCAAAAGGGTTTCTTTATGTACAATTGATCTTTAGTAAATGATTGTCGTTAAGGTTGGATTTGTCAAATCTAATATCATCAACTATTGGTATGAGTTACGACATGACCTAGAAGAAGATTGTTACTAATGGATTCTAGTATTCTTGCGTAGGACATCCTTGAAGAGGTGTATGTAGGCTTGTGAATAGTTTAAGCCGAATCATTTAAATCTCATTCTCAAGTATCTTTACATCAATTTCTTTTCATATTATTAGCTTCCTGTTTTTAACCCGCTCCCCCCACCCCCAGCCCCCGCGGCAAAAAAAGATTTCAAAGCGAAACATTTCTTATCAAGATGCTCGACACTTAAGATAGAACCATCCACATTAAGATTCAGATATTTCATCAATATGTTATTTTGTATGTCATGACAGTTGAGATATATCGTCTACTAAAACTTTTTTCAAGATTATAAGGCAAGAATGTTGCCGAAGCTATTATTGTAGCGAGATATACATTGCTTCTTTTGCCCCCCTAAACATGTTGGAATCCAAAGACTTTTGTTTGTCATTAAATATGCTTTTTATAAGTACTAGTTAGGTTTATAAATTATTTATACTTAACATGATTGTTTTCTTAGATATTATTTTAGCGGGAAATACTAATAAAAGGAGTCAATAGGATGTGCGAGTGATCCCAACTTTCTGTAAATTCTTATTTAGCTTTAGTTTTTTTACTCCATTTTTCAGAATGTGCATTATATTTCACTTAAATAAATGCGGAATCAATAATTATCAATTTAGTAGCTAATTGAGGATAGAATAAGAAGCTTTAGAAGGTAAAGGTTTAGTAACAATACACCTTCTGTATTCATTGAACGTTCCCACAACATGCGTATCGGAGAAATATATATGCAGAAAAATATTCAATATTATCTGGTCATTCTGTTGCATTTATTGCGTCAGAGGACAACAACTTGTTGAGAAAGCAATGAAGTCTACACTAATAAATTCTATTAAGTTCAAAATACAGCTCTAATTTTTTAGATTTCTTCTTAATAACTACAATAAGCTATTGCGACTTATGCCTGATTATTACCACTTTAATAACCCTCTGAAGCTAAATAATAAAACTTAAGTATAAGCATATACTTTGAGCGAGATATGTGAACAAGGCCACGCTTTAGCAATCACATTTCTAATTGCACTTACTAGAATTACATATTACCAGCGAGACTATTCAAGTTATAAAATGTGAAGCAAATACTCATTTTAAGCGCTCCCAATACAAAATAAAAACTTTAAAAAGGCAAATATCAATAGATGACAAGGCTGTGCTGTTTGTTTGAGTTTTCGTTTTTATTTTTTTTCAGTTATGTAAACTGGAGAAAATAAACGCGTTTGGCACACCGTTTTTTTTTTCAATTTTGAAAATCAGTTTGGCTGTTTTTGAAAACTCTCATTTATGAGTTTTGAGTTTTAGTTTTTATTTGAGACCACCACCACCCCCTCCTTCGCCGTCACAGCCACCGCCCACTGCCGGCAACCACTGCAGCCCGTCGGCCGACCACCGCTGGTCACCGGCCGCTATCTCCAGGGACCACCGGCGGCGGCCGCCAACCACTCCGCCGGTCACCGCCACGTCCGACCATCGCCATCGCAAATCACCACCAAAGAAAAAACTCAAAATAAAAACTAGGTAATCAAACACCCATTTATTTTTGTAAGAAATAAAACTAAATTGATTTTAATTTTATTTTTTTTAAATAAAAAATCAAAACTGAAAGTAATTTTAAACGCTACCTTCATTGTTCTTTTAGCTTGTAATTCAAATAAATCAAAGGTAACAATCAATATTTTTTTAATGATTCCGTGACAATCTAACCAAGCCTTTAATTCTAATGCTGTACAAGACAAAGACAAATGATGTTATGTTGTAGATCATGTTTGAATACCGATAAGGGACAATGTTATTTCTATCATTCTAAGTACAAGAACCTTTTAAAGTAACTATAACAATGAAACCAAAAAAGGGAAAGGCTTTACATATTTGACTGCTAATTAAAGGAGGCAAATAGAAGAGTCTTGATGGGTTATTTAAAGCCATTTCAAAAGAGCTGTTGTGACCATAATTTATAAGGAGACTTTAATTCTGCACAAACTTTGAGAATTGAAAGTAATACAAGTCGTGAATCGTTTTTTCCCCCTAAGTTGGTTGTGAGTGCATTATTATTAGTCTTGCACATTGCTCTCCGCAGAGACAATATCTCTCTTAATGATAATTATTGTTTCAGCTAACTAGGTTTGTCTTTTATAAGAAGTAAATGCTAGTTTATCTTTTATAAGATGTTAATGCTTTTTTTACCTCATAAATATACCTTTTAGAACTTTAAAATAATTTTATATTAACTTCCTGAGCTTTGCCTAAATTAATGGGCTAATATTAGAGTACAATTTGCTATTTGGCGTAAAAGGTGAATTAATCTGTAATTGGTGTGAATTTTTCCCTAAATTGGATGTAAATATATTTTTGACCGGTCGATTTTAGTGTTCCAAGGATCTGATCTCGCTAAAAATGAGCTTCTTCGTTGTTTGAACTGTAAGTGAATTTGGATTTGACCACTAAGTTTATGATTATTATAATAAAAAAACTAGGTAACAATTTTACTTAATTGTTCTTTCCAAAAGTTTTCTATATGAAGGTGTTTTCGGTCATTTTAAAGTGTAAGAACGATGATATGGAGTGAAAATCAATTTTGATTATCAAACAAAGTTATATATAAAGAATAAAGAGATTCATGACCAAGCAAGTAAGCAACAGAAGAAGTGAGCCAAAGCCAACCAACCAATCCATTTCACCACGTGTTCCTAAACTGATGAAGGCCTTGACCATCGCTTGTTCTATTCTACTTTGGCCATACCACTAATCCCCGACTCAAGGTGAATAGTCTGCTTTAGACGAAATTCAAAAAATAAAAATAAAATAAAATAAGTTTGAATACAATTAGAAAAATAAGTCATGCCAAGGGCGATCAATTAAGATATGAACTCTCTCTATGTGTCGCCCTCTCCCCCCCCCCCCCCCCGCTCCCAGCTCGTCACCTCAAATAAACCTATATGTAACATGAACCTTGGCCGCTCATATCTGCTGTTAGGGCTTCTCTGCCGAGTGGTGCCGATCCTAACTTTGCCTCCTCATCTTTGTGTAATCCAATCATCTCGTCGATCCTTCAGAAGAAAACTTATTCGGCTTTGTCCCTCAAGTACCAGATATGGTCGCAATTTTTTTCCCTTTCATGTAGAGTTTTGTTCAGCCAATTTTTGATACAACCTTAATTGAACTTTTTTTTGGTAAGGCCTCTAATTACTTTCGTTCGATATAACATCATCAACAACTCGGATCTACATTGCTAACAGTTGCAGCATACTTACACAAAATCAGAGGATGACGTTGTCTAGGCTCTATTTGAAGAGTCTCGATCGATTGATAAACTCTCATTTTGCCTCTTTCAAATCGGCTGCATATTCGAACCACAGAGCAAATTCTGACTATGCTCTTGTTTGGATGTAATTGTCTCAGTTCTTATTTCCTTTTGCCGCTTACCATGACAAATACAAGTAAGCCATATCAGTACATTTATCTGGTCAGATGACAAAGCAACCTTTGTTGCCATCGTGTTACAACAAGCTGTGGTTTGAGATAGATTTATATATACCCCTTGACAAGAATCTAAAATTTACTCTTAACATCACTTCCCAAACAAAACGACTGATCTTAGGAAAGAAAAGAAAAAGAAATACAGGGTCAGCCAGGCTGCAAAGTTTTGATTTCCTTTCCAAGGATTCCCTGTGTTTCTCAAAACTTAGTCGTAGTTTTTCTTCACCTATGTAATATTTTCTTAATCATAGGTAAAGTCAACAAATAACAAACAATCTTGTCTCAAAACAGTTTTAAGCACTATTTACTTGTTCGAAAATTGTTCAGTAGTTGGAGAAAAGTCATATCCTCATTGGTCACCTGATTTATTTAGGATTAAAGAAACACAATGGTCAAACCTAATCAGTTGCAAGATCTCTGCCTGCCACACGAGAAATGGTACCGACGACGACCACGTGATCACGCACATTAACTCTTTTGTTTTTAAGCCCTTAAAGCTCACCGTATTACTTTTCTATAATCTCTCCGCTTTGAACACGGAAACTGCCTCGAGATTCACCAATAATTCAGCCACTCGTTTCCTTTATAAACCCCCTTACACGCTGCTCCAAACTGACCCCTTAGAATCTCCACACCACCCACCACCGTCAGCCCACGGTTGCCGGTGCACCCGAAAAGGCCCGAAGATGGAAGCTTCAAAAGACGAAATGAGCCAGCCTTTGCTGGAGGCGGAGACGGTGCCACCCTTGCCACCACAGTCAACAGAGGACAAGTACTACCAGTACAGCGCCCAGCTCGAGAGCGTCCTGTCCGACACCGACCTGCCGTGGGCCAGGCGCCTCAGCAGGGCGTCCTGGATAGAGCTGAAGCTGCTCTTCCGCCTCGCCGCGCCGGCCGCCGCCGTATACTTGATCAACTATGTCATGTCCATGTTTACGCAGATCTTTTCCGGCCACCTTGGCAACCTCGAGCTCGCTGCTGCTTCCCTCGGCAACAACGGGATTCAGACCTTCGCCTACGGTATCATGGTACTTCCTACATCGTATATACATAGCATGTACACACAATAACAGGAGAATACGCATATGCATGTGTGGTACACGCTGGTAACCCCCAAGGTTTTGGGATCTACAAGTAAGATTGCTTTCTTGGAAACTGGGAATTCAGTTTGACAATAAACGGATTCCTTCATCTTATTCTTCTCGCATGAATAGCAAAACACCGGAGCGAATTACTTCATTGTTGGAGTGTGTTATTACTTTTTCTTTCTCTTAGTCTTAACCCGAAGAAAAGAGGATCAAAAAGGGTTTCTGAAGATCTAATAAAGTCATAACAAGATCTTGTTGAACTGCTACTGTGTCAGCTGACAGATGTTAGTGTACAACTTGGATTGGTAGTTGTACAGTGCTAGACCAACGTCTTTTTAGCTCTAGTAAATGCTAGTATTTCTTTGTTTTCACTGTTTTTAGCCATTTTTGGTGCTTACCACAAGTAAGAGTTTGATGAGTTTTGATCTACTAATTAAATTTTCTTCAAAAGGTACCACTCTACATGGAAGCTACAATTGTATGGTACAACCCTCGTGTTTAAACATTATTTCCTTCTCTTAATTAATTATATTATCATTTCCTTTCCCAACCAAATTTTGTTCTTTCTTAAGCATAGGAATATGACATTTAATGTCTATATGCACCGAATATAATGTGCATAGTACAAAGCTAATACTATCACATGGGCTGCCCTCTAGCTAGTGCTATCACATGGGCTGCCCTGTAACTTAAATGGGAAATAAAGAAATTGGCAAGTCAAGTTAATGAAGGTTGGACTAGAGTGCATAATGATGATACTTCTGAGGAACGGAGAAAAGGATCTAATTTGCTTTTATCTACCATTAGCTATAAACCCATTATTAATAAGAAGGTAATCTTCCTCCTTTCTTGTTCTTGACAAAGGACAGAGGGATTGACTTAATCATAAAATATGGACGTGATGTCACCCTCTTCTCATCACATTCACCTGGAAAGAGCCTTTAAGAAAAAAGTACTCCACTTAAAATTAATCAATGGGGATGATTAGTCCATTTTTGTTAGCTAGTAGACGTCATTGAAAACATAGGCCGTTGATGACCATTCCAAGGGTAACGAAATCAGGAGAGTATAAGGCCAAGTCCAAACAGTTTCTTGGTCTTTCCTCAACTTGCTAGAAATTGTCTAAATTCTTGACTATTTTGCTTTGTTCATGGCTTAAAAAAACAAAAAAAGATGTTTTCACTAGTAAATTCTTGGCACGCATTTACTAGTGAAAACATCTTTCTTCTTTTTTTTTTTTAAAATGTTTTAAACTTGATATCATGTGCTATTGTTACGCACACTGCTCAAGGAATTTTCGCTTAAATAATAAGATGGCATAGTCCCAACTTTCAAGAGCAAAAAGATAAGTACTGCGTGATTTTTCTTTTTGTTGTCCTCCTTTCATCAAACTTCTGACAAAAGAAAATGTTGAGCCTCGCTTAGGTTTACTTCCTTGTTGATGTAAATACTCTTCCTTTTTTACCTCTTCGATAAACAGAAACAAACTGCGCATCATAGAACGGAAATCCCTTTAGCACCATAGAGGTCACTGTCGTTGGATTTGGCTCTGGCTTTTGCTTTGTTTGATTGATAGTGGACAAAATATTATATTCGGAGGTTCAGGCAGAATTGAAACCTTTACCCACAACCAGCAGCATCATGGCTTTAGCTGGGGCAAAGGTCGTAGCCTTTCTCAGATTTCAAGAAAAAGGGGTTCGAAAGTGGAAGATGATCATTTTCTGTAAGAGCTGTCACACACAACCATCTCTCTCCGCTGGAAAGTTTTTCTCGCAGCGCATGGGGACGGAGTCACATGGTGAAACCCACAAGTTCCCCGTGAGATGTACGGGTGACAGAGTAAAGTAGATCGTACGACTTTTCACAACAAGCTTAAAGACATGTGTTGGCAGAAGCCTTTCCAACTTTCACGTTGGCCTGTCTAATGCAGCCGTATAATGAATCTTAAATAAGCCAAGGTTACTGAATGACCAAATGTCGTATTTAACAAAATAAACAGATATTTTTTAAAATATCATGAAAGGTTTTTCTAAATTCACTGATCTCGCATGTTATTAATCATTTTACTAACGACTTTTGCTTGTTTCGTAGTATAATTTATTCTTTCAATGGTAAAACTAGAATGTTGGTGCCTTCCATATTACTGTAGTTTTAATTTGTCGCTCAAAAGTGAAAATTTAAAAACTAACCTTGTTAAGAGTTAGTAAGAATGGTCGATCCTCCCAAATACTAATAAATATTTGGTGACTGTAGTTTGAATTATGCATGGTACCACTGGTTACCATAATGTGATGCTGTGAATACTAAAAAGGAGAACTATACTTCATAAATTTTGTACATAATGTGTCTATGGTTCACTAAGGTCAAAAAACTGTACTACCCTGCAACAGTTTGAATTAGGGTTGGTGTGTAAAATTTGGGAAGTCTTATTTCCTTTCTAGCTAGTGCGCCATGACACAGCATTTTTCTAACTATAGTGAGTTCTACATTTTCACAGAAAAATGACAACTTTAGTTCCGTTAACAATAATCTCCGTGTTTATTATAGCTTGGAATGGGAAGTGCTGTTGAAACTCTATGTGGACAAGCATATGGAGCGCATAAATACGAAATGCTAGGCATTTATCTTCAAAGATCAACAATTTTACTCACTTTGACTGGCATCTTGGTTACTTTCATCTACATATTTTGCAAGCCGATCCTTATTTTACTAGGCGAAACGGAGAGAATTGCATCCGCAGCAGCCTTGTTTACCTACGGTCTCATTCCTCAAATTTTCGCCTATGCCCTTAACTTCCCCATATCGAAGTTCTTGCAATCTCAGAGTATTGTGGCACCAAGCGCCTATATATCAACTGCCACCATTGGCTTTCACCTGTTATTGAGCTGGCTAGTGATATATAAGCTTGGGTTTGGGTTGTTGGGTGCAGCATTAGTGTTGAGCTTGTCTTGGTGGGTAATTGTGATTGGCCAGTTCATCTACATTGTGAAAAGTGAGAGGTGTAAGGAGACATGGACCGGGTTCAGCATGCAGGCTTTCCACGGGCTTTGGGGGTTCTTTAAGTTATCGGCTGCGTCAGCTGTGATGCTGTGCTTGGAGGCTTGGTACTTCCAGGTTCTGGTCTTATTGGCTGGGTTGCTCCCCGACCCCGAGATTGCTTTGGATTCCCTTGCTATTTGGTAATAAGTTGATGCTTATATACTCTTGCTTCTTTGCTTTATTTTGACTGCATATTGGCCTGGCCTTCTGGTTTATCGATTGAGGCACTTTATTGGCTTGTTATGGATATGATGACTATGTTAATGTGGTCTACATATAACAATTCAAGAAAGTGTCTCATATATGACAGGAGGACATCTAAACAGGACATTTGTTGGTATGAACTGAATTCAGTAATAATGCCAAAAAAATTTCTTGGTAATATCAGCGCAATGTAAAGCTGACAGTAAGGTTGTAGGACTCTTAACTTATGCAATGCTTCATTATAACTTGCCTAGACGTTATTGTTGGTCTGGAATAAACTTTAGTTATTTACTGACCAACTTTTGTTCGGTACCAATTGCAGCATACAGATTTTGGGATGGGTGTTCATGATCTCCGTTGGGTTCAATGCTGCTGCAAGGTAAATATCTTTTCTCTATTTCAGATTGGCAATTTCCACTTGGTTAGCTCTTGCAAATATATGGTAGTTTTAGTGAAAATTTTTGAAGGTAAACCGTAAGTATACATCGGGCACAATAAGAAAATAAATCTTTATTGCATGATAATTTGTTGTATTTATTTTTCATACCCACAGTAGCAATCATAAATCCACTTCAAACGTGAACTCTCCCACACTAAATATATTTCGACGGCACTTGCTAATAATACAATTTGAACCTTTAGTGACAAGTCCACTGTTTGGGCCTGCCAGCAAAGGTACACTGGTACGAGCAGTTGCTTTCAGCTTGTTGACGAGTGCCTCATCTGCCTAAGTTAATTGGGTCTGGTCCCCTGGCCTGCAAGATTGCGACTCTGTGGTCCAGATTCAAGATAAGTAGGTGGGCTGGCCAGTGAAATACAATTCGCTTAGTGGCAAAATGGAGGAAGGCCAGGCATAATGGAGGAAAGTCACCCTTCGGGTAGCTTATAGATGTTTTGAGGAATTACGCATTGAATTTGCTTGCAAGTTGCCCAAACTGCACCGTGATGACATTCCATTAATCCAGTTTTGAAACGAAAAGAAAAAGTAAAGGAAGGACAAGTCATTGACACAATAATGCATGGCACTGTAACGTGGAGGCTACATCGGAGAAACTTGCAAACCCCTCACTGTATCTTTCTTTAGCATCAGGAATTCAGGATGCTTGAAGAAACTGGTCGTTTAGGGCAGGGCAACGATATATGTCAAATCTACACCACTTATGTTTCCTTACAAGACCTTTTTCTTTTTACCTATAAGAGGAAAATATCATTGGCGAGAGTGATGATCAGTACTTCCTTATACATCTCGATCATAATCTATATAGGTAATCCTTCAATTAACATCATTGTTTGTAACATATGCACCACTAACATATTATTAACACCCCACTAACATATAACTTAATAACCCACTAATATGTTGCACTAATCACTACTCTAAAGACTAAATCAAGTTTATTTTCTAACATGAAGTACTAATTATTTTGTGGCTAAGTATTAGTTTGATTTGATCAAACGAACAAGTACATATATATGGGAATATTTTGGAATGCGTTAGTAATTCCTGTCTTAAACAAAGATATATATATATATATATATATATATATATATATATATATATATATATATATATATATATATATATATATTTATTTATTATCGCATAACATGTGCAACTTTTTTTTTTGCTATGATGATGAGCAGTGTGAGGGTGGGAAATGAGCTTGGAGCAGGACATCCTAAGGCAGCTGCATTTTCGGTCATTATGGTGACTTCAATGTCTGCTGTCATTGCTCTAATCTGTGCTATTGCTGTGCTCGCACTGCGACATGTGATCAGCTACGTTTTCACAGAAGGTGAAGTTGTGGCAAACGCTGTATCTGAGATGTGTCCACTTCTCGCCGTCACCCTTGTTCTCAACGGAATCCAGCCCGTCTTGTCTGGTAAGCATTTCTTCAAAACATTGTGTCTAAAACTTTATGAATCATATCATATATAGTTAATAAGAAGAGTTCTAAACATCATATAGGAAGAATCAACCCTATTTGGCAAGCCAAACATATACAAAATTGTCCCTCAAACACTTCCTTTTTTAGTTAATCAAAATTCGATGCAATTGACTTACGTTGCATGCAAATTGTGAAGGTGTGGCTGTTGGATGTGGATGGCAAGCTTTTGTTGCATACGTAAATGTTGGATGCTACTATGTCGTTGGGATCCCACTGGGTGCATTGCTTGGTATACACTTCAACTTGGGTGCCAAGGTAACAAACACAATGACTTGTAACATTTTAGCACTCAAACTTTAGTGTCCAATTGCAGTTCCATTCTCACCTATAATCAAATAACTTTGCAGGGGATATGGTCAGGGATGATAGGAGGTACCTTGATGCAGACTATCATATTGCTATGGGTTACTTACCGTACAGACTGGAACAAAGAGGTAAAAGTCACCGTGAACTGCTTGCTTTTGCGGCCCATAGGAACGTTTGCTAGCAAAACTAATGGCATTGCTTGGCACACCTTAATGTCTAAATGCGAATGAATTCAAATGCAGGTGGAGACAGCGTTGAAAAGGTTGAACAAATGGGACGACATCAAAGAGCCACTTTTGAAGGACTAAATATCTTCACACACATTGGCAGCCTTGCCATTGCAGTAACTACAACGCATTATTGGCTCACGCTACCCTCTAACCTCCCAACCCCGCACCACCACACCCCCCTCCCCCGTCCCGAAAGAACACCGATCACAAAAAAAAAAAAAAACTAAAAAAACCGCTTTAGCAGGTTAAATTTCATGTTTGAGTAGTGATGGTCCGAACTGAAGAGTATGATGAGCATATGATTGGCTTATTATTTGAGCATGAGTTGATTGATATCGCTAGTTGCAGAGCCACTTTGTCATGGTATGTATAAAATCAGTTTGGTGTTCATATGCCTGGGGTGATGTCGTAGGTAAAGAACTAAAAAATTAAACACCATCATCCCAACAATGTCGTACTCGCAGGTTCTAATCCAGCCCAAAGCCAATTATAAAGATCGAACTGGGTTTGATAATTCTAACTCGCATTTCGAATAGGTTGAATAGATAACTCTTCTCTAACCATTCTTATTAATCAACTTGGTTGCCAACACAAGTTTTGGAGGTTACAGTAGTGGTAGGTGCTGACTGTGGGGGCTAGGCGGCGGTGCTTTCTTCTCTCGCCACTATTGATTTGTCACTATTGATGTGCAGAGCTAATCTAGAGAATTATAAAAAAACGTTATTAGATTTGGTATTTGAGCAAATTCGACTTGACATGAAATCAAGAAGAAGAGATATATAGACCAGGCTTGAAGCTTGCGATGATGTTATTGACTTGGCTATAAATTTTTACCTGGATTGTGTTTGGTCCCGAGGAGGTGGTATGGACTGTTGCCTTTGTTTGTTCCCTTACTTAACCGTGGTGGTTGGATTATGGAGGATTGATGCGGTAACAGAAGGAATTTAGGTGACAAGGAGCTACCATGTTGTACATCTAGATGTTTTAAATTTTTAGAATTGTTGATTCCAGAGTGTAATTTTTTCCCCCCCTTCTATGGATTTTGGCTAGAAACAGAAATAGATGGAGATCAGGAAGACCGAACAATGGGTATTCTTATACATGAAATAGTAACTTCGGCAAAAGCCTCGGTTGCTTTTGCTACGGGGCTACCTAGTATAGCGGTAAAAAGACTGCATGCCTGACAGAGGAAATCTTGTTCAGCGCCGTAGCGCCTGATACTCGAACATCGGTTTGAGGCATTTTCTAATTAGTATTGATTTTTTTGAATAAAAAAAATCTTTCTTAATTTCAATTACAACAACAATTATGAGTATATTTAAACCCTAAACAGAAATCGTTACACATATATCCAATTGAGTCTCTTATTTATATATGTTGCATATAGAGAATTATCAGGAAATTTTCTGTTTTAATTTTCATTGAATAGAAAATAAAAATTTTGTTTTGATAGAGCACGATCCGTACTCTGAATAAACTCTCTAGGAAGAGAGGAGATCTTGCTACCAAATGACAACATGAGAAAGTGTGTAGTCAAATATATATTATTCCCCTACTTGCAAATCATATAAAATTGCTGTTTAAATCATAGTAAAAGATAATTGAAGAGCTCGTTTTCTGTTATCTGTACAAGTAGCGCATAAATGGACTCTTGTCACCCGCCGTATGCAAATGGTTTAGGAAGGCAGCCTACGAAGGTGATTCATCTCGACTAATTAATTAGTGTATTATTATCAGAACAACACCGCATTTACTTTTGACCTAGTCAGTGTTTCACGACTAGATTATAAGTTTTCAGAGATTCAAAACTGAGTTCAACTTGAGCGTTCGGATTGCAATTGGGTTAGCTCATGCCTTGGCCGATTTTGTCCGTAGCCGGTGATTTAAAGAGACTAGACTAGAGGACTTACTTCACTTTGGTTTTGGTTAATATCATCTATCTCATTGTATTGTTTGGCACAAACTAAAAACCAAAAAGAAAAAGAAGGAATGAAATCTTGAGCAAAAGGAAAATGTAACGATCCCATAATAGGGTGGACGAGAAAATATTTCCTTCTTATCCCTGTAAATGAGAGGGAAAAACTGTGAATCTTCCGTCCGGCCCATTGTAGGGCCAATGACTTGAATAAACATTGAAAAAAACATCTCGACCGTCCGTAGATCATGTACTCAGAGGCGGATCAGAATTGACAACTTAGCTACGCTTTCAATGATGGCAGTAAATACACTCGCATATGTATGTGCGCGCGCGCGTGCACATGTGTTTATGTGAAAGTAACGTTCGTGTGCGTTGTACATGAAATAGTGATTTATACGAATATGAAAGAATGTCGCTTTGTTATTATGTCGTGTGTGAACCATCTAGCAGTTATTTAGCATGAGTAATATTGTTTGTTTTCCAATTTCACAGGAACTAAAAAATTACCGGAAATTTATATGGTCAATAATAAAATTCACATTGTGTGCTTGTGCATTTATAGGGTTTGCTAAGTTATATGCTTAGCTCAAACAATAATCGTCCACGTAAAACTTTAATTTAATCTCTACTTCCACTGCAAAATAAAGTATAACTAATTCAAATTCTAGGTATACAGCTGCTATAATTCTTCATATTGTGTTTATATATATTTTTTGTTACATTGGCTCTCAAAGGTTTAATGAAAGAAAATTGGATTAAATGTGTGGTTTCGAAAATAAACCACCCCATTCATCTTAAAGCACCATTTCTAACTGGTTAGGAGGTGTTTCCCTTTATCTAATCTTTTTCAAGAACAACATACAGATGTCCAACGAAGTGTAATAAGAAAAGTATTCGGAATTTTCACCATGTACACATTTGATTTCATATAGAGATTCAGTTTTTGAGTTTGTTCACCTCATTAATTAATGTACATGTACATAAAGGGATTTAATTTATAAACCTAATTATTAGATGTTCATTATGGCAAAGAAGGTATGATAAAACAAACAATATATATATATATATATATATATATATATATATATATATATATATATATATATATATAGAGACACACACATCACAAATTCTTGGCATCAGAACCCCTTGAGTATGCAAACAACATCATGCCTTACACATCACAAATTCTTGGCATCAGAACCCCTTGAGTATGCAAACAACATCATGCCTTGGAATGTACATATATATATATATATATATATATATATATATATATATATATATATATATATATATATATATATATATAGACACACACATCACAAATTCTTGGCATCAGAACCCCTTGAGTATGCAAACAACATCATGCCTTGGAATGTACATATGTATCCAAGACATTAAATTGATCTCTAACGTGTTAAATTCTATTAGGGCTGGAATTGCATAGGTAATTTCTATATAGATCGGATCCTATAACATACTTATGGCATTGACACATATCACAACATGTCTTGAGTTCCTAACCTTGGCACCTCCGCACCCTCTCTCACTCTTTGCACTACTTGGTGAAATAGGTTCGTTTAGAATATCAATTTCAAACATCGGCCTTTGTACGCGCATGTGTCAGCCGTGATGCGTCCTTGTCTTTGGACAGTGAAATGTGGACTTATAGGTTTCACCTTTAGAAGGCTCTCACTAATAATTTAGGGTTATAAAGTTCGACTAATATGATTGAGTTTTTAATGTTGAAGTTGTCGACTTGTTCTTTTATGAGAAACACTGGTTCTTCTAAGCTCCTGCTAGTTTCCTAGTTAAATTGTCACATTTGAATCACGGAAGACAAGATTTCTTCTACACGCACAATACTAAGTTGAAGTAATCTGAACAAAGATTTTACATTTTATGCTGAGTTTGCAGTTATTTCTGTATATGCTTTGAGAGGTTTATAGGTATTGCTGTTACTAAATTAATCGGACTTGTTCATATGTGTTGGATATCTGAACAAATACTTCAGATTCAGAATTAATTGCACTATTGCCATATCTTTTTCATAAGTTTCTAGATGTTGCCATTATCAAATTAACCGCACTTGCTGACAAGTTTCGAATATGTTAATCAATGAGAAAACAAATCTTAATAACATCGTTGATGTCATAAGATTTAATTTAGCTCGTAAAGAACTTGTTTCTAATGTTCGCTTTTCAAGAAGTTGAATACATGCTAGTGTGTCTTTAAGTTTATGTAGTTGATTACGTAATTTCACTTGTAAATTTAATATATTTTCTTATGCCCAACATATGAGATATTAACTAGTAAAAGGAATATTATTGAAGATATTATTTCTCGGCAACGATACCATTAGTTACGAAATCATTCTAGATAAATATGTATAGAACAGGATAACCAAATAAGAGAACACAAGAAATCTGAGAGAATTCAAATCCACTTTACACAAATCTTGTGTGTTTCTTTCAATTGTTTACCTACTCAAAGAAGGATTCTTCTTTATTGATCTTATACACAATACACGATAGCTTACATATACTTCGAGAAAGCAGTGATCTTCTCTATATAACAGATGCGGAACAAGATGTCTTATATACTAAGGCTAAAAGTTACAAACTTCTTAGAGTTACCGATGTGAGACATAAATATAAGACATATATCAACAATATCCATCTTGACTTGTATTAACAAACCACTCCTATAAGAAAAGTGTAATATGCCTTTAATACCTTTGCTAGGTACTCCACCTTGTATCCCCCTTGAAGGTAGGGATGCACTCCATCTCGAATTCAGCAAGAAAGAAGATGAATCAAGTTTAAGCAATGCTTGAACTCATATCCTGCTCGTCTTCGTGAGCATATCAACTGCATAGGTCCTTGGCCCCATCTGCCCCTCACCATAGCATAGCGTCGATCCTTTGTCCATCTGTAACACAGTTATCCCTTACGTGCATCAACCCCACCCTTAGACACCAATGGGATCATCCACTCCGGTTGGCAATCTTTACCCGCCATCATCATCACCCTGCAATATGGATTGAGCGTAGCGCTCAATTTCTCCACGAAGTCCATCCCAAGCACCACCCCAAGTTCATCCATGTCGATGATGTTGAAGTGGGCCTTCCTTGTCCAGCCGTCGATCCTCAAATTAATGTTCTTAACGACTTCCTCGTCGGTCGCTCCTCGGTATTCACAGCCATGAACCAACTCCCATCCTTAGTTGGTTTTAGCCTAAGCCACTCGGCAACCCTTGGACTCATGAAGTTGTGGGTAGCCCTGGTATCCACAAGCTCTTCTTGAGTTTTCCCGGCAACGTCCACCATTGCATAGAGCAAGCCCCGTCTCTTTTTGCTTTTCTTCCCCTTTACAGCTTCTTCATTTGCCTTCTGCACGAACGCATTGACCATCTACAATGCCCCCATGCGTGCCTCCCTGTCGCTGCTGGAAGAATCCCCCTTGCTGCCTTTGTGCTTCTTGAGGAACGTAATCGAGGAATGCAATCATCTTTCCCTTGTGCGGGCTATACCTCCTGTAATGTAGACCTGCACAGTAGAAGCATCCTTTTATAGGCCCCGCATGAGCCTTGTGGTCACGAGAGTCACCCCACTCGCAACTTCCCTCGTGCTTATTCTCCCTCTTATGATGGCGGCAGCGTCCCTTGTCCCTTCTCTGCTCATCATCGGTTACCTTGGGCGAGCCACTCTTCGACCTACTGTCTCCCCCATCTTTGGTACGCTTGTGCCTTAGAGATCTCGGCCTCTCACCTTGCTTAAAGTCTTCCAACCTCTCGACAATCTCCATGATGGAAGCCAAGTCATGAGGTTCCCTTTGCCATAATTCTGTGGCAACTCACTGCTGCAACCTTTCAATGAAGAAGCATAGTCGTCGATGCCTCTTGGTCATCTTAAGTATTTCGAGTATCAAAGCCAAGTACTCCTTCACATACTCACGGATGCTTCCTTTCTACCTCAATCATCAAAGGTTGATCATCGCCATATCATTGGCGCTCTCCGGATAGAACTACCTTTTTAGTTCATGCTTGAACTTCTCTCACGTTTTGACGTTGCACCTATCCGTATAGCGATGCCTCCACCATAAAGTAGCTATATCCAGGTACATGATCATCATCTGCACATTCTCCTCCTCATCATCGATGTCGAAGGCTTCAAAGTATTGCTCCAAGTGCCAAAAAGAAGTTATCCACCTGCCTCGCCTCTCTCGCTCCATCGTACGATCTCGGCTCCAACATTTTCTTTTCCCTTGGCTGCACTGCGATACACCCCTGCCTTATAGCTCTTGTAAGCTCCCTCTTACAAGTAGCTAGTTCTTCTTGGAGCTCCGCGACTTGCCTCTCGAGGTCTTTGTGCTGTTGCAACTCCCACTTGGTGAAATGGGCGACCTCTCCTTGATCAAGTCATCTAGCTCCCCCTGCGAACACATTAACTTTCCTTTCTGGCACGACTAGTTGACTGTCTACTGCCAATTCATCTAATCTATTGAAGATTAGCTCCACCTGGCTTGCGACAGTCCGCTACAAGCATTATCCAAATGCCTCGAGCTCGCTTCTCATAGGTGCTTTGACATCTACTATCGCATCGCTCTAATCCTTCACCATGCTCTGCCATATGCCAAATTTTGTCTTCCCATCAAATTTTTCACAGGGATACTTCATGGTCGTGTTGTTATATTTATTATCTGAAATCAATTTCGTTTTTGCCAAAAATAAACCTGAAAGCTCTGATACCACTTATTACGAAATCGCTCTAGTTAAATATGTATAGAAGACGATAATCAAACAAGAGAACACAAGAAATCTGAGAGAACTCAAATTCACTTTGTGCAAGTCAGATTTACAACGCTCCCTCGCGTGTATCTCTCAATTGTTTGCCTACTCAAAGAATAACTCTTATCTCTTGACCTTACACATAATACAAGACAACTTACATATACTTGTAGAAAGCAGTGATCTTCTCTATATAACGGATGTGGAATAAAATATCTTATATACTAAGAGCCAAGTTACAACCTTCTTTGAGTTACCGATGTGGGACATAAATACAATACATATATCAATAATTATTGTTCTACATATTTATCCTCTGAAATTGATTTCATTTTTGCCCAAAAATAAACCAGGAATGCTCTTGATACCACTTGTTATGAAATCACTATAGATAAATATTTATAGAACACGATAACCAAACAAGAGAACACAAAAAATCAAAGAGAATTCGAATCCACTTTGCACAAGTCAGATTTACAATGCTCCCTCACGTGTATCTTTCAAAAATTTGCCTACTCAAAGAAGTGTTCTTCTCTCTTGACCTTAAACACAATACAAGACAACTTACATATACTAGAGATAAGAAATCATCTTATCTATAAAACCAATGTGGGATAAGATATCTTATATACTAAGGGTCAAGTTACAATTTTCTTTGAGTAACCGATGCGGGACATAAATACAATATTTATATCAACAAGATGCAATCAATACTCATTACAACACCAAGCTCAAGGGTAACTTGGTTATAGTACAAGTTGTTTGTTTGTAAAATTGGATAACACAGTTGTCTTTCAATTTTTTTTATTTATACTTTAAACAATTTTTGTATGGGAAAAGAAAAACAAGTTGAACTTAATCATTTGGACAAATTTTTTTTTATGGAGATATTTTGAATAAAGTAAAAAAAAACACCTTTAGTTTTAATATAGGTTAGGGAAGGAGGCTTAATACTATACACAAAGTAAAAAACTCTATTAGTTTAACATAAACACTTAGTTAAAAAAATGATATTTTGAAAAAAAAGCCAATTTAATCTATCCGTACTTATGTACGATTTAGGGGGGGGGGGGGGAGGGTTGCTTTACTAGGGGCAACTGAACTAAGAATAGTGGGAATCATATTCTTTAGTCTAATTATGTCAAGTTAACTTTCGAAAAAAAAATCCTTGGGTGTCCGTTTGGCATAATTCTTAAACGCACTTTTTAAATTAATCAAAATAACCTTTTGAAAAATACTTTGGCCTTTAGCAAAATCGATTTATGTTTGGTAAAAGTTGTAAGTGAATAGATGGGCTAACGCCGAGGGGCGCGGTAATGTGTCAGAGCACCGGGAGGAAGGGGTGCGACTATATTAGTTACACAACGCATGAGTGCAGCGGTGTGTGCAGTGCCTGGGAGCACATGAAACAGAAACGCACATAGGTGCAACATGGGTATTGCTGAATAGGGCATCATGCCAGGGGCACGTGATGGATAAACTGCTCATAAACGGCGGGCAGGGTCGGCAACATATGTTGTGGAAGTTGGCGTTGTGCCGGGCATGTAACCCAAGGATGGCTCACAGGCACGTCGACGTCTGTCACAAAAGTAGCTTGGGGGGGAGGGGGCATAAGGACGATGCATGGGTGGGGTGATAACACGTGATGCAAGAACAATGCATGGGCGCGGCGAGATCTGTGGCGGAAATGAGCGTCATGCTGACGGGGACACATGATGCAAGAATGGCACACTGGCGCAGAGATGTCTGTGGCGAAAATAGCACCGAGTGTCGCGACGGTGTCACGGGGACGACTTTCCCACAGTGCTTACGCAAAGGAAAATGAATGGGCGACCATTGGTGGGATGCCGAGGCCAAACTCTAGGGGGAAGGCCAAGGCCGATCCCTTAAGAGGAAGGCCGGCCGACCCCTAAAGGGGAAGGCATGTCGATCCTTTAATGAAGAAGGCAGGCCGAGCCCAATGGGAAGGCCGAGGCCGAGATAGGTTGAGAACAAATACTTGCTAAAAAATTTGTAAGACGTGTGGATAAAGTGTTGAAAGTAAATTTAATGTGAGAAAATAACCAAAATGACATCAAAGAGCATGTAAGATTCTCAATATTTTCCTTAATATTTTTAAAATAAACAAACTAAATATGATGACTATTTTCTAACCCTTTTGTATATTACCATGTCTTTTATATATATATATATATATATATATATATATATATATATATATATATATATATATATATATATATATATATATATATATATATAGGAGCTGATCCGTTGATAGCGCTAGCAAATGGAGTTAAGTTGCTAGCGCGATCAGGCCGTCCACTCCCGATCTGTGGACGGTTTAGATATTTTTTTTTGCGTTTTTTAAGTACGTCCACTACATTATGTAGCAGACGAGTTTTTGATAAAAATACCCTCCAGCTCCATCCGCTACATTATGTAGTGGACGAGTAGCCAGACACTATTTTTTTTCTTTCTCTGTCCTTCCTTTCATTAAACTTCTGACATGTTTCTCTCTCTCTCTCTCTCTCTCTCTTTCTTTCTTTTCTTTCTTTCTTTCTTTCTTTCTTCTCTCTCTCTCTCTCTCTCTCTCTCTTATTTCTTGTTCCATTTCTAGTTTCAGCAATAACCTCAAGGCACCCATTAAAATGGTTGGACCGGTGGTTGTAATCCATTCTTAATTGGTGAACATATTGCAGAGACACCATTATGAGGTACTCCCAAGCTGTGCAAGAGCTGGCCATGGACATTTGCCACAAATTGGCTGCAAGTATGGGCCTGAAGAGTGATTTATTCAATGAATGGCCATGCCAACTTTGAATAAACAAATATACCTTCACTCCTGAAATGGTAGGATCACATGTGGTGCATATTCACATAGATGGGGGATTTCTTACCATATTGCAGGAGGATGAAAATGTTGGGGGCCTTGAGGTGATGGACAAGAAGTCCGGTAAGTTTATTCCCATCGATCCTTTACCATGATTTCTTTTACTGAGCATCAATAGAACCCATAAAAGAAATCATGGTGAGAGAAAAGAAAGAGAAACAAAAGAGAAAGTGTCATAAATTGATGAGAGAAATGAGAGAGAGAGAGAGAGAAACATGTCAGAAGTATAATGAGAGGAAGGACAGAAAAAGAGAAAAAAAAATAACGTCTGGTTACTCGTCCGTTATTAGAGGATATTTTTGTCAAAAACTCGTCCGCTACATTATATATATATATATATATATATATATATATATATATATATATATATATATATATATATATATATGGGAGATGATAGTCGCTAGCACTCTGGTTGATATCATTTTCAACTCCTCAACTTCTAAATAGTTCACTTAAAATACATCGTACTTCTCAAAAGACTAAAATTGATCCCTCTCAAGTTTATAACATGTCATTCCTGACCAAAGGAGAATTTGGCCATACAAAATTGGTATCAGAGCCCAATCAAAGGCGAGATTCAACCGAAAACCTCATGAAAATTCCTTGTTTATTAAATCATATGCCAGAAATTATACACTTAGACCATGGAGTTAGAAAAACTGAAGTAACAGGTTTATTAAATCAAATAATGCACGTATCTCATGAAACTTTAAATATCTGTAGAATTCTAAACAAGATAACATCTCAAATATTAACTAAATTACACAATTCAATTAAAAAGTTAGGAAGTGAAAATCATGTCTGAAACTCAGATAACTTCTTATTAAACTTTGAAAGTTATGACAATACAAATAAGTACTATAGCAATGAAACTTCAAATGTATTTGAAGAAGTTATAGCATACAGTGGTAGCGAAGGAAAACTCTCTTTAAGTGGCTCAGAAGACACCAAAGATCCTGTAAAGGGAATGAGTGTAGAAGAAATAGAAATAATAATAAACAACTACTTAGATAAAGTAGAAAAAGAAAAATTATTGAAAAAATTAATGATGGATAAAATAGATCCAGCTATTCTAAAAGAACAACAATATAAGCAAGAAGAAAAAAGAGCCATATAAGAAGTAAATAAGGCATTTTCTGATATAAATTTATGAAACGGAGAAACCGATCCAAACTATGTAGGAGCGTGGAATCAAGAATTAAATTTAGAAAGAAATTCTAAATTCAATAATGCCCCTATAAGGACAAATTGGAAACAAGAATTTGTTCCTAAAAATAGAAGAAATGAGCCCGTAAATTAATACGGCATATATCTTGATATCGATTGTATTTCAAATATTTTAATAGAAAGACATGCTATGAAATATTTTATTCGAGCAACCCTGCGAGGAAACGCAACTAGGTTCTGGAATAGCATAGCAGATAACAAAATGATAATTGAAGCCCAAAGTAAGCTTAACATTTCTGAAGAATGGATAATGTTTTATGCAGATAACTTCAAACGAGAGTTCTGTGTATGTAAATAACATAGGTATTTAAGAAAAAAGTGCTTTCACAAATTTGACAAAACTACAGATATGTGACATGTGCTATTTTAAAAATTATACTTGTGAATTTTAAAAAAATATTTTTACAAGTTAGAACTTAGAGACAGCCTCTATTGGCAAAAATAATTTATTGCCAAACTTTCTAAACCATGGGACGAGTTAGCTGAAAAAGAATTTACTAAACTCCTAAACAAGGGAATGCTTTGCGATTCCTTAGAATGAAGGATTGCAGCTGTAGAAGAAGGTCTAAAGAAATATTGTACTGAAGGACATGCAATAAAAGATATGAAAAAAGCTCAAATGAGTTATGACTGTTGTTCTAAAGTTGATAACATGGTAAACAGCTATGGATGTGAAAAGAAGCCAAACTTCACGAAGAAAAATTCAAAAAGAAAAGGTTTGGAAAAGAAAAAAGATATATGAAGAAATGAAAAAAATTTCAGAAAAGAAAATTTAATCCATCAAGAGAAAAATCAAAACCATGGGGAAGATATATTATAAAGAAATCTAATATTTCGTATAAAAAGCCTTCATGTCCTAAAGGAAAATCACCAGAGGAATGTGATTGTTGCTGGTTATGTGGCGAAAAAGGACATTATGCAAATAAATCCCCAAGTAAGAAAAGAAAACAAAATATAAGATCTTTCTTATTTGCTGAAGAAAGATACGAGCTAACATGGGGATACGAATTAAATTCTGAAGATGAAGCAGAAGAACTTATTTCAGAATGCGACTACGAATCTGATGATGAAACAACATCAGATGATGAAGAAAGTTTAAACAGAACTTTTAAAAGCGTAGGCATGATCTTCATGATGTTAGAAACTTACGACCATGAAGAAGAAACAATTCCTTTATCTAATAACATAATTAGTCAGAGTGAATCAATTGAGGAAGAAACTCCCGATTCTACTATAAGCCATTAGGAGATGCCTAAAATCAGGATTGGAGAAATATACAAAAACTCTATATTCAAATTTATGAGTAAGATGAATGTAGAGATTTCCGAAGGAGAAACCTCGGTAGGTCAAATCGAAGAGAGAATACTAGACATTCCTCTCTTCAAGGCAAATAAGGCAAAACAGTACCTTAGAGAAGGATATCATTATATTCATATTGGTACGATACAAGTTAGTCTTTGTCCATTATTCATAGATGGCAGAGATACACCAGTAATCTGTTATTTAATAGATAATTGGTGGAAAACTTTTGAAAAAGTCCTAATAGGGGATATCCAAAGTAACTTGTATAATGGACCAGTTTGGTTTAAAACTACACTAAACTACTTCATGTCTTTAAAAGATCCATATCTTAATAAAGCATTAGGACTGAGAATTCAGACTTAAGGTATGACCGAACTACGAGAAGTCTGAAAAAATATTGCAGTACAATATCGTTTAGTCTACAGAGTGGTAAATACCACAAATCCACTAAGTAAAACGCTAAACAACGAAGTGGAACTATTTGAAGAAACAAGTAGTAATGTTCGAGCCATAAAAGCATGGAAGATAAATAAAAAACAATTGTCATGGCCTAAAAAATGGGTGATAGGAGAAGGACTCGCCAGTAAACAACTAGAACAAATGCACATTAGAGAAAATAAAGGTGTTGTTATCCTTGAAGAACCAAGAAGACATTCTGTCTCTTCGATACCTTCCACGTCTACAAATCCAAAAGGCAAAGGAAAGAAAAAAAATGGTAGAAGAAGCTATCGAAGAAGAAGACAGTTCTGATGAAGATACCATAGGGTACAAAACAGTTACCATTCCAATCAGACGAAGTATGTCATCAAGTGTAGAAACCATACATATAATGACCACAACATCAGTAAATGACACTGTCAAGAAGAAGCTTAAAGAAAAGGGGTTTGACAGGAGATGAGCTTGATAAGGGAATTCAACACATTATGAGTATTATCAAAAAGAAAAGAAGGTCCGAAAAAATGAATAGTAAACGGATGGCGGTAAGTCCAAACAATTCTTATATATAATTAAGTTTCAACTTCCAAAGTTATCATCCTTTTAAAATAGATGCTTTAGTAGATGCTGGAGCATCTTATTGCCTGGCACAACTAGAAATTTTAGCCTCTGAATAATTGATCAAAATAGATTAACTATGAGCATGCGGATGGCAAATGGCGATGAGTTCGAGCCAGAATATGAAGCATATCATATTTCGGTCCTAATAAATGGAAAACGATTCATTATAGAGCGATTAATCCAATTCGACGACTTAGATAGCGATTTTCTAATAGAAAATGCTTTCCTCAAACAAGCTGAAAATCAACCATTTATTTAGGAAGAATTTCATATTGAGATATAACGTCAAAAAATTCCGTTGTTAAAATATGCTTCTCAAAAATGTAAATTTAGCTTTCATCCAGAAAAACTAGGAGAAATCCAAAAAAATATACATGGTGAGTCTCTCTAAGCTGCCCAGTGTGGTGAAGAAAACAGAACAGACTCATGAAAAGGGTTACTTGAAGAAGAAGTAAATAAGAAATAGTTACCTAACAAATAAGTAACCAAAGAAAATGATAATTGGGTTAAAGAAATAAACCAACATTATCAATGGAAACAAGGAAAAAAAATCCTAGCCTTGATAGTATAAAAAAGATGTTAGAAAATAATTTTAGTGAAGACCTGCTAAAATTATGGGAAACAGATAAACCTTAGGTAACATTGACCCTCAAAGATAAAGATTATGTGGTTAACGTAAAACCAATGCAACATAGTCTTGAAATGGTTCAGGAATTTGAAAGACACATTCCTGAAATACTAAAACAAGGGTTAATAAGACCTAGTGAGAGTCCTCATTCAAGTCCATCTTTCATGGTAAAAAATCATGCAGAACAGACTAGAGGAAAAGCCAAATTAGTCATAGATTATAGAGCTTTAAATACATCAATAGTCAAAGATGGTTATAAAATTCCAAACAAAGATATGTTGATAAACAAAATTTAGCTAGCCAACTTTTTCTCAAAGTTTGACTTAAAAAGTGGATATTGGCAAATCAAAATGGAATAATCATCAATTCCATTAACTGCCTTTAGTGCACCACAAGGGCACTATGAATGAACGGTGTTACCATTCGGATTTAAAACAATGCTCTACCTTTTATTCCAAAGAAGGATGAATAATATTTTTAGAAAGCACGAAGATTACTGTCTGGTGTACATAGATGACATATTAGTATTCTAAAAAATTAGAGAAAAACATAAAAATCAGGTTTGGAATTCCTGGCAGGACACGCTGGCGGCCATTGTGTCAGAACCTGACCCCGTGATCAGTATCGAACAGTACAATGAGTGGTACTACCGCATCACGCGGATGAGAGTAGCCCCAGTAAGGTTTGAACGCGGGGAGAAGTACTACCCTAGGGGTCATATCGATGAGTGTAGGGCATGCGATCTTGTAAGTTGCCCAACGAGTGCTTTTAATTGAATTTGATGATTCTAAGTGTGTTGATGTTACTTATTATCTCTTTGGATGTAAGTTAATGCCTCGCTCGCCTTCTTCCAGAAGTTGAGTGAGCAGAAGGACCTGGTGGATGTAATGGGCGAGGATCAGTGTTATTAAAGGCGCAGGCGCACCTAAGGCGCAAAAGGTCCCCGGAGCCTAGGCGCAAGGCGCAGGCGCGCGCCTTTTCGAAGCGAGGCGCAATATTAAATTAAATAAAAATAAATAAATAATAATACACTAAAACAATAAATTATGTAAAAAAAAAAATAAGAACAAGACAATTAACAAACTTCCAAACATTAGAAAAAGTTTCAAGTTCCATCACGCAATAATTTGACAAGTTTCCAACATAAGAGAAGTTTTAAATCCGCTGACAAATAACAAATCACCAAACACTAAGTGAACATAACACCACCATCCTCATCATCGCTAAGAGCCAAGGCAGCAACACTTTCTTCAAATGGAATCAAACAACCGTCTACATAGTCAATTTCGTAAACTAAAAGAGGAAAAAATTTGCTGCAATTGACACTCAATTGTTGTTACGTACAATCAATTGCTTTCACAAACACCTCTCAAAATACATTTCCTAAAGCTACTTTTCAAGCATAACTGCTCATATTACAAACCACATTTATCAAGTATTTATCGATATTAATCAGCAAGAAACAATTCTGCCGTTCAAATGGCAGCCAAAAATCTTTTTGTGCTAAATGAAAAAAAATTCAAAGCTAACATCAAGTTTGAAAACCCAACTGGTTACCTAACAAGTCAGCAACCAAAGTTCCAAACTTTTTCGAAGGGGCACTGAAGAAGAGCAGGGCAGCAGGCGCTGCAGGCCAGCGATTGGAGCGCAGACGCCAGAGGAAAGGAGAGATGTGCCGGCGACTGAAGAGCAGCACAGCAGGCGGCTGAAGCAGGCGCTGCAGGCCAGCGACTGGAGCGCAGACGCCGGAGGAAAAGAGGGATGCGCCGGCAAGCAGAGACAGGAGTGCGACGGCCGATGGCGAAGAACTGATTTGGGTCTTTAATTCTTGGGTCGCGACGCGAGGTGAGAGACCGCGAGAGAGACAGAGAGCTTGGGCGTGAATCAGAAGGGGGTCTTGACTTGGTAAAGACAAACAGGAAAAAGAAAATCGACGGCCCACCACCCATGTGAACAAAATCCAATGGCTACAAAGTCTGGCGCCTAGCTTGGCGCCTCCACCCCCGCTGCGCGCCTAGTGCCTTGGCGCCTAGGTGCACGAGGCGCGCGCCTCCTTGAACGCGCTGCGCCTAGGCCTAGGCGAGGCGCTCTATGTGAGCCTTGTTGCGCCTGGCTCCTAGGCGCGCGCCTAGGCGCGCTTTTAATAACACTGGCGAGGATCTTTGCCAACAGGCTGATGCGTTGGCATTTGGCTATGGGAATTTTTTGCACCAAGCATCGGGACAGCCTTCAGGCGTCAGCCCAGGAATGGTTATCCGGTGTGGCAGCCTCTTTATATGAGCGAGGGATACGGTGATCCCTTGGGACAGACTTCGGGGGTGAGCAAGAGATACGGTGGTCCCTCTGTAGCGAGAATGGGTGGTGATTGGGGACCGCCAAGCACCATGGGATAGACTCAAGCGCCGTGGGACGATTATAGTGTCCCATCGTTCTCTTTGCTTCAGGACTCGAAAACCCCTAACCCTCTTTCAGAGTCAAGTCACACAAGAATGGGGTTTCAGAAACATCAACCTCTTCGAGTCACTGCCCATTATCCCGTGGGAGGGACATTTCGGTTTCCCCAGAGGGCAATATCCCCCAATTGACCACCCCAGAGGGAAATATCAGCCAGCCAAACCCTCTAGAAGCAGATATCCCTCGGTCGATCGCCCTAGAGGAGGGTAATATCCCCCGGTCATCCCCCCCGCTTCTCGCAAAGGGCATCCATTGAAGCCCCTAAAGCAGGAAAAATGCCAACTAATCTGAGATCGTTATTTTAGCAGGGTCCCCAAAGACAAAGTGTCATATAGTGTGGATCACCCGAATGACATGGATTACTGTGCAACGTGGGGAGAAATGTCCTCCCTGGCTCTGAGGGATTGGTTGATGGACAGTGTCATCTCGTACTACGTGGAGATTCTGAAATGAATGAATCAGGATCGGGTAAACAAGTATCCAAATGTTTTTTTGTTGGATGCTTTTTTTCATGGCATCCTAGTATCTGAATGGCGTGAGTGGTCGACCGAAGGGGGAAGAAAACCTTGAGCCAGTGGAGAAAGTTCTATAACCTACAAGCGTATCTTACTAAGGATAGTCCAGTGAGCGCAAGAGTTTTTGACGTGTTTCTAATACCATTTTGCGGGAAAACCCTAGTACTTGGTTTGCTACGAACCAACTCATAAGATCGTATCAGTCCTCGACAGTCTCCATGACGATACCAAGAACATGCCTGTGTTACGACTTTTCAAACCCCAGTTGGATGCTATGATAATCTTACGATTGTTGTTTATTACTTATTATAACTTACCTATTGTAAATGTTTTTGAACGTGAACTTACGCCATTTTCTATTTCTCACAGAATCTGTTTTGTGCATTGTCCACTCTATCCGTGATGGAAAAGTACCAGCGCGGCCAAAGCTCCAATTCTGATTGAAGAGGAAGAGGCCCAAGCAAGCTAATACTTCGGACTGTGGCGTCTTTGTCTGCATGTACATGTATTATATTTGTTGGTGTGAGAGCCTCAAGGCGGCTGTTTGGAGCGCAGAATGCGTAGAAGGCTTTAGATATAGGATACCTTGGCAAATTATGAAAGGCCAGCCTAGAGCGGTTAAATTTATTGAAAATCTGTCTAACGGCAAGAATTCGGCTCAAGATGAGGCCCCCGGTTGACATTGTAAAATTCAAAAATGCCAATTTTTAATAAAGCTAAGGCATTTTTTTTTGAGTCATTGATTTGATTTGATTGATCTGATTTGATTTGTGTTGTGGTTTTTCATTTGATTTGAGATAGCATTCTTTTTTGTTTTTGGTCTCATTGAGAATGGTTGAATGGTGGGAAACAAAATGGGGGTAAGTCCTATAAATTGTAAATGGTGCACCGTCCGCTACAAAGTGTAGCGGATGCCTAGATAACCAAAAATTTTCTAAGTGTTGAAGTTTAGAGTTTCTGCTGCACCTTCCGCTATACTATGTAGCGAATGGCCATATAACCAAAAAGTTTTTAAGTGTTAAAGTTGAGAGTTTCTACTACGCCATCCGCTATACTATATAGCGACGTACATAAAACCAAAAACTTTCTAAGTGTTAAAGTTTAGAGGCTACATAGTGTAGCAGACGCCTAGATAAGCAAAAAGTTTCTAAGTGTTGAAGTTTAGAGTTTCTGTTGCGCCGTCCGCTATACTATGTAGCGGACGACCATATAATCAAAAAAAATTTAAGTGTTGAAGTTGAGAGTTTCTGCTATGCCGTCCGCTACATAGTGTGGCGGAGACCTAGAAAACCAATTTTTTTTTTAAGTGTTGTAGTTGAGAGTTTCTACTGCAACGTTCGCTGTACTATGTAGCAGACAGTCTGCTGTACTATGTAGTGGACAGTCATAAAATCAAAAAAATTTTAAGTGTTGAAGTTGAGAGTTTCTGCTGTGCCGTCCGCTATACTATGTCGCGGAGGGCTATAAAACCAAAAAATTCTAAGAGTCCGCTATACTATGTAGCGGACGTTCAGAAAACTAAAAATTTTCTAAGTGTTTAAGTTTAGAATTTCTGTTACGCCGTCCACTACATAGTGCAGCGGATGCCTAGAAAACCAATTTTTTTTAAGTGTTGTACTTGAGAGTTTCTACTGCGCCGTCCGCTACATAGTGGAGCGGACGCCTAGAAAACCAAAATTTTTTTAAGTGTTATTGTTGAGAGTTTGTGCTGCGACGTCTGCCGTACTATGTAGCGGACAGCCATAAAACCAAAAAATTTCTAAGCATTGAAGTTGAGGGTTTCTGCTGCGTCGTCTGCTTCATAGTGTGACAGACGCCCAGAAAACTAAATTTTTTTTAAGTATTAAAGTTGAGAGTTTCTGCTGCGCCGTTTGCTACACTATGTAGTGGACTGAGCAGAATATGCGTTGTCTGCGACATTATGTAGCGGACATCGCAGAACAAATAAAAAAAAGAGAAACTTAGATTTGATAGCTCACAAAATATTATTAGAAAAAAAATTACAAAAAAATTATTATAAAAGTCAAACAGACTTGATGGCTTATAAAAGATTATTACAAGAAAAAATTCATTAGACTAAAGGTCCACTGCATCTTCTTCTTCCTCATCTTCGGCGCCATCTTCTTCCTCGTCTTGCAAACCCCTTGGACTTATCCCCAGTGCCTTGTAATGGTTTTGCTTGTCATGGTTGGTCATTTTGTTGCACAATGCACACCTTCTCAGCTTTTTAGGTTGAGTTGCTTGTTCAATAGAGCTCTTCATCCGCGTAGATCTCTTGCGGCCTTTCGTTTGCGATATAATTGGATCCAAAGGCCGGATATCATTCTTGTCTTCCTCCCCCAGCTCATCATCTTCTGATCCCGTTGTAGGCTCAGTGTCAACCGCATTGCTGACTGAAGCTACTTCAAACTGGTCGACGATGGGCTCTTGCTGCTGAGCTACCTCGAGGAGATGTTTATATCCGGCCATTGTAGCAGCACCCTTTACGGAAAAACGGGTAAACATTATCACCAGATGATTATACCGCAACGTCTCTGATTCTTCAAAGTCAGTATACGGATGCTCCAGAAAGGCAATGGTACCGTGCAACCTGTTTGCACCTTTTGTCCACCGTGGCAGGACGTATTTATCGGGGATTGTCCTGATATTCTTCTGGGTGAAAAACCGCAGAATGTGTCTACACAGGATGCCATGGAACTCAAACTTCTTGCAAACACATGTCACCGAATTCGTCAATGTGTCATGGCTCACCGTATACATTCTGTGCAGCTTCTCAGGGACGAGGTCATTCACGAGCGAATAAACCTTGTACTCACACCTAGACTTTTCTGCCACCTTGTTTATACTGTATCATCCCGATTTTGCAGCTCTACTTGGTATAGCATGAAGATCTCCTTCGTATAGACTTTTGCACCGTTCAGCTCCAGCGGGGTCTCAAGCAACCTTCTCCTTTGTTTGTACGTGCTTGCAAAGTCTGCAGCCCTTTCTTTCACGAATAACGAGGCAACCGCTTTTTGGATAGATGTGACGAAACTCTTCAAATTGGTAGCTGTACCCACATAACTATCGAATGTGGCATTCATAGATTCACTCCTGCCCGTCGTTTTCATGCCCGCAGAAAAATACCTTCTCGTGTAAACGCCAATCCATTGCTCTTTGAGCTCGTACAAGTGTTGGAGCCACTCGTTGTCTTGCAATGAGTAATCCCGAACAAGCTTTTCCCACCTCTCCTCGAATTCCTCAATCGTTAACGACTTGTGAATGCACTTTTCAAAATCCTGTTTAAAGTCTGGATACTTTGCATACATGTGATGCAGACGTTCAGGGTATTTGTTGCTTATGTGCCAAGTGCACAAGTTGTGTCGAGTATCTGGGAAGACGGTAGCAATAGCCTTCTTCATTGCCAAATCTTGATCGGTGATGATAACTTTGGGTGCTTTGTTGTTCATGGCTTCCAGCCACGCCTTAAACAACCATACAAAAGAACTCTCGCTCTCGTCCCTTAACAAGGCAAACCCGAACAGGATGGAGTGATAATGATGATTGACGCCCGTGAAAGGAGCGAACGGCATCGAGTACTTGTTGGTACGGTATGTGGTGTCGAAAGTCACGACATCCCCAAAATGCTTATAAGCTAGCCTCGAACGACCGTCGACCCAAAAAATTGTGCTAACTCGATGCTCGTCGTCAAGTTTATAATCGAAGGTAAACTGCGGGTCCTCCATCTGCATCCGTTTCAATAGGCTCATTGTGGATTGAGCATCATTGAGGTCATACGCGGCTCGTCTATGGGTTCGGACCGCGTTACGAACGTCTGTCGTGTTAAAGTTTAAATTTTGAATTCCCCCAGCCTGTTCAGCAAGAACATTAATCATGTCGGTAGGTCCTAGCAGCGCATTGCTCATTGTGTGAATTAGGCTCCTTGCGACCTTACCCATCTTCTTGTGTTGATGCATCTGACTCACCTTAGAAGGGGTTACTAACGGGTGATTGTGTGCCAGTTCCAGGCTAGTAATAAGCCAATGATCTTGCTTGGGTTTATAGCTTACGAACATCTTGACCTGGCAATTCGTGCGTGCAAAGCATTCCCGTCTTCTACGCGAATATCCTATTTCGTCATCACTGTCATCATTGCCTACATGTGTCTCATTTTGCAGTGGGTTTCTGCCCCTATGACACTCGTATAAGCGAGAGCATATTTTTTTGTTATGTTGCTTGTTCTTGTAGTCTTTATTCTAATGCCAAAACCAACCCTCAATGAATACGCTCGAAAACATTCTTCGGCTTCTTCCAATGTTTGAAATGTTCGTCCTAGATACGGATCACTAGCATCTATGGGAGTATTGAAACAAGACCTATGCAGAAATATATTACGCTTAACTATCAAATGGCATTTCTTGAACATATCAAATCAAAATTACCTTGATGAATAAATCAATTTAAGATGACAAATATACCAAACATAATCTCAAAATTGTCTCCAATTTAACAATTATTAATTTATTGAACATAACAAATTAAAATTACTAAGATAAATTCATAATGCCAAAATACAACAAACATAATCTCCAAAAATTCGAATTTAACTACAATAAATTTTTTGAAGTTAACGAATCTCAAAAAATTCGAATTTAACTATAATAAATTTGTTTGAAGTTAACATATTAATTTCTTGAACATCACAAATTAAAATTACTTTGATGAATAGAGTGATAAATCCCAACAAACATAAACCCAAAAATATCTATATATTTATCCTAGAAAAAAATTATTCGTTATCATTCAATCCATAAAGAAAACTTCACCGTTCACAAACTTACCTTGCTTGAGTGAAGCTTGAAGCAAGTGCTACTCGAAACTTGAATGAAGCTGAAAATGGAAGCAAGTGAGTCTCAAGGAGATAAAAATGCAAAAAGAGCTGAGAATTAGGAAACTTTTGGGTATAGGTGTAAATTGTCCGCGATACTGTACAACGGACAGTGTTAGGGATAGCTCTGACTTGTACAGAAATAAACTGACGTGTATCAATTGTGTTAGTCAATCAGTCATTCACTACACAATGTAGCAAATGACTTTTTGACTAACGGTTGTTAGGGTCAAAAAGTCATCCGCTACACTATGTAGCGGATGTCTGACAACTTTTGAAAAAAAAAAAAAAGATCTATAGCAACTTCTCCTATTTTGCTAGCGCTATCAACGGATCAGCTCCTATATATATGTATGTGTGTGTGTATATATATATATATATATATATATATATATATATATATATATATATATATATATATATATATATATATAAACATTTGCTCACCCTTTCTTTCTATAAGCATTTGTAAATATTTGTTACCCTCTCGTTCTAGTTTGGTTACATTGTGAGAATAATGAAATCTTAAAACAAACGATCTCAAAAGAAAATGAGCATTCAATGTCGTACTATAAAAAATGGCATTATGTCATATTACATGGTTTTAAATACTTTTTTTCATTTTTGTATGATATTTTAAACACTTTCAGCACTTAAACTAAAAATTTTCAATGACTTAAAATTAAGTGCGTTTGATAATCAACTTTTTCTACCACTTAAAGTAATAAGTGACAAGTCAATTAAAGGCCAATATTTTAAGTCACTCATAGCTGACTTATAACTGAAAACGCTCAATGGTAGGTCATTAAAACATTTAACCCCAGTGTTATTAAAGGCGCATGTGCACCTAAGGCGCAAAAGGTCCCTGGAGCCTAGGCGCAAGGCGCAGGCGCGCATCTTTTCGAAGCGAGGCGCAAAATAAAAATAAATAAATAATAGTGCATTAAAACAATAAAATTACGTTTAAAAAAATTAAGAACATAACAATTAAAAAAGTTCCAAATACTAGAAAAAGTTTCAAATTTAATAACATCATAATTTAATTATTGGTGTCTACCAAGACTGTCAAGTCCAAAACTAAAGTTTAATTCTATATTGAAGAACATTATAATTTTGTGTATGCCTTTTAAACCGTAGCCTTAAAACTTGTGCTTTTGATGAATAACATTCAGGTGTATCTAAATGTTCTGTTTTGAACATATAAAAATGGTAATTACAGATAATTCAAGCTACGAAAGCAAGCACGCATGCACAACCAAAAGTTCTACAAGGATCCAATAGAAAGTTAGAGAGACTATCTCACTATCATGACCGAGAGTGAGGGAGGGAGTGACAGTCTAACGGAGTGAAGGAAGGAGGGGGAGAGAGAGAGAGACCTGGGTGGAGGCGTGGAGCAGCGACAGGAGCGGTCGCAGCGACGACTGGTCATCGGAGCAAGGGCGAGGAGTGACGAGGTCACCGTACCATAGTCGCATGCAGTGACGAGGAGTGAGTCTGTACTAGTGAAATTGATTTGGGATTTTGGGGATTTTGGACTTTGGGACTTTGGGTTAATAATTAGAAAGCTAAAAAAGAAAACAAGATCCAACGGCCCATGTAACAAGATGATAAAACATACAACGGCCAGCGCCTTGCTTCGTGCCTCCTGCCTTTCTATGCTCCTAGCGGTGAGCGCCCAGGCGCACAAGGCGCGCGCCTACTTGAACGCGCTGCGCCTAGACATAGGTGAGGAGCAGATTATGAGCCTGAGCGCGGCTTGCGCCTAAGCGCGCTTTTAATAACACTGTTTAACCCATAAGTGTCTAATTGGCCCTTAATAGCTCCTTATTTGCCTCTTCTTCTTCCAGATTGTTTCACTGTCTCTTCTTCTTCCTCCTCCAGATTGAGCCAAAGCAACAATCTCTGCTCACGTACTCTCCAACCACAATCGCAACTACATGATTTCTATGTTTTCTCATGCTTATTATATGGTGTTGCTTAATTTGTATGTAATTACGATTTTCTTAATACTTATAACTTAATTCTAATTGAGATCATTAAAAGGTAACATAATTTTACATAAAAGAATAATTACTATCATGATGCTGCCTCAATTAATTTACTGGCAACACCGCCTCTACCACACTACAATTTCTACCATAACCATTATTTTCTTTTGCTACTACCACCACGATTCCTAAGACCTAACCATTACCACCACCACCACCACCATCACCACAACAAGGAAATGCCACCTCCACCAAACCATTACCACCATCACCACATCCATATCCATCAAAATTATCTAAAATATCCACTACACTACAGCCACTATCGTAACTGTCATGTCGCTGCATATCGCTAACACCACAATTACCAACACCACATCTTCACGTACCACTACTGCCACCATTGACACTTTTTCACCGTCGCCACCGCCACCACCAACACGATTTTGATCAAAAAAAGTTATAAAGTACAGTTTTCAGACGTTTACTTTTAGTTTACCAAACATGTTAACTTATTTTTCAGTAAAAATTTAGTTGTTTAAAATTTTCAGTTTTATAAATTCATCGCTTAACGTTTTAATTACTTAAATTTCAATTTTATCAAACAGCCCTTCTATTTTTTTTAAAACACTACTTATATCTATTTTAAACTGTTTAAAACACATTTAATCACTTTAGAACAAATTCTTTACACCCTTGAAGTAAGCACAAGAATTTCGCACCATAAGAAAAAATGAGGAAGTAAAACAAAAATTACTACACCTCTGCTTAATAGTTGTGCACTACCCTACAAACATAAGCGTCAAAAACCCAGTATAAGCTAGACAAACAAGTGCACGCCACGTGCGATGAAGGCCTCGCTGGCTCCACGTGAGTCATATTCCCTTACAAAAATAAATTTGTCACTCCGTACACGCACACATATAGCGTCGAAATGCTATTATCTCCGCTAAGACCGGAAATGCATTGAGATTCACACCAAACTCATTTAACACTCCGCGTGTGTGAAGTCCCCCTTTATATAAGCTGTGCAGTCTAACTCCCCAAGCCATCCAACTCCAAAAACCCTGCTCCACCACCGTCCACCGCGGCGAAACCAAGATGCACCAACCTCTGCTAGAGAGCACCAATGGAGACTCCGTGCCTCCCCTAACGCCCCAGACGTCGGAGGCCAGATTCTACGAGCACAGTGTCCAGCTCGAGAGGGTGCTGTCCAACCCCGATGTGCCCTTCCTGCGGCGGCTGCCTGCTGCGACGTGCATAGAGCTGAAGCTCCTCTTCCGCCTCGCGGCTCCCGCCGCAGCGGTGTACTTGCTCAACTACGTCATGTCCATGTTCACCCAGATCTTCTCCGGCCACCTTGGCAACCTTGAGCTCGCTGCCGCCTCCCTAGGAAACAACGGCATTCAGACCTTCGCTTTCGGTATCATGGTATTTCTTTCTCTTTTTCCTTCTTTTTTCCGTACACATTGCAAAACTTATAGCTAGTTATCTCTCTTTTTTATTCTTTTTGGCACATTATTATTACTTATATACTCATTCATATCCATGAACGGACACATACGTATTAAGAAACTTATAATACTTCAGGCAAGATGCCTGACATGAAAACCCGTTGACAAATGGGTAAAGTTCCAAGGTCACTCCACAAAATCTGGCTACCTCTTGTTTTCTTCGATTTGTTTAAATGGGGTTTGAGGGGCTTGGGATGTGTGTATGGGGGGATGGAGGGGCCGGTAGCGGTATGAAAATGTGGTGGTCTACTACTAGGTCATAGGAGTTAGCATGCTCGACTTTGAGCAAACATATACTGTATAATCTATTGTATGAAGTTGTTCTTTACATCTTCTTTAAACTTAAACAAATCAGTTGTTTTTACCAGACATCTTGGTTACTCATTCACCAAGCATGAGTCTCTCACACTGCGAGAGGGTCTGCACAGGCACTTTGGTCTCCTTATTAGCTTCTTCTCTTTTTGATATGTGTTGGATGCTCACGCAACTGCTGTGAATCCGTATTTTGTGTTGGGACCTATATATGCTAACAGACTTTCTCACACTCACTTCCTCAGTTCTCTATGTACGCAGTAGATTGACCTTTGAGCTGCCAAATTCGGTGCTCATGGAAAGCAGGATTAGTTCTTTTAGAAGACACTAATAATGTTAGCTATACATGGGGAGGTGGTCACTGCTTTTTCCAAAATAGTACTGCACTAAAAATCAACGAAGATAAAAGGTTGTGGTAGAATGTTAGTTGGGCCTCTCTCATTACACAAAAGTTATTGGTTGTCATATCGAGTACTTAAAAACTAATTCCTGTGGTCCAATAGTGTTAAAGGTTAAGGGCACAGATAACTTCGTATGACACTCCAAAACGACTTCATTTTGATAATATTTTTTTGCTTTCTCACAAGACTGACCGCCAAAATGGCATTTTTCCCTCCTTTTTTGTTTTGGCAAGGCCAAATGACATGGAACTTGCTCTCTTGATAACTGTGTCATTGCCTTATATATTACTGTCTCAAACGAGTTTTTTTTTTCCTCAGTATTTATAAGAAAGCATCGGTCAAATGCTGTCTAGGGTACTATCTTTTACACCAACAACTTGCTTATCTACCAACTTTTTACCTCCAATCTTAACAAACTCCTAAGTATCTACCAACCTAATCAAAGTTCCTGTCATAATGTTTTCCTCGAAAAAGTGTATTTCCTGGTTAATCAGGCACATAATAGATTGAGTAAAATAAGGAACAAAGATCTTTACAGTCAAATTGATACACTTTATATTAAAGTGTCATTTCTTGGACCTTTGTAATTCGTGACAGATATACATGTACCTTTTCACTATTGACAAAGAGTGTTTGAGTTTTGTTTTAATTTAATTTGATGAAAAGATAAATGCTAATAGGGAAGATTTGTCTTTGCAAGAACATAGATCTGTATCTGCTACTTTGTGGGTGAAAACAAAATTTTAGGAATTTTCTTTCAATATCAATCGCTCCCAGTGAAACCTTTCGAATAAAGAGAGACACCTTTCCCCTCCAATCTGGGCAAACCATTTGCCCTTTTCTTCATCATTGCCAACAACCTTTCAACGAAATCGATGGATTCCAAGGAACTGAGCCCTTTTTTTTTTTTAAATTTTCCTTCCCGCAAATCGAAAATGATTTTCATTCCTCAGTCCTGATCCTCTGATTATTCCAAGGTTAGTTAGGGCTTTGACTGTCTGGTTCCCCTTTCCTGTACTTAGATTCTGCATTTGAGCAGCATGTTCAGATCTATGGACGATATTTGCCACAGACTTTCCTAAACTTCATCATAATTTAGTACCTTCAACTCCTTTACAAGTTCAATTATTCAGAAAGTAAATCATTTTACATCAAGCAATAACTTCCAATTCATTCAAATTCATCGGTTCTACTTAAAGTACGACATGTCATGCAACGCACCATTTTAATCTGTTGCATGTCACAGATGACTTGTGTGGTAGTTAGGCGTTAATTTCTAAATATATATAGTCTTGATTTTCCCTAAAGACTCGATCACATTTAACAATTAGTGCATTCGTAGTGACAAATGAGCCAAACTTAACCAAACAATGGTGACGTGAGTATTATGTAAAAAGGCTAAGCTGATTTAAGAAAGAAGTTTAATACTTTTTGTGCTTTTACGAGACACTAAGGCCCCGTTTGACAAAAATTTTTTCCCTCTTTTTTTTTCAGTTTTAAAAACTGAAAAAAAAGAGCGTTTGGTAACCATTTTTTTTCAATTTAAAAAATCAGTTTTTAAACTGCAGAGTAAAAAAAAAAACTCCAAAAACTGTTTTTTTTTTTCACTTTTGGTTTTTTTTTTTCGACCACCACCACCACCCCCCCACCGCCGGCAGCCACCTCCGGCCGCCGGCGACCACCGGCAGCCACCTCCGGCAGCCGACAGCCACCGCCGGAGACTGTCGGCAGCCATCTCCGGCCGCTGGCGACCACCGCCGGAGACTGCCGGCAGCCACCTCCGGCCGCCGGCGACCACCGCCGGAGACTGCCGACAACCACCTCCGGCCGCCGGCGACCACCGGCAGCCACCTCCGGCAGCCGACAGCCACCGCCGGAGACTGTCGGCAGCCACCTCCGGGCCGGCGACCACCGCCGGAGACTGCCGGCAGCCACCTCCGGCCGCCGGCGACCACCTCCGGCCGCCGGCGACCACCGCCGGAGACTGCCGACAGCCACCTCCAGCCGCCGGCCACCACCGCCGGAGACTGCCGGCAGCTACCTCCGGCCGCCGGCCACCACCGCCGGTGACTGCCGGCAGCCACCTCCGGCCGTCGGCCACCACCACCACCACCGTCGACCACCGCTACGCCCCACCACCGCCACCGCAAACCACCAAAAAAAAAAGTCAAAATAAAAAGGGTTACCAAACACAAAAAAAAAAACCTCAAAAAAAAAAGGGGTTATCAAACACCCACTTGTTTTTATAAAAAAAAAATTTAAGCTGCTCTTTAAAAAACTGCTCTTTAAAAACTGAAAACCAAATTTTTTTTTTTGTCAAACGAAGCCTAACTCATTCATATAACTGATATGTAACATATTGAAAGTGATGATTCATATCGGCACTCTGATTATTAAAAGCTTACATTTTATTTTGTCACAAAAGATAAAATGTGTCTCCAAAAAGAAATCCAATCTGCTTCTAAAAACTTTTACCGACAAAAGCAAAATATAAGCAGTAGAAAAGTAGAGTGCAACCATTGATCTCCTGAAAATTTTGGTAGAACATACAGATGTACCAATTTAGAAATTTCATCAACCAGAACAGAGATGTGAAAAACGGTTGACGTTTGATTTATTGTACTATATAATTTAATGCGACGTTCTGGTGGAAAATGTAGCCAATGAATGGAGGCGTGCGTGTGTTTGTTTGGTAACGGATCTTCCGCTAGAGTATATACATATACCTCCAAATTTGACCAAAAAAAATATACGTATACCTCCAAACATTATGATTGGCTACAAAGGAATCAATCCTAATGGTTTCTCGCAACGTGTGATAAACACAGTGAATTGGTAATCATTTGTACCCCCCCCCCCCCCCCCCCACAAAAAAAAAAAAAAAAGTGTAAGAAAAATTGGTAGTTGCACTCTATATTTTATCATCTCGTATTTAATTTTTTGCAATGTAAATTTTATGCGACATTTTTAATGTTTTCAAGTGACACGTTTTGTATATTTGATGATCGACAAAAGTTGGGCATAAGTCTTGCGTATCGTCGGTTTAGAAAATAATGCTTCTTTTGTTATACTTTGTTCGAGATATTGAGTGATTCAAGATCAATAATCCTGACCATTCGGGATAATCGGATGTTTTTTAAAATTATTCTATGGCTCCTACAACTGTTCTTCTAGCTTATTACATTAGTCCATCGTGATCTAATGGTTATTAGTAATTAGGACTAATGATCCGGATCGCTATAATATTATTTACTTATGCTTTGTGCCTTTTGAGAGACTAAAAGCCTATACGATGAATCTTCCGTTTTGGCACATGCCTCAAAATCCTTCCGTGAGATTGAACATACTCATGTTTCTATTAGCGCCTCATTGCAAATCCTTTTTCAAGCCCCTGAAGTAACTATTGGCCCTGTGGCGGTATATCCTTCCACAGGGCAAGCACAAGGTAATTATAAGCACACACACACGAGTTTATTTTCATGAACTTATAATTGCATATTGAATGTTGGTAACAGCTTGGCATGGGAAGTGCTGTGGAGACTCTCTGCGGACAAGCATATGGAGCCCAAAAGTACGACATGCTGGGAATATATCTTCAAAGATCAACTATTCTACTCTTTTTGACCGGCGTCGCCGTGACTTTTCTCTATATTTTCTCCAAGCCCATCCTTATATTACTAGGCGAATCATCGGAGATTGCATCAGCAGCGGCGGTATTCGTCTATGGCCTGATACCTCAGATATTCGCATACGCCCTGAACTTTCCTATATCCAAATTCTTACAATCTCAGAGTATTGTGGCGCCAAGTGCATACATAGCAACAGGCACCATAGTTTTTCACTTGGTAGTGAGTTACGTTGTTATCTACAAGCTTGGGCTTGGACTATTGGGTGCAGCTTTGGTGCTGAGCTTGTCCTGGTGGGTGATAGTGGCGGGCCAGTTTATTTATATCATCAAGAGTGAGAAGTGTAAGCACACATGGACTGGGTTTAGCATGCAGGCTTTCTATGGGCTCTGGGGTTTCTTTAAGCTGTCTGCTGCATCTGCGGTGATGCTTTGCTTAGAGGCTTGGTACTATCAGATTCTGGTTTTGTTGGCTGGAATGCTTCCTAATGCTGAGGTGGCATTGGATTCTTTAGCTATTTGGTAAGCTAACTTGTTTATGGGTATGATGCTAAATTGTTTTGAGTTCATTTTTTCCTACATGAGCACCACTTTTAATTGTTTAACATCATAATTTGTTGCTATTAATGTATGTACTGTCATAGAATAAGTGCGACTCAAACTATTCAAATGTAGAGCATATCTCTTTCATAAACCTTGCCATTCAAAGAACAAAACGTTCAAAAAGCTTGGAATGCGACTGGACCACTGTATCTACTTGCAGAATTGTTACGAAAATTTTAGGTGATACTAGATTCATATACTTCTTGTTTAATTGGCGTTCTTGTATAAAGTTTGTTGCAAAAAGATGTAAGCCAGAAAAGTTAACACTTTTAACACCAAATGACTTTTCCTTTTTCTTTTAACTGAACACCAAATGACTTCTAAAAGAGCCTGCATGGCATCAATATTTCTGGGTTTTGGACAAAAGATTGCTTATGCACTTACTTGATATGGATACTATTGCAGCATTCAAATTATGGGATGGGTATTCATGATCTCAGTTGGGTTCAACGCTGCTGCCAGGTTATTCTCTCTCTTTCCCTTCTTCTAATTTGACCTCAGATGAATAATAAGAAGACCCTGAAAAAGAAACATGAGTCCCTTGCTAAGTTATGTGTTCAGGAGAAGACCATTACAGCTGACTGGTTACTTATATCCCATGTACAAAAATGCTACACTCCCAAGTCTTGTGTGCAATTTTAAGCCCATGGTGTTGGATTTTCACTGCAGTACTGTCTAATTGCATCTACTAGTGTGGAATAGGTTATCGTAACAATAAAGGCTTATTCCATACTTGTGCTATACAGCTTTTTTTGGAACTTCAGAGATGAATTTTGTCGGAACGTTTCATAACTACAAAATGTTCGTCTCTAAAGGGACCAAACAAGCTTACCACTTTGTGAAATTTTCCGTCACAAAAGGATACTTAAATATATGCGACAAAATTCACCCGCACACTACAAATCGAACTGTCCTTTTACTTTATCCAAATTTCTTTAGAGAGCCAAGATAACTGAAATAGTTGAGTTACATAAACTGCATTGTTGCTTATATGATGACGGTCAGTGTGAGGGTGGGAAATGAGCTCGGAGCAGGACATCCAAGAGCAGCTGCATTTTCCGTAGTAATGGTGACCTCAATCTCGGCCATCATCGCCATTATCATGGCAATCATCGTCCTTGCACTGCGCCATGACATCAGCTATATCTTTACAGAAGGTCAAACTGTGTCCGATGCTGTCTCGGAAATGTGTCCACTTCTTGCTTGTACCCTTATTCTCAATGGAATTCAACCCGTCTTGTCTGGTAAGCATGTTCTTATCGCTGGCCACAGTTATGCTGCTTCACTTCAGTATTGAAATACTTCGTGAAAACTACAGTACATAGACTGCTAACTACTTAATTAAACTGCGTACGTATGATGAAGGCGTGGCTGTCGGATGTGGATGGCAAGCTTTTGTTGCATACGTGAATGTTGGATGTTTTTACGTAGTTGGAATACCACTGGGGGCAGTGCTTGGTTTTCACTTTAACTTGGGTGCCAAGGTAAAACAAACAAGACTCCTAATTAAAGAAACCTGACTAATCCATCTCTTATGTATGCTAAACAAAACTTCAATTTTGCATTTGTCGATTGAGTCAAAACTTGTAATAACTGTCTGTGGTGCCTGTTGTACAGGGAATATGGTCAGGGATGTTAGGCGGCACTCTGATCCAGACCATCATATTGATTTTTGTAACCTATCGCACAGATTGGAATAAAGAGGTAATCATCTCAAAACATGAATTGCTGTATTTACAAGGGAAAAAAAATGTTGAAGATGACATCGTTTTTCGGGTTTGAGCATGCAATCTGCCATTAAATACACAGCCTAAACTATGAATTAAACTAAATTGCAGGTGGACACTGCTTCGAAGAGGTTGGATAGGTGGGAAGACAAGACAGAGCCACTTCTGAACGAGTAAAGCTCCACTGCGTGTTAATGCTGCAAATGAATCAGCAATGGGAATCAAGTTTAACGCTCTTCTTTGTCATGCCTTTTAGCTACAAGCTTCATCGTTGATCCGACAAGAAAGAAGGGTGTGATGAGCAATGTGGTTTATCGTATTTCTTTTTGTTAGTAGTAGTTTCTTTGTCACTCACTCTAGTCTTGTTGCAAGGGCTTTCTAGGTGTGTTATTTCACGGGTGACTGATGTAGCAGCGACAAGTTTCCAAAGAATGAGTCATTCTATAGTTTTTCATTCTGACAAAAAACACTTATCCAGAAGCGATTTCTATCAAATCCAAGCTTGAGTATTTGGTTGATATATATTCTTATCCGGAACATGTCAGAAAACGGGTTTTAAACACATTAATGAGAAATCATATTTGACTCAATTGTTAAATGAGTTTCACACCATAATTTAGTTAGGAACAAATTGATTTATATTCATTTATTAGAGTAGATGATCATATTATATCCACAAGTTTAAAACAAATGATGAGTAAATGAGAAAATTGAAGTTGAAACGAAAATAGTATTCCACATTGAAGAAATAAAGCCAATATAAGGTTTGGACATGAGCTAAGGGTTGAACCTTTTGGGAGTACCCAAATTTTGTAAGGAGAAAGGACCTAAGTTGATCCAAAGTCCACCACGCGCGCGCACCGCCTGCCAGTCCGGGTTTGTGGCTTGGGCTCATCAGGCTTTTTTTTTCTTTTTGAGACAAAAATATTTTAAATAAATAAATTTTTATTAATTTATTTGTTTTCTTTTCCGGAAAGTTGCAACCTTTCCAACAGTTATAAAGAGTTGCACCCGCTAGTGAATATTTACTGTATAAAAACGAGTCAGTTACAGAAAATTAATCAATTCATTCCCGAAATTTTGATTTTGTCATTCTTTCCATTTTCCTGTGTCCGAAAGAAAGAGTTCTGCACATTGTTTGGTTTGCAGAGTTTGAAAATTTGGAGTGCTCCTATTTTCAGACGTAGCCGTTGTATCCTGTGAGACTTTCGTTAAGAGACCGTTAGCACCGTTACAGGACGAATAAAGTCTCAAGGACAGTGAATTAAATTCACGCCTCGGTTTCCAGTTTCTGCATTTCTGTTGTTTATTATTAGAAACATTATAATTCTGCTTGTTAAGTATTTTCCCGAAGTTATTTTCTATACAAGTATACACAAAGCAAATACATTTTCTAACAATCTAAAGACTTTATTCCGCACTTTGTGTTGCTTATGTTTAGAATTACATTTTCCAACACTGTTTTCAAAATTTCTTTTTCATATTTGACTCTGTCAATCATATACTAAAATTATTTTTAGTTTTTGAATTTAATTTTAGTGTTATTAGAATTTATTTTCGTTATAGTTTTGTGTTAGACTGGATTTTTTTAATAATTGTTGTTATATTCTCTTGATAGATAGTATATAACAATGGCTATTAGCGAAACTATTCCCGAAAGTGGACCGGTTAATCCCAATGCACAACATGGTGGTAGGACTATGTATGCAACGCCGTATGTAGCGACTGCTCATGGATATGTTGGACTTGATGAAAGATCGAAAAAGTTCAATGGGAAGGATTTTAAAAGGTGGCAACAAAAAATATTGTTCTATTTGACTATCTTGAATTTGGCAAGGTTCTTGCAAGAGGATGCACCAGAACTTGTTGACAATCTTGATCGGTAGACAGTGGCTGCCGTGTATGCTTGGAAGCATTCAAATTTTTTCTGCAAGAACTATATCCTCAATGGATTGGACAATGCATTGTATAACGTATATAGTCCAATGATCAATGCGAAAGCATTGTGGGAATCCTTGGAAAGGAAAAAAAAGACGGAAGATGCCAGCTCTAAGAAATTTGTAGTCGACAAATTCCTTGATTTCAAGATGGTGGATTCCAAGACTGTGATTACTCAAGTCCAAGAGTCTCAACTTATTTTGCGTGACATTCATGCGGAAGAGATGGTGCTTGGAGAATCTTTTTAAGTGGCTGCTTTAATTGAAAAATTGCCACCTACTTGGAAAGACTTTTAGAACTATTTGAAGCATAAACACAAGAAAATGAAGCTTGAAGACTTGATTGTGAGATTGAGGAGGATAATCGCCAGTCCGAAAAAAAAAGCCAGTAATTATCATCATGAGGCCAAGGTAAATGTGGTTGAGCAAAGTCCGTCAAAGAGGAGGAAAATTTCTGATTCAGATGGTCCAAGCAGAGCAAGCGACTCAAATTCCAAGGCCGGTGATAAAAAGAGAAAGTTCAATGGGAATTTTTATGTGTGCGACAAACCAGGCCATCGAGGTAAGGATTGCTACAGTTGCATGAACAAAGGAAAGAAAGGAAAGCATTCTCAAGCCAACGTGACGGAAGTTACTAAAATTACCGAGGACGTTACAGATTTGAGTTTATCTGCGGTGGTATCTGAAGTCAACTTGATTGGAAATCCCAGACAGTGGTGGGTTGATACGGGTGCTACTCGACATGTGTGTTTCGAGCGAAATATGTTTACTACGTATGAGAGTGCTAACAACGAGAATCTCTTTATGAGAAATTCTTCCTCTTCAAAGGTGCAAGGAATGGAAAAAGGTAGTCTTAAAGATGACATTCGGCAAGGACTTGAGTCTCAACAATGTGTTTCATGTGCCAGACATTCGAAAGAATCTAGTTTCAGGTTCATTGGTGAGTAAAATGGTTTTAAGCTAGTATTTGAGAGTGACAAGTTTGTTCACTAAAAGTGGGATGTTTGTAGGAAAATGGTACCTTTGAGATGGTCTATTTAAGTTAAATGTAATGATCATCGTACCTGAAACTGTACCGAATTTTGATATTAATAATAATATTTCTTCTGCTTACTTGTTGGAATCTCCTAATTTATGGCATCGTAGATTAAGTCATGTGAATTATGGTTCTTTACAAAAGCTTGTGAAAAATAGTTTTTTGCCTAAAATCACACAAAGTGTGTGAAATATGTGTTGAAGCTAAAATAGCGAAAATGTCTTTCAAGTCAATCGAAAGTACGAGACTTTTAAGCCTAATTCATAGTGATATTTGTAATTTAAAGGTAGTACAATCTAGAGGGAAAAAAGTATTTTATTACTTTTATTGATGATTGTACGGGATTTTGTTATGTATATTTGTTTAGAAGCAAGGATGAAGCATTGGAAGTGTTATGCAATACAAAATTGAAGTTGAAAATCAACTTAGCATGAAAATCAACTTATAAGAAGTGATAGAGATGGGGAATATATCTTCTATCTTGAAAACTATTGTGCCGATCACGGAATCATTCATGAGACAACGACACCATATGCATCTCAGTCAAATGGAATTGTTGAGAGGAAAAATCGTTCTTTAAAGAAAAATGATGAATGCTTTGTAGATAAATTTTGGACTATCGGATAACTTATGGAGGGAGGCGGTCTTAACTTGAAATCATATAATTAATAAAGTATCCCACAAGAAGTTACAAAAGATACCCTATGAACTATGGAATGAACGTCTTCCTTCTTTCAAATATCTTAAAGTGTGGGGGTGTCCAGCAAATGTAGCTATCCCACTACCGAAAATGGTCAAAATAAGACCTAAAACCGTTGATGGGATTTTTTTATTAGATATGCAAATCATAGTTCTGCATGTCGGTTCTTAGTGCATAAATCTGAAGTTGATGATATACATGTCAACACAATAATAGAAACAAGTAAACTTGGCAAACAGGTATACCCGCCAGGTACGGGGGGTCCGGATAAAAACGGGTCAGGTAAATTTTTACCGGGTAGACTTTTTCTGAATCTGTACCCTACACAGGCGGGTAGGGTCTTACCGGCGGGTAAAACATCAATTTTTATAATTTTTTTAATCAAATATTCCTTCCTTCTTAAAAGATTTTTTTCGCTTTCTTTCTTCTTTTATTACACAAAACATAATCAGATCTTCAACATTTCCACTTAGTATAACGATCAATCTCAATAATCAATATCCATTAAGATCTATTACACAGCAAGCAACATAAAATCAAGATCAGGTCTCTTGAATATACAAAATACTGAAAATAGAACCCAAAAAATTTCAAGATCAGTAGTAGTGGGATGGTTAACCGTAGATCAACATCGCCAATCACAATAATCGATCTCCATTAACATCTATTACACGACCTCCATAAAATCAATATCAAGTTTCTTAAAGAACAAAATAAAATAAAAAACTACAAGATCAGGATTCTTGAATAAAGAAAATAAAGCAAAAAAGAAATTACAAGATCGGTAGATCTGGTGGCGACTGGCGATAGTCAAACAGTAGATCTGACGAAGTGGCGATCGGCGACGGAGGACGAAGTGACCATCAGCGACGGAGGACGAAGTGACCATTGGCGACAGAGAGACGAAGGGCAATAGTCGGTGACTTACTCGATCTGTGGCTGCGGTGAAGGATTTGACCACGGGGAGGCAAATAGTAAGGGGAAGATGGAGTAAAGAGTGGTGGTGGTGGTAGATCTTATGTGAGAGCGGCGAAGGGGGCGACAGAGAAGAATAGGCGGTGACGGCGGTATAAGGAGTGAGAAGAAGGTTGAAGAAAAATGAAAGTGAGAGGCTTAGGGCATAAATGGCTCTATATATAGTTTGGAAAACGGGTAACCCGTAACCCGACCCGTACCGACCCGAAAATTATGGTTCGGTTCTGGTACGGGTCTAATTTTAGTGGGTAGCACATATATGTACCCATACCCGAGATTTTTGGCCGGGTACGGATAAAAAATTCCAGGTCTAGAAACAAGGAATGCACATTTCTTTGAAGATGTATTTCCTTATAAAGTTGCACAAGAACGGAGTTCTTTAGAAAGAACTAATATGGACAAAGAACCCTCACAAGAGGACGATGAGCCAAGACGTAGCAAGAGAGCTAGAACGTCTTCATATTTTGGTCCTGATTTCCTAACATATTTGTTAGAAAATGAGCCTCGTACCTACAGTGAAGCAATGTCAAGTCCTAAAGCTCCACATTGGAAATAGGCTATTAACAGTGAAATAGAATCCATCATGCAAAATCATACGTGGGAACTGATGGATCTTCCTCCTGAAAATAAACCATTCGGATGTAAATGAATTTTCAAGAGAAAGATGAAAACTGATGGAACGATCAAAAAATATAAGGCCAGGTTGGTTGTCAAGGGATATAGACAAAAGGAAGGCCTTGATTATTTTGATACATATTCACCAGTTACAAGAATAACATCCATTCGAATATTGATAGCTATTGCAACTATTAATAATCTTGAGATATACCAAATGGATGTGAAAACAGCCTTCCTAAATGGAGATCTAAATAAAGAGATCTACATAGAGCAAACCGAGGGGTTTGTAGCTCCTGATCATAAGAGGAAGGTGTGCAAGCTTGTTAAGTCACTTTATGGACTAAAACAGGCTCTGAAACAATGACATAAAAGTTTGATAAAGTCATGATCGAAAATGACTTTAGAATCAACGAATGTGATTAATGTGTCTATGTTAAAGGCACAGAAAAATGATATATCATTGTTTGTCTTTATGTGGATGACATGCTCATTATCGGGAGTAATAATGAATTCATTAAGGCTACAAAGAAAACGTTGACCAGTAAATTTGATATGAAAGATATGGGTGTGGCTAATGTTATAGTTGTTATAAAAATTACCAAAACATCAAATGGACTAGTTTTGTCACATGATATTGAGAAAGTGCTAGACAAATTTAAAAGTTATGATGATAGTCTGGTGAAGACACCACTAGATGTAAATTTACATTTAACAAAGAATACTGGTGAAAGAATATCTCAATTAGAGTATTCGCGCATAATTGGTAGCCTAATGTATATCATGAATTGCACGAGACCCACTATAGCATATGCTCTTAGTAAATTGAGTAGATATACTAGCAATCCAGGAAAGAATTATTGGATAGCTATTATAAGAGTTTTAAGGTACTTAAAATATACTTTAAACTTTGAGCTGCATTACACCAAATATCTAGCTGTGTTAGAAGGATACAGTGATGCTAATTGGATATCAGATTCTAGTGAAACAAGGTCCACAAGTGGATATGTGTTTACACTAGGAGGAGCAGCTATCTCTTGGAAATCCTCTAAACAAACATGTATTGCAAGATCCACTATGAAGTCTGAATTTATTGTGTTAGATAAAGCAAGAGAAGAAGCGGAGTGGCTTCGTAATTTCTTGGAGGATATTCCAAATTGGCCTAAGCATGTGCCACCAATTTGCATACATTGTGATAGCCAATCTGTAATTGGAAGAGCACAAAGCAGTATGTATAACAGTAAGTCTAGACACATACGTCGTAGACACAATACCGTTAAAAATTACTTTCTAGTGGAATTAACTCTATTGACTATGTGAAATCAAAGGATAATATTGAGGATCCGTTAACGAAAGCTTTGACTAGAGAGAAAGTAAATACGTTATCGAGGGGAATGGGTCTTAAGTCTATGAACTAAAGAGTTGTCATAATGGAAACCCTACCTAGCTGACTGGAGATCCCAAGGATCTAGGTTCAAAGGGAAAACCGAATTATGTAAATGTGACTCAGACAGAGCACTGTGGGGGTTAAAACCCTCATATCCATTCCTATGATGAAAAGACAGTGGCACCTGTAAAAGGTTAGGTTAAGCTACACTTTTAACGACTCTCATATCTTAGAAATCCAAGTGGGGGTGCAGTAGGAACCTCTTAATAAGAAGTCATCTATGTGAGTAAGAAGTAGGCAGCTTCTATGAGAATTGTAAGGCTGAATTCTCAGAGAGTACTCATGAAAAACCAGGAGTTGTGCAGGGTCAAAATGAACACAACAATGAGAACCTCAAAACAATGTTTGAGCGGTACTGTGTGAAGTTCTATTGTTTCGATTTACACTAAAGGCTGAATAGTTCAAGACATCATATTCACTGGTTAACCAGTAAATCTGATAGTTCTCACTAGGGAAGATTTAAGGCCATCGGCTACCTATCCCAACGCGCAGTGTCGTTCTAATTGAACTCTTACTAGTGTCAGCGTTTCTTTGCGTATAGTGTCCAGTTAATTTTTTATTCATGTGGGGGATTGTTGAAAAATGGGTTTTAAACTCATTAATGAGAAGCCATATCTGACTCAATTTTCAAATGGGTTCCACACCATAATTTGGTTAGAAACAAATTGATTTATGTTCATCTATTGGAGTAAATGATCATACTATATTCACAAGTTTAAAACAAATGAGGAGTGAATGAAAAAATTGAAGTTGAAGTTGGTGATTCAACTTGAAGGGAAAAGAGTATCCACATTGAAGAAATAAAACCAATGTTGCCTCCTTATAAGGCTTGGCCTTGAGCGTAGGGTTAGGTCCCTTGGGGGTACCTAAGTTTTGTAAGGAGGGATGACCTAGGTTGATTCAAGGTCCACCACACACGCGCACCCTGCCCTCCCATCCCGGTTCGTGGCTTGGGCTTGGGCCTATTAGACTTTGTTGATCAGGAAAAGGGGTTCGCTGCTACGTGGAGGTTCCACAAAGGATGCAGTCTGAGTCAGCTTCTAGATAGGCAAAGTGGGAGACAACAAGGATGGAGTAAGGGCTGAGAGCAAGCTACCCAGACAGGTCGTGAGGGTTGGCAGGGCCGCGTAAGCAGGGCGACGACGAACAGGGCCGGCGGTCGATAGTCTGACTCAAGGGGGCAGCGTCGAGGGTCCGGTGCCAGAAGTCCAAATGTGTTTCTCCCACTAGAATTCCAGAGAGAATGTCCTTTTTAGAGAGAGAAAGTGAAAAGTCCAAATGAGCCCAAGATCCTTGAATAAGCTCCAAAGTCCATTATTTATAGGCAAAAATGTGAATGTGTCACAAGTTGACATGTGCGTCCCCTGGGAGCGGCACATCGCCGGGGGGTCTGAAGTACTGATTCTCCGTTAGACTGTCGGTCCCTAAGTTTGTGCTGCACTGCCCTTGCAACATTTCTCTGCCTGTCTGAGGAGACTGATCATGCCGCGGTAGCATGGTCAGAGTAGGCTGTTGCCCCAACCACTAGTCCAAGCCCTTACTGAATCCCATGAGGTGCGTCAAGAGACGCACAGAGAACCTGACAGTGGGAGGGTTGCCCCTGTAGCCAACTGCCAGGCGGGCTAGGCGCAGTGCCCTCCGAGGACCTGCTCCCGTCCCAGAGTGACCCGGGGGTCATTGCCATGGTGGTGTCGACGATCAACAGTAACATGAGTAGTCATGGTCGCCGTTCAGTGCTTAGAGTCCATTGCGGGGAAGTCTTCATGTCGGAGCCCCCTGCAAGTATGATGTTGATGGATTTAAGATTGTGCCGGCGATGACTTCAATGTTTTGAGCCCATCCCGCTGTGAGGGCCGGAGCCCCCGGTGATTGTGCCGGTGATGGCATCAAGCCCATCCCATAGTTTGATTGAGCTGGCGATGGCATGAAGTCCATCCCATAGTTTGATTGAGCCGGTGATGGCATACAACCCATCCCGTAGTTTGATTGTGCCGGCGATGGCATACAACCCATCCCGTAGTTTGATTGAGCCAGCGATGGCATCAAGTGCATCCCGTAGTTTGATTGAGCAGGCAATAGAATCAAGCCCATCCCGTAATTTGATTGAGCCAGCGATGGCATCCAGCCCATCCCGTAAAAACATTGTGTTGTGCAAAATGGCATGTTTGGGCAAAGAATAGAGTCGTTGGGTTTTGGGGGAAAAGTTGAGTTGGATTTGGAATGGGTGGTCCAGATTAAAAGTTGGCCCTCCCTTATAAATAGTGAAGGGGGGAGTTGCAAAAAAACATTTGCATCCTATCATGAGAGAGAGAGAGAGAGGAGAAGAGAGAAAGAGAGAAAAACGAGAGATGGTGAGAGAGGGCAAACAAGTGGCCGAGGGGTCGGCCATTGATGGGGGTCGGCGGAGCTAGGGGGTCGGAGCAGGTGGGGAGAGGGAAAAAAGAGAGGAAGGGGGAATGAGGGAGGAAAGGGGAATTGGGTTGGCCTCTGGGGGGGTCAGCCAGGCGTGGGGGTCAGCCTCATCCGGGGAAATAGGTGGAAGGGAAGGAAGGGATGAGAGGGGAAGGGGTTCGGCCACATGGGGGTCAGCCAGCCAGGGGGTCGGCCACACGGGGGTTGTCGGGGTCATTGGGTGGAATGAAGGCCGCGCTGGTCGAGCTGATGCCTGTTCTGAAAAAAGTTAAGTAGAAGATGTGGGTGAAGCCGCGGGGTGCGGCGGCTAGCGCATCACGATCGTTACGGGTTATGACAATAGAACCAGTGGCCGAGCCACTGACAGATGAGGCCAGGGTTGCGCCGGGTGGTGAGACGACAGTGCCCTTGACTTTTGATGATGGTGGGGTGAGATCGTATGATTCGGATCCAGACAAGACGAACACACTGCCGGGAGCGAATGGGGTAATGCCACCCATACCTGACCGTATGCTGTGGAGGGAGCTTGCCATCCAGGTAGCTGATGGAGCTTTTATAGTTCCGTGGAGTGGCCCATCGATGGGAGAGGAGCCACGGGCGCTGTCGCCATATGTGCGTGCTCCGAGCTGTGAGGATGCGCCTGTGATGTCGCTGAGATATGTTCCGGGGTTATTGGTGGAGAGGGAGGATATACCATGGGAACCTATAATGTTCAAGGTACATGACACGATGCCAATCGGGTGGGACTTCTGGTGTCAGCGCATGGTGGAGACGCCGCAGTGGGAGGCGCTGTGTAGAGGTTGGGGTTACTGCCGCAGTGGACATTATGGGGAGGGGTCTGGAGTTATATAGGGATACACCCGGGATGACCCTGCTGCTGTTGAGGTGGAGCACTCAGACACATACCTTTGTGACTGAGTTTGGAGAGATTGGGCCGACGCTGCTGGACGTGATGATGCTGATGGGGCTGCCGATGCGGGGAGAGTTGGATGCGCGTGTGACGCGGCTCAGTGGTGAGGAGCGCTTGTTGTAGACGCAGTTACTGGATAGTTTAGCGGAGACGAAGCAGTATCCAAAGGGAACATACGGCGGGTGGCTCCGACTCTTCTATGGCATAGCACAGGCGAGGTCGGGGCAGAGATTAGGCGCTGCTGCTCACTTTGTGATGGGGCCGTATCACAAGGATGAGCGGTATGAGATGGTGGCCTTTCTGACGATGTTCTTGTCGAGGTAAGTATCGTACTTTCCATAGATTGTATTTGTGCTCCTGTGACTTTATTCGGCGCTGCGTGTAATGAGTTGTTGTTTGCTTGCATGTTTATGTTTGAGGGGACGCCAGAGGATGGCATTTCTCTGAGGGTGATTCCCCTGGCGATTCGGATGGCACTGGGGAAGCGCATGGGGATAGCACCTGTGTATCTGAGCACCCTGTATTCACGCCTGGATCAATTGGTGAATGACGTGAAACGGGCGCACGGGCGGTACCAAGTGGCGACGTACGTGGACTGGATGTTTTTGCAGAGGTACTTGTATGAGTGCTTTCAGGATTATCGTTCGGTAGGATTCCCACGCCAGCATCCTGTGCCGATGAAGCATGTGAGCAAGTCACAGGAGGTGGCGGTGTGGTGTAGCAGGTCACGGGCATTCGCATGGTGGGGCATTAAGAGGCCTGATTGTTCGCTGTCACGGCTGATAGATTCTCGCGAGGCGTGCCTGGCGCAGACGTACAGAGATATGCATTCGTCGTATAGAGTACCCCTGGTTGCATGGACAGGAGATGACGAGGGACTTGACCAAGAGGGGGGCCTTGGCGCCGGCGGATGTTGTGCTCTTGGTGGCCTACTTTTCGTGTTGTCTTCCGGTGATGACGAACGATGGTGGGAAACCCGGAGAGAACCTGTATTACGTGGCCTGGTATTTCCCAGACCGGTTGTAGCTGGCGTTTGGCTATGACTTGGAGTCGCCTGCGGATACTGCGGCCTGTGGAGTGTGACAACTGCGTATGGGTACACGTGGTATGATAGAGTCCGTGAGTGGCCGACACCAGTGACAGAGTAGAGACGGCTGGGGGTAGCGATAGTGGGGGCAGTGACTGTGGGATACGCACAGTGGTGGGAGCGACTGCGTGCGAGTTGGGTAGGGTGGTTGGCACAGCCTTCGGGTACACGCCGTCTGGTAGATGTGTTCGCATGTGACCGGGCATTGAGTCTGATCTCGATTACAGCTGCGAGGCATGCTGGCGTTAGTGTCGGGGAGTGCTGCCGGGGGCTCTGAAAGAGATCCAGACGAGGAGGGTGAAGGGTATGAGGATGAGGCTCCGGTGGAGGACCGCGGAGAGGAGCCTGCAATGCAGTCATCGTGGGTGCCAGGGGCCGGCAAGGGGCCGCTGTCAGTGCTTCGGGTAAGTATGATGGAGAGTGCTCGTCAGGGGAGTGCGGGTGCTTCGGGCTCGCGCCTGACAGGGTCGAAGAGGCCGCGAGAGGCATCGGAGGAGCCAGCGGTTGAGGTAAGACTTGCCATTACTATTATTATTATTATTATTATTATTATTATTATTATTAAGTCTTAGTTACTGATGTCATAATAGAAAGAGTCATGTACTGATTGTTTCTTTGACAGGAGGATGATGAACGGACGGTGGAGAGAGTCGGTGACGCAGTTGTGGCTGTCGAGGCAAAGGAGGCGGTGGCGGTTGAGGTAGATGAGCCGGCAGGAGGGGGTGAGCCAGAGGCGGTTGATGTGTCGGGGGCTGGTGTGAGCGGCAGGGTGAGCCCACTGCCGAGTGCTGAGGAGGGAGTGGAGGATGTGTATGGTGGAGCGGTCGACGAGTCACTGATGTTCGATGCCAGTGGCTACTGGTGTACAGGCACAGAGGCGGAGGCTGTGGTGGTTGAGCGAGAGGAGCCGGTGGGGTTGGAGCCTACAGTGGCACCCCCGGCTCAAGAGTCAGAGATTTCGGTGCAGCCTGTTGCGGAGGGTTAGCAGGACACGTCTTCGAGGTTGGCTGTCGAGGCGGGGACAACATTGATGGCGATGCACTCGATGACTGTTGGTGCACAGGCAGGGGGGGAGTGCGGGAGAGGCCTGTGGTGGTAAGAACCGATGTAGTGGTTAGTGAAGTGACTAGGGGATCATCGAGTGGGCAGGCTGACGTCGTGTCGTGGGAGAGTCTCCAGTTGCCTGCTGAGACAGTGCGCCGTTAAGAGCTGTTGAAGGCAGCGTTCCCGCAGACGTTTGAGGGAATGACTGTAGAGAACCCAGTTTTGCAGATGTGGGTGTATGCAGGGTTTGTAGAATGGCTACTACCCTTTGCGAGTATTCCTGCGATGGGTTGGTCGACAACCTTCTTTGAGCGGTCGCTGAGAGAGTTTGCACCGTTCACCTATCTAGGTTTACAGTTGGATTGGATGGCTAATTTCTTGAGGTCAAGGAGCGATGGCAGTGCTATGGGGGAGAGGATGGCCTTGGTGCAGATGGAGGAGGTGCTACTCGAGAGGCGGCGTACAGGGTTGGAGGTGGAGCGGTCAGAGATTAGCGGAGAGCTGGGCGTGATCGACAGGGAGGTGGCGGAGATAGAGAGGCAGCTGACCAAGTTACAGAGACGGCTGGGTGACCTGCAGAGATGGCATGCTGATGTGGAGTCTGGAGAGGCTGAGCGTCTGAGGTGGCAAGCTGAGCTCGAGGTGGGATGGTCGGCCCTGCAGGTTCAGTGTCACACATTAGAGGCGTTTAGCTCTCATCTGCTGGCAGTGTTGTTATCTAGGTTTCTGTGGTGGTTGAGCGAGAGGACCCGGTGCTGTTGGAGCCTGCAGTGGCACCCCCGGCTCAAGAGTCAGAGATTTCGGTGCAGCCTATTGCGGAGGGTCAGTAGGACGCGTCGTCGGGGTTGGCTGTCGAGGCGGGGGCAACATTGATGGCAATGCACTCGATGACTGTTGGTGCACAGGCAGGGGGAGGAGTGCGGGAGAGGCCTGTGGTGGTAAGAACCGGTGTAGTGGTTAGTGAAGTGAGTAGGGGATCATCGAGTGGGCAGGCTGACGTCGTGTCGTGGGAGAGTCTCCAGTTTCCTGCTGAGACAGTACGCCGGTTAGAGCTGTTGAAGGCAGCGTTCTCGCAGACGTTTGTGGGAGTGACTGTAGAGAACACAGTTTTGCAGATGTGGGTGTATGCAGGGTTTGTAGAATGGCTACTGCCCTTTGCGAGTATTCCTGCGACGGGTTGGTCGACAACCTTCTTTGAGCGGTCGCTGAGAGAGTTTGCACCGTTCACCTCTCTAGGTTTACAGTTGGATTGGATGGCTGATTTCTTGAGGTCAAGGAGCGAGGGCAGTGCTATGGGGGAGAGGATGGCCTTGGTGCAGATGGAGGAGGTGCTACTCGAGAGGCGGCGTACAGGGTTGGAGGTGGAGCGGTCAGAGATTAGCGGAGAGCTGGGCGTGATCGACAGGGAGGTGGCGGAGATAGAGAGGCAGCTGACTAAGTTATAGAGACGGCTGAGAGACCTGCAGAGACGGCGTGCTGATGTGGAGGCTTGAGAGGCTGAGTGTCTGAGGTGGCAGGCTGAGCTCGAGGCGGGATGGTCGGCACTGCAGGTTCAGTGTCACACATTGGAGGCGTTTAGCTCTCATCCGCTGGCAGTGTTGTTATCTAGGTTTCTGTAGGGCTTGCGATGGATTGATGTATAAACAGCGCCCGATAGTGGCCATATATATATATATATACACATATATATGTATGTACTTATATATATACATGTATATATATATACATATATATGTATATATGTAGATATAGGTATATATATGTATGTATATACATATATACATACGCATGTATATATGTATATATATATATGTATATATATATATACATACACATATATATGTACATATATATATATATATATGTATATATATGTAGATATAGGTATATATATATATGTACATATATATATATGTATATATACATATATACAAGCCCGGGAATCGGATTTTATAAACGCTTGCACATGAACAAAAATATAAATATATAAAACGCAATATTCATCACAACTATCGATTACAAACAAACAAAAAGTATAGATTTTGTGAACTTACGTGATCGATTTAGGGTATTAAAGGTGTTCTTAAGGCAGAATTGCAGCGCCGATCTACTTGCCAACGCCGCTGGAAAATTTGTGAGTAGAAAAGAGTGGAGAAGAGTGTCGTCGTTACTGTTTTTGAACCTATATTGACCGTCCGCTATACAGTATGGCGGACACTGTTGACGTGACAGATAAGGACAAGATAGCCGTCAGAGCCGAAATGAGCGACGGGACAGGACCTGACAGGTGTCAGCGCGTACCGTCCGCTACATTATATAGCGGACGCCTTTTTGTTGTCTCCCGTCAGGCCTTTGATGCTGCCCGCTATACAGTGTAGAAAACAGGTGCGAAGGGGCAAAAAGGTAAAAAAATCCGTCTGCTACACTATATGGCGGACGTCTGACAGTTTTCAAAAAAGGCGTGATCTGGGCCGTCCATCTTTCAGGATGGACGGTCAGATCGCGGTTGCAACTTAACTCCATTTGTTAGCGCAAGTAATGGATCAGCTCCCATAAATACATATATATATATATATATATATGTACATATATGTATGTACATATATATAGATGTACATACATGTATGTAGATATATATATATATATATAAATATATATGTAGATGTACATATATATATGTACATATATATACATACGTACATGTATGTACATATGTACATAGATATATATGTACATATATATACATACGTACATGTATGTACATAGATGTATGTACATATATATATATATATATATATATATATATATATATATATATATATATATATGTATATACATATATACATGTATGTATATGTACATATATACATGTATGTACCTATATATATGTACATACATGTATGTACATATACATATATATGTATATATATATATACATATATACGTATATATGTATATGTACATACATGTATGTACATATATATAGGTACATACATGTATATATGTACATATACATACATGTATATATGTATATACATATATATATATATATATATATATATATATATGTATGTACGTACATGTATGTACATATGTACATACATGTACGTATGTATGTGTATATATATATATATATATATATGTATGTATGTACGTACATCTATGTACATATGTACATACATGTACGTATGTATATCTATGTACATATGTACATACATGTACGTATGTATATATATGTACATATATATATGTACATCTACATATATATATATATATATATATATATATATATATATATATATATATATATATATATATATATATATGTAGATGTACATACATGTATGTACATCTATATATATGTACATACATATATGTACATACATATATGTACATATATATATATATATATATATATATATATATATATATATATATATATATATATATATATATATATATATATATATATATATATATATATATATATATATATATATATATATATATATATATATATATATATATATATATATATATATATATATATATGGGAGCTGATCCATTACTCGCGCTAACAAATGGAGTTAAGTTGCAACCGCGATCTGACCGTCCATCCTGAAAGATGGACGGCCCAGATCACGCCTTTTTTGAAAACTGTCAGACGTCCGCCATATAGTGTAGCAGACGGATTTTTTTACCTTTTTGCCCCTTCGCACCTGTTTTCTACACTGTATAGCGGACAGCATCAAAGGCCTGACGGGAGACAACAAAAAGGCGTCCGCTATATAATGTAGCGGACGGTACGCGCTGACACCTGTCAGGTCCTGTCTCGTCGCTCATTTCGGCTCTGACGGCTATCTTGTCCTTACCTGTCACGTCAACAGTGTCCGCCATACTGTATAGCGGACGGTCAATATAGGTTCAAAAACAGTAACGACGACACTCTTCTCCACTCTTTTCTACTCACAAATTTTCCAGCGGCGTTGGCAAGTAGATCGGCGCTGCAATTCTGCCTTAAGAACACCTTTAATACCCTAAATCGATCACGTAAGTTCACAAAATCTATACTTTTTGTTTGTTTGTAATCGATAGTTGTGATGAATATTGCGTTTTATATATGTATATTTTTGTTCATGTGCAAGCGTTTATAAAATCCGATTCCCGGTCTTGTATATATAGAAATTAATTTGTTAACTTTGGGCAAATCGCATTGTAATTAATTTTGATTTTTTTTAGGTTCGCTAGCTTCGACGCATATTTCCTATTTAAATTTGAATTTTTTGAGATACGTTTGTTGTATTTTGGAATGATGAATTTGTCTATTTATCTTAGTAATTTTAATTTTTTATGTTCAATAAATCTATAATTAGCAAAATGGGAGACTTTTGAGATTATGTATATGGTATATTTGTCATCCTAAATTTGTCTATTCGTCAAGATAATTTTGAGGTAATATTTTCAGTTGAAAATGTCCTTTGATTGTTAAGCGTAGTCTATTTCTACATAGGTCTTGTTTCACAATGTCTGATTTCGTGTCGAGCTCCAACACCCCCGTAGATGCTAGTGATCCGTATCTAGGACGAACCTTTCAAACATTGGAAGAAGCTGGAGAATGTTTTCGAGCGTATTCATTGAGGGTTGGTTTTGGCATTAGAATAAAGACTACAAGAACAAGCAACGTAACGAAAAATATATGCTCTCGCTTATACGAGTGTCATAGGGGCAGAAACCCAGTGCAAAATGAGACACGCGTAGGCAACGATGACAGTGATGACGAAATAGGATATGCGCGGAGAAGACGGGACTGCTTTGCTCGCACGAATTGCCAGGTCAAGATGTTCGTAAGCTATAAAGCCAAGCAAGATCATTGGCTTATTACCAGCCTGGAACTGGCACACAATCACCCGTTAGTAACCCCTTCTAAGGTGAGTCAGATGCATCAACACAAGAAGATGGGTAAGGTCGCGAGGAGCCTAATTCACACAATGAGCGATGCGCGGCTAGGACCTACTGACATGATTAATGTTCTTGCTGAACAGGCTGGGGGAATTCAAAATTTAAACTTTAACACGACAGACGTTCGTAACGCGGTCCGAACCCATAGACGAGCCGCGTATGACCTCAATGATGCTCAAGCCACAATGAGCCTATTGAAACAGATGCAGATGGAGGACCCGCAGTTTACCTTCAATTATAAACTTGACGACGAGCATCGAGTTAGCACAATTTTTTGGGTCGACGGTCGTTCGAGGCTTGCTTATAAGCATTTTGGGGATGTCGTGACGTTCGACACCACATACCCGTAGACGTGTGGCCTTCGTGGTTGTGTGCTGGAAGTTCTGTAAGCCCAAAGGGCATGGCTCAGCTTTTCGGACGAAGAGCCACTTGTGTCATGAACCATGCGTGACAAAACACGCAACAGGGTTTTGTTGGAGGCTTCAGCTTGACCGTTGCCTTGCAGATAGCAAGGGGTTGATGTGGTGTGATTGATGTCGTGCGCTTCCATGAGAGTCCAAACATCCCGGTTGATGAATAGCGGCCGTTGTCGGAGATGATGCATCGAGGGATGCCGAAATGACAAATGACGTGGTCGTGCAAGAAATTGGCAATGGTGCCTCCCATGGCTTTTCGTAGAGGTATGGCCTTGACCAATTTTGTGAAACGCTCTGTTACGACCATGATCCATATGAGGCCCTTCGACGGCGGATGTATGGGGCCGATAAGGTCAAGGGCCCAAGAGTGAAATGGCCAAGGGGCCACGATCATATGAAGATCGGACATTGGTGTGTGCATTCTGTCAGCATGTCTCTGGCAGGATTGGCAATGTCAGACATGAGAGATGGAGTCAGATTTCATGGTCAGCCAATAGTACCCTAACCTTAGCAATTCTGCGTATAACTTATGCGATCCCTGATGCTCCCCACAGGCACCATTGTGCACTTCATTAATTACTTCCACGGCCGAGGCACCTGTAAGCATCATAGGGTGCGCCACGAAAACCCTTTACGAAATAATTTTCCTTCCGTCACGAAATATCTGACCGATTGGCACTAGACAGATTGTGCAGAGCCGCGGTCCGATGGTAGGAGCCCGTGAGTTAGGTATTGTAGGAAAGGCTGACGCCAGTCACCCTTGACGTTAATGATAAGCACTTCCGCGCTATCTAGCACATACATGCATTCTGAACAATCCCGCTGTACATTCGAAGAGTCCTTGGCCATGGACGGCCAAAAGAGGTGCGCTGGAGGTGACGGTACAGAGGGGGGCCGTCGAGGCCACAACATTTCTGATGGCCGAACTGTAGTTTCTGCTTTGCTTCAGCCGGGGCCAAGCATCTAGCCAGAGTGCCTCCAGGACATCGTTTGTACAGGACGTCTCCCAACATCAAGAAGTCTGTGAGGGTGGAGGCGGACGCAAGAGATGGCTCCTTAAGTTGGTTGATAATTAGCTACCTCCAATTATTGGTAGTAGTGTCTTTTGGGACTAAATTCAATGCCATGCATGGTATGGTCCTTCTGACGATGGTTAGGATTTGCTGTTCATCATCAAACTCAATTTTTGATGCGATCGTGGCCAAGCTGTCCGCATGTCGGTTGTGGCACCTGTTATGATGTTCATATTGGACATGGCCAAGTCTTCCCTCCAAGTGTTGTACCAGGGCGCGATAAGGTGCCAAAGCTGGTTCTTTGACCACGAACTCTCCGTTAGCCTGTTTCATGATCAAGTTTGAGTCCCCCTTTATGCATAATGATTTGGCCCTCATACTGGTAGCTAGCATGAGGCCGATGACAAGGGCCTCATATTCAGCTTCATTGTTGGATATCGGGAATGCAAGCTTGAAGGATAGGGATGTGGTAACACCCTGTGGATTGCGAAGGACTATACTAGAGCCCCCTTGCTGGAGGGGAGCTCCATCAGGACCTTTGCTAGTGGCTAAGCCGTCAAACTCAAGTGTCCATAATTCATCTATGTCGGAGATCAGGTCCATCTCATCCCCAGGTAATTGATCTGAGGTCGGTTCATATTGTTGGCGCAAAAATAAGGCCAGGAGGTTTGCAAGTGCTTGGCTCTGCAGAGTTGTAGGATTCTTAATGGATAGGCTGAACTCGGCCAGCAGCAATAACCAACGGGTAAGTCGTCCAGACAAGGCAGGGCGTGTGAGCATGTATCGTAGTGGATCAGCCTTGGTGATGAGCATGACTTGGTGCGACAAGAAGTAGTGCCTGAACTTCTACGAGGCGTAGACCAAGGCCAAGCAATGCTTATTGAGCTCAAAATAGTTGGCTTCAAGTCCCCTGATCGACCGGCTGAGGTAATAAACTGGACGCTCCACCCCATCCACTTCTTGGGCTAACAAGGCCCTTACGGACCTGGGGGTTGAAGTTAAGTAAAGCAAGAGTGGAATACCCCGCTGGGGCACGACCATGGTCTGTGGTGACATGAGGAATGCCTTGATCTGTTCGAATGCTTGTTGTTGGGGTGCCTCCCAACTCCACGGTGCATTTTTATGTGTCAAGTACTGGAAGGGCGCGATAAGTTCGGCCAAGGCAAGGATGAATCAGCGGAGATAAGAGACCTTGGTGAGAAAGCTCTTCAACTGTCTGGTGCTCTTGGACGGGGGCATTTCTTGGATAGAAGCAACTTTAGAGGGGTCAACGTCGATCCCCTGTTGACTGACCAAAAAGCCAAGGAATTTGTCGGAGGAGACTCCAAAGGCACATTTCAACGGATTCATCCGCATGCTGTATTGTCGACAACGATCGAAGACTGCTCGAAGGTTCGTGAGATGATCACTTTCCTTTTTGAACTTGATGATAAGATCGTCGACGTAGTCTTCTACGGTATGGTGTATCATGTCATGGAAGATGGCGGTCATGGCCCGCTGATAGGTAGCACCCGCATTTTTGAGATCGAAAGGCATGACCTTCTAACTAAAGTTACCCATTAGAGTCCGAAATGCTATCTTAGCACAGTCATCTGGATTCATTCGAATTTGGTTGTAGCTGGCGAAGCCATCCATGAAGGACAAGGTCTCGTGTCCGGCGGCAGCCTCCGTAAGCATGTCTATATTGGGCAGTGGAAACTCATCTTTGGGGCACGCTTTGTTCAAGTCACAGAAGTCAATACAAATGCGGACTTGGCCGCTCTTCTTCTGGATAGGGACAACATTAGCCAGCCATATGGGATGAGTAATTGGCTCAATAAATCCGGCTTGTAGAAGTCACTCTAAGCTCTTTAATTTAAGCTCGGGGCGAAAAGACCGTGAGTGTTGTTAGACGGGGTTGAATTCGGTAGCAATATTGAGATGGTGCGTCAGCAAGGTGGGGTCCAACCCAGGCATCTCGTTGTAACTCCATGCTAATACATCGTGATATTTACGAAGGAGGGTAACCAATTCCTCTCTTCGGGCCCGAAGCGAGTTTTGTACCAATGTATGTTAGTCGAGGTTCCACGCCTGGGTTAGCCAGGTTAATTTCTTCGACATCTTCAGCCTGAGGTCGAGGGCCGTCTTCATAGCAGGGTGGTGCAACACCCGGGGTAAGCTCAGTGTCTGGCTGGCAATGTTCGGCCGTACAGCACCATTTTCGTTTCTGTGGTCAGGTCGTAATCGAGGGGGTCAGATGACGAACCACCTGAGACCCCCGTACACTGTCATAACTGGTAGATCACTTTTCCGTCTTTGACGATGCATTGGAAGGTAGGTTCAGACTTATGCTTTTTGAACTTGGGGGATGAAGGCAGAGAATTGGTCAAGATCGTAGGTGGTGGCGCCGAAGCTGATGCTTTGTTCTTGTTGCTTTTCTTGGATTTGGACTTGGACTTGAGAGGGTTGTTCCTACACAACTCGTCCCAATCTGGAAATTTGGTGGAATGGATGTGAGTGGCATTCTTACCATCCACGGCAAGCTCAGTGAAGAAGGAGGCCTCGGCGAAGTAAGACTTGGCACATTGGCACATTCGAAAGGTGCCCTGGTTGCAGGGATCGTTATTGCTACCTCGTGTCCCACAGGACCGGCCACCAGTTTTACACATTGGTGGTACGTTGAGGGGACGGCCTTGTTAACATGAATCCAAAGTCGTCCAAGCAGGAGGTGGAAAGAGGACTCGCTGTCTATCACATGAAAAGTAGTGTCGCGATGGACAGTTCTGACCATGAGGTCGACAGTGATGTGGCCGAGGGTGGACTGGGGGCCTTGTCTGAAGCCAGTAATCTTGATGGGGTCACAGATGATCTTCCTTGGCAGGATACTGGCTCGCTGTAAGGTAATGAGAGGCATGATGTTGATTGAAGCACTGCAGTCTACTAAGGTGCGGCGGAAGCCTATGCTGTTAACAATGCATTCGAGGTATAACGGTCGGTTGTGGTGTTCAATTGGTGGCGAGTCCTCATCCGAGAAAATGAATGCTGTAGAAGGGACGTGTCTGAGTTTGGCTTGGGCAGTGAAACATTCAGGACCGAGGCTTGTGGTGACCTCGATCAGACAGTTTGAGAGGTAAGTCTGTGCCGCGGGTGAAAACCCCATGTCATCAAAAAAGATTTTGATTTTTGACATCTGTTCGACTGCGGACGCTGGCCGAAGAGCAGAAGGTACACAAGGTGTGACCATAGGAAAGATCTATGTAGTTGCTTCAGGGACGAGAGGCTCGTGTGGTTAGTAATGGCCATGAGCACCTGATGCACCTGATTGTTGTTGTCATGATTCGGGTAAGGGTCCTTCCGCACATCGTTGTTCTTCCGTAATTATAGGTCGCCTGACGCGACCTTCCTTGCAAAGATAGTTTGCAGTGCATTGCAGTTTTGGAAAGGATGGCCAAGGGCTTGATGGAAAGGACAGTAGTTGGGCCGGGTTCTTTCTTCGTCTGTGATGGGGATCCGCACAGGTGGCAATCTGAAGTTGCGGTCATTGACGACCCATTCTGTCAAGAGTTCCTTCACCGTATTCAAATCGTATGGAAAGGCAGGGAGAGTTTCCTGTTGTCTTCGTTTGTCAGGGCGTTGGTCCCTATCTGGGAACTGACGCTTGAAGCCAGCGTAGTTGTTGTGTTCTTGTGGCTGGTGCTGTTGCTATTGCGCTTAGTGATAGGTATGCTCGTTAAGGCCAGCAGTACATTCTGCGTGTGAGGCTTCCACAGTTTGACAGGGCCGACCGTCTCGTAAGTACGTCGGGCCATTTCCTTGAGGTGCCCCCAAGACTTCAACTGCAAGTTCTCGATGTGTACCCGGTAGATGTCGTTCATGTTTTTGATGCATATGGGAACCAACGTCTCGTTTTTACTGAAATATATACACTCGAGACATTTAAGGTGAAAACGGTGCACATATTTAGTTAAGTCTTGGCGTATGCTGGCGATATCCACTATGGTGACGCGTTCAGCTTCGTAGTGGAATTTGTCCAAGAATAGTTGGGCCATTTCATTCCAAGAATGGACTGTCCCTGTGGGGATCTGATGATACCAAATGTATGCCAACCTGTGAGGGACTTGTGAAACTCCCTTAGCTTCAAACTATCGCCCGGGCCATTCTGTTCCAATGAGCTGACGAATCTTATCAAGTGCTCACGGGCGTTGCCTTCACGCCCGTCAAAGAGCATGAAAACGGGTTTCTTGTATCTGAGCAGGTATGGTATGGTGGTCATCTCGTTGGCATACAGCGCGCGGTCTGTCAGTCCCGTCGAGGAGCCGTGTGCAGACTACTGTGACAGCCGACGGAAGAGTGCATCAAAGTCGGCTTTAAAGACATAATGAGTGAGTGGTTCCTCCAGGCCGACTAGTGGTTGATGGCTGGTTAGGACTCCGCGAGCCCCCGAGCCCCCTGACGGGGTAACTGGGTAAGTTGGAGGAGCAGGAGGATGATACATGGCAGGTGTTGTCATAGGCATGTGTGTGACAGCGTGGGCGGGTGGGTGAGACATGTCCACCACTTGGCCGGTCCTTTGATGTTGCTCCGTTAGGTAGGGGTTAGGCTCCATCTCAACGGATTCATGAGTTTCAAAAGAACTTCTGGCCGGTACATGTTGAGGTGTAATAGTACGGATGTCTTGCTGCAGCACTGGTCCCAGGTCCGGCTGCGGTCCGTATGGTGGCATTACAGGATGCAGCGTGTCAACTATAGGTAGGGAGGATGTCACGAGCCTCACTGCCAGGGGTTTGGAAGGTCGAGGCGGCAGTGGTCGTGACACTGGTGCCTGGGCGACGACAGGGGCCCCAGGCTCTGCAGGCTGGACCGGTGGAATAACTTGTTGTGCGGCCATGGCCTGCATGGATCTTTGCATCTCCCTCATGGCGATCATGAGAGTGGCCTGCGAGTTTTGTATGTTGGCTATAGTAGGAGTGAACTGCTGGATGGCCGCATTGACTGCAACTTGCACGTCAGATGCGGGATGGCCTTGGGGGCACATGGCACTAGTCCCCTCTTGCTCACCCGGGTGGTCCTCTTCTTGCACGGGATGGATAAGGCTCTGGCTAGTAGCCCTCGTAACTCATCGTTGTATAGGGATGATGCCTAAGTACAGTAGACTGTAACACGATGCTCACCTCCCCAGCGGAGTTGCCAAAATGTTGATCAGGAAAAAGGGTTCGCTGCTACGTGGAGGTGCCACAAAGGATGCAGTCTGAATCAGCTTCCAGATAGGCAAAGTAGGAGGCAACAAGGATGGAGTAAGGGCTGAGAGTAAGGCTCCCTGATAGGTCGTAAGGGCTGGCAGGGCCGCGCAGGCAGGGTGACGACAAGGAGAGCCGGCAGTCGACAGTCCGAGTCAAGGGTGCAGCGTCAAGGTCCGGTGTCAGAAGTCCAAATGTGTTTCTCTCACTATAATTCTAGAGAGAATGTCCTTTTTAGAAAGAGAAAGTGAAAAGTCCAAATGAGAAGAAGATCCTTGAATAAGCTCCAAAGTCCACTATTTATAGGCAAAAATGTGAATGTGTCATAAGTTGACATGTGTCGTCCCCTGGGAGCGGCACATCGCTAGGGGGTCTGAAGTACTGATTCTCCGTTGGACTGCCAATCCCCAAGTTTATGCTGCCCTGCCCTTGCAATATCTCTCTGCTTGTCTGAGGAGACTGATCATGCCGCGGTAGCATGGTCAGAGTAGCCCGTTGCCCCAGCCACCAGTCCAAGCCCTTAATGAATCCCACGAGGTTCTTCAAGAGACACATAGAGAACTTGACAGCGGTGAGGATTGCCCCTGTAGCCAACTGCTAGGCAGGCTAAGCACAGTGCCCTCCGAGGACCTGTTCCCATCCCGGAGTGACCCGGGGGTCATTGCCCTGGTGGTGTCGACAATCAACAGTAACATGAGTAGTCATGGTCACCGTTCAGTGCTTAGATTTTGTTACGGGGAAGTCTTCACGTCAGAGCCCCCTACAAGTGTGATGTTGATGGCTTTAAGGTTGTGCTAGTGATAGCTTTAGTGTTGTGAGCCCATCCCGCTACGAGGGTAGGAGCCCCCGGTGATTGTGTCGGCGATGGCATTAAGCCCATCCCGTAGTTTGATTGAGCCGGCAATGGCATCAAGCCCATCCCGTAGTTTGATTAAGCCGATGATGGCATACAACCCATCCCGTAGTTTGATTGAGCCGGCGATGGCATACAACCCATCCCGTAGTTTGATTGAGCTGCGATGGCATCAAGACCATCATGTAGTTTGATTGAGTCGGCGATGGCATTCAGCCCATCCCGTAAATTGATTGAGCCGGTGATGGCATCCAGCCAATCCCGTAGTTTGATTGAGCTGGCGATGGCATACAACCCATCCTGTAGTTTGATTAAGCCGGCAATGGCATACAACCCATCCCATAGTGAGGGCCGGAGCCCCTGGTGATGCTGCACACTCCGGAGAGTGGGTCGAAGCATGTTCCACGACCAAGGCAAGGTGCGCATGATGTGGTCAAACGATGGACCGATGCAAGGAGCATGGTAGTGTGACAGAGAGCCAAGTGGCATGACTGTTAGTGGCGCCGTGCATGGGCGCGGTGGAGTGAGTAAAGTGCCGGGGGCACGTCTGTGGTTGTGGCGCATCAGCGCAGTGACGAACGTTGCGGAGCTAATACCTGGTGCCAGGGCACATGTCATGTGAATGGCACATTGGCGCGGCGACGAAGGTCGCGAGACAGTACTTGGTGCCGGGGGCACATATCATCGAGAATGCCACAAGAGCATAGCGACGAACGTCACAGAATAATTGGTGTTGAGCGAGCATTGTTAGAGAGCGCGATGAGTGACGGTGGGGTTCAGGAATGACCCTTGCACGACAGAAAGGTGGCCGACCCCCTACAAGAAGGGGTGGCTGACCCCCTTGAAGAAGGGGGTGGCCGACCCCTTTGAAGGAGGGGTGGCCGACCCCCTTGAAGAAGGGGGTGGCCGACCCCTTTGAAGGAGGGAGTGGCCGACCTCCCTTCGAGAAGGGGTGGCTGACCCACTCAAGAAAGGGGTGGCCGACCTCCCTTCGAGAAGGGGTGGTCGACTCCCTCAAGAAAGGGGTGGCCGAACCCTTGAAGAAAGGGTGGCCGACCCCTACATGAAAGGGGTGGCCGACCTCCTCAAGAAAGGGGTGGCCGACCCCCTCAAGAAAGGGTGGCCAACCCCTTCAGGGGTCCAGTCCTTTTTCTCCAACAGTTTGACCGTGCTAACGTCGTTGCATTGGTGATGCCTATGAATACTTGAAAAGGAGATGCGACTTAACAGGGTGATGGCATTGAATAATTAACCGTTGACCGGTCGATGTGTCGCACAAAGTGGGTCCCCTAGCGGGCCCTGCTGGTCTGACCAAAATAGGGTATGAACATATTTTATTCTTTTTGGGACAAAAATATTTTAATTAAATAAATATTTATTTATTTATTTTCTTTTCCAGAAAGTTGCAACCTTTCCAACAGTTGTGAAGAGTTGCACCCTCTAGTGAATATTCACTGTATAAAAATGAGTCAGTTACAGAAAATTAATCAATTCACTTTTGAAATTCTGATTCTGTCATTCTTTCCGTTGTTCCTGTTTCCGAAAGAAAGAGACTACAAGAAATAATGGCTATAGCAGCGGTCAAAAACTTCTGCTAAAGAGTGGACAACCGCTGCGAAAGGCTTGCCCTGTGGCCCCTGGCCGCTGCTATAGGCCTCTCTGCCATAGACATACAACAACGGTCAAAAGGATTTATGACAGCGGTCAACCGCTGATAGATTGTTTCCAAAATTCGTGCTTTAAACCCCTCCTATGGCAGCGGCCCATCTTTGGCAGTGGTCGCGACCGCTGCTATAGGTAGCCACTTGAATTTAAATTTGAAATTATGGAAGCGGATCACCCTACTGCTGTAGCATTTTTATATGATTCATTTTCCTTTTATTTACATAACGCAAAACTTATGGCAGTGCACATTGACCACTGCTAAAGATATGCAATTTTTTTTAATTAATTGTTGAATACATATCAACTCGATTAAAGACCTGTAGCCAAATCATCCAACTCAGCTTTATTAACAAGCCATAAAAATAGCAAAGCTGTGCATTGAAATGTTATTGCATAAGACATTGCATCGTTACAAACAAAAGGAAGGTCAATTTTTTTTGTAAAATTTACATTAACTATAAACAATTTCACTAGAAACACCTTCTGGGGGGGGGGGGGGGCGCAAAAGGCCTACATATATAGCTGTTCAAAAGATGAAACGCATCGTAATTTGCAACATCAATCATTCACATTACTCAATCTATTTGCATTTGCCTTCATATTAGTCTGTGACATAATCAAGCAACCATTAGTGTACAACTCAATTACTCTCATGAAGTTGGTCTAACTACCTTAAGTTAATAAAAATGTAAACGCTAAGTTTCTCAAAGTGAAGGATCATAAAATTAAAACACCGAGCGGAAAAGATACCAGAACAAGTCTTGTTAGAGATTGTTGGTAAGAGTGTGAACATTATCAGAAAAGATACCAAGAGAAAAAGCATAACAGAACCATGGATGCAAGTCACAGAATTGGTAAGTTTGTGGTACACTAGCAAAAAATATATCAAGAGAAGAGGCATAACAGATAACATGGATGGAAGTCACAAAAAAGATATCAAGAGAAGAAGCATAACAGACAGCATTTGCCTCCTTTTTCTCTTTATCCTTTTGTCTCTCCATGCAAATTCCGCACCCTCACCAGAATTCCAAAACACCGTCGTGAACATCCACCGTCATTGCCTACCTCACCAACTACTTGCACGTGCTTAATATACATGGTTTACAATAAAAAGATGCAGCTAGAAATTGGATTTTGTCAACAACATCTGAAACTAGGACAAGTTTGATCAACGGAAAATCACCCAACTCATATCCAATTCTTTCAGAGGCATAAAAGGAGAAATCTTTTCAGGAAGAACAAGAGATGGCCAAAAGGGTGAAGCATAACCATATAGTTCAATCGCTTGGGAATTTTTCTAAGACTACAACACCACTAGAACACACCCACGACCAGAGCATTTCGTAAAAGAAGGACACAGGCATGCGTGCTTTGACAATGCAGATCACACAATTCATTTCCAACCTGTCTTGCTGACTCTCTGGGGCGAAGCAAAGCGCAATATTGACCTTTTTTACATCTCAAATTAGTCTCCCCTTTATGCATTGGATGCGCGCACACGTGGTTGTATCGCATGCATAACATTTAATATTTTTATTGACTCATAAATCCAGTGTCTAGCATTACTCCTCATCAAAAAGAGCACACAATTATCTACTGAATTTTTCTCAAAAAGGGAAAGAGATGACTGTCTTAAAGGTTTAAGAAGAGAAAATATCCATATGCAATCACGAAATTGCTGTCGACTCCAGCACAATAAGTATCAGTTTCCCTAGAGTCGTCATCCATTTATTGTTCATATTATCTTTCTTGTATAAAGAAAGACAAAGCAAAAACGCAAACAACAATAAGCGAAAGGTAAATCCGAATATATCATGATGCAACAACTAGGAGCAAGTACTTTAGCCGAGACAAGCTGTGCTTGCATTTGAATAAGTTAAAGTTGTAAATAGTGGAGTATATATAGGGGTATGTTTTCACATATCTCCAACTAGGAGCAAGTGCTTTAACGGAGACAAGCTTGCACAGACATACGGAACAAAAGGCATTGCCTTCATCAAACATCTACTATATTTCTGAGCTTGAGTTACCCTAAATTAAGCATTATATACTTGCTTATCATTACATTGTTCATAATCATATAATTCTTGTTGAAAGTACATGTCCACCATGAACAAGGTAATCTGCTTTCTTTTTGGCTTCTAATGCTCTTCCATCTGCAGTGTAATAAATTTCGTTTTCTGATTTTAGCCGTTAATTCAGCTTCGTTCCTTGCTTTATTTTAATTTATTACAAAAATATCCTAATCAAGGCATATGAACCTAGAAGAATTTATAGTTCCCTTGTCTTCCCTTCGCCAGATTACAACAGTTCAGCGCACTAAGGGACAGTGTACGCTTCACCCACATACATTTTGAACACACTTAACCACACTAAGGACAGTGTAGGCTTCAACTATATACATTTTGCACACACTACACACCACACACACACACACACACACACACACACACACACACACTTCACTACATCGAATGGTTTAAAGCTCAGGCATGCCCACAATACATTTTCCTAAGCCAACAGAATGGGTAGGACATAAGTGCAATCATTTCCACTAGAAATTGCGCATGAAATGTAGCCGTATCATGGTCATGCAATCTATTCATAGTTAGTCTAAATTAAGGATACGTAGGCTTTAGGATAATTCTTTTTAGTAGCTACATTTTCTACAATAGAAGTTTCAACCATTTTGGATGAGCAAAGGCAAGAAGTGCAGAATCAGGTAATGGGCTACCTTGAGATGTTGCAAGTTTCATTCTGAAGTACCCTTAATTCACAAGTCTGGCTTCTTTTCACTGAAAAGTGAAAATTTTAAGGAAGAAGTCTGTTCTAGCATGTTTATATAGATCAGGACTATCTGCCTTTACAGGTGGAAGGTCACTTTTCATTGTCCACTTGCTTCACAGTACATGTGTAAGTCGGCTTGAAAGAATGTGCACTTCACCATGAATCGTATTTCATTTTCTAATGGACCTATTCTTTTGTAAGATCATCACACTTAGGCCGGCATTTGGCAAATCTCCACTTTGCCAGAAGTATAGAAGTGCATTGAACATTACGTGATTAGTAAATTACGACACCCAAAACAGAGAAAATATATAACACTTAATATGTTGAAGAAGAGGAAGCAAATGCCCATCATATTAAAGAAACATAGACACAAGCAGTAATTCTTAAACGTAAACACTAAACAACTTCATACCTTTGGGAACAAAAGACCAGGTCCACTAGGTGAGTTGATCATAAGCACCTCAACAATACGTCCAGAATCTTCCTGACTACATTCATCAGAATCTCTATATTTATAAGGTATACACCTGATAATGATTTTTCCCGTTAAATTGGAAGGGAACTGATGGGACTCGTGAATCCAATAGTAAGAAACATCAGACCATATTAATGAGTGACGACAAAAACAAACCCCAAAATATTCAGCCGAAGTGGAATGAATTCAATTCCAGCAAATCAAAATTTAGGAGAACTTACTTCCCTTTCAATTGAAGAGAAGGCATTGGGTGCCCCTCCTAATTTTTACAAGCAGATAAGCTGTCACAGAGAGGGAGATCGAGAATAGAGCCAAGAGAGGGAGATTGAGAAACGAGTTTGGGAAGTAACCTGATAGCGTTGTGTCTGATTGTGTTTGCGTCTGGTGATTTCACGAGCTGCTAGCGTTTGCGTCTGATGTGTGTGTGCATGTCTGGGTTGCGTGTATGTGCTTCTGATATGTGAGTGTTTTAAAGAGAAGGAGAATTGAGCCGAGAGTCGAATTGGGGAAGGTAACCAACTGATTACGTGAGATCATGGGATATCTAAAAAAAGGGCTCTACGGTAATGGTATATCTGTTGCCTAAAACTTACTTAGCCACTTGTATTGGGTTTTATTTGGCGCTGACATTTCGCGGGCTTTTGGAGTGTAAAGTTTTCAGCGCGCTCAAGGCGGGAGGAATTTTTACATGACCTATGGCAGCGGTAAAGTGTAGCCGCATCAGTGTAACCTCTATACCAGCAGCTCTTATGGCCGCTGCTATATATAGTATATGCCATCGGTTTTTCTGGCCCCTGTTATCTGCTTATAGAACATTTTTCTTATAGCGAGTTCTGCACATTGTTTGGTTCGCGGAGTTTGAAAATTTGGAGTGCTCCTATTTTCAATGTAACCGTTGTATCCTGGGAGACTTTTGTCAATAGACCATTAACACGGTTGAGGAATGAATAAAGTCTTAAGGACAGTGAATTAAATTCACGCCTTGGTTTCCAGTTTTCTGCATTTTTGTTGTGAGTTATTACATATAGTCCAATTTCTAATTATGTTTGTTCTTAGTATTAGAAGCGTTGTAATTCTACTTGCTAAAGTACTTTTTCGAAGTTGTTTTCTGCACAAGTATACACAAAGCAAATAAATTTTCTAACAGAACAAACTTCATAAGCTTAGTTCTTTAATCATAGAGGTCGATCCCAGCTAAGCTCCTAAATGAAGTAGATCATTTTAAAGTTCAAATGAAAGCCTCCAGTATTTTAAATACCCTTTTCCTTCCATCTTCTTCTCAACTGTTGCTGATACTTCATTCGTTAGCATATTAAAAGCCTCATCTTAACCATTTAAATTGTAATTCCTCCAGTGATAATTCATTAGTCCGACACAGAAGCTTGACTACACGAGCAACCACCTAATCCCCCACACCATCACTGTGTACAAAAAAAAAATGCACATATCTTCAACAGCCAACCCAGCAAAGAACCCGTTCTGATAGAACTAGACTAGTTTTAGCACTTTAGTTTTTGTGCATGAGCTGTAACTTGTCTTGCCTCAAGTAACTTAAGCTTTGAACCTAACAACGAGCACCGGGCACCGGTGAAACTTTTTGATTGGATACATTAACATACGTACAACCCAGAGAGCACCGTTAACAAATGCACACCATCGTGTAATAGGTCCTGATATAGCTAAAAATACGTCTCCAATCTACGGATAACACGTGGCAATTATGACGCATGGTCCCTACTGGCTTATTACGGATTTGGTACTTGCCATATCAGTCATCACGCAAAATTCTAAAAGGACTTTGACTCTATCATCAGAGATAGACATTTGATCCTATAGGATCCTAATTCGATTCTGATTGGAGTTGTGCAAGGCTTAATTCTATTAGGGCTCTCCCTCCTACTACTATATAAAGGGGTCTAACCCCTCAGGTATAGACAAGCTCACACACATACACATTGTGTTCTTATTGCTTCTCAGAGTTCTACATTGTTAGCCATCTCTTACTTAAGCATCGAAGCGTTCCCCCGTCGGAACCTCACTCGGCGGTTACTCCGTGTTCTCTTTTGCAGGCTTATGTCTGGTGTGGTTCCCGATCCAGTTTTTAGCTGCAATAGATTGGCGCCATCCATGGGACCCCAACAGGGAACATGGCCAATCATTCTTCTTCTAACGACTCTTCATGTAGTCGTTCTCAAAATCGCCGCACATGAACTAGCAGCTCTTGTCGACCTGGTCGTTCTCATGATCGACACTCGACCCTTTACGCCGCCATCACGCCAGCACTCTTGAAGATGTTTATGTTTACATAACATCTGCTACTTCCAAATAGAAACCAGATCTCAAAGAAATCAATCTCCGACATCCACTCTGAAGAATGGTAACCTTCGTCATCGGCTAAACTGCCAGCTGTTCAAAACACCCCATGCCGGCCTTACAAAAGAAATCCACGAACTGAAAGACGTGGTGAATACTCTTCAGCAAAAGCTCGACATGGCGGTGGCTCCATCGTCCACCCACCATTCTTATCTGGACCCTAGCGATCTTCGTCTCCGTTTCACCTTTAGATGCCATGCCACAAATACAGATCTCTTGCCGATCCAACTTTCGATCCCAAAGAGAAGAGCAGAGAGCACATGACTAGGAGTGGGTCATGCTACCGTCGTGATCCATCGATCGAAGATAGTACCAATTCTTTTCCCGAACAAGTCGCCAAAATTGAAACCCCTCGGAGATCTATCCACAGAAAGAGGACGCCTGAGTTTTATTCCCGAGAATGGGACTCCTGGAAGGTTGTCCCTAAATATCATTCTCTAGAACGATCTCCCCTGAGGGAAGAATCTGGATATCCGTTATCCAAAGCCATCAAGAAGGCAAAGCTCCCTCCCAATTTTTGAATGCCTCAATGTGACCTCTATGACGGAACTGGGGATCCAGGATAACATGTTTACCAATTCGAAAAAAACATGCTACTCCTCTAGGTCACAGATGCTGTCATGTGCAGAGCCTTTCCTACCACCTTAAGGAAGGTTGCACATGCATGGTTTAACTCTCTACAACCGAGATCCATCCACTCCTTCAGCCAACTATCAGATCTCTTTCAGAAGCACTTTGTAAGCAGTTGCTCCCAAAGAAAAAACTCGGCGAGTCTGCTTAACGTTGTGCAAGAGAAAAATGAGTCTTTGGCATGTTATCTCAGACGATTCAACACAGCCACTTTGGAAATTGATAACCTGGACGAATTCGTGAAGTATACTGCATTCCTCTGAGGCCTCCGACCAACATTCAAGTCCGCATTCTCTGTTAACAAAATTCCTCCAGGTAACATGAAAGCCCTTCTTGAGAAGGCTAACAAATATATTCAAGCTGAAGAATACCTGGAGACACACAGAGGATGACGTGGAGAAAAGAAGGAAGAACAGAAGAAACGATCTCGAGAGTTAACTCCCCAAGGAGTAAAGTCAACAAAACGTTCCAAACGTGACGAACGGCGTCCCAAAGACCCGTTCACCTCAGAAAATCAGACACCCTTCAATGCCAAGCCATCGCAGATACTTCACGAGATCAAAGACAATAAGGCTCTCCAATGGCCAGACAAGATAAGATCTCGACCGAATAAAAGAAATAAAGATTTATGGTGTCAGTTTCACAACGATCATGGCCAAACAACTGACAATTACGGGTCATTCAAGCGAGCAATCGAAGCCCTTATCAAGCGTGGCTAGTTGAGAAAGTTTGTAGCCCACAAAGAAGGACGACAACAGACTCCTCCGTCTGTGGAAGAAAAGAAGAGAGAAGAGAATGCGGGTATGATTAATACCATATCTGGGGGATTAGCCACTGGAGGTTCATCAGGCTAGGCTCGAAAAGCATACGATAGGGAAGTATGCATAACGAGCCAACCCCCGAGTAAGAAACAAAAAGACCGGGCCTATGCCTACAATCTCTTTTTCTGATGATGATTTAAAAGATGTGAAAACTCCTCATGATGATCCATTAATCATCATGATCAGGGCTGAGAACTTTGATGTAAAACGTGTTTTGGTCGATAAAGGGAGTTTCGCAAAAGTTCTATTTTACGATGCGTTCAAGAAGATGAACATTCCGATGGACCGTCTTCAAAATATGGATACACCGTTGTATGGATTCTCCAACCATCCAGTTGTAGTCGAAGGAATTATCTCACTCCCAGTTGTGATCAGTACACCTCCGACACAAGCCAACTTCATGCTTGATTTTGTGGTGGTAAAGGTCCCCTCTGCCTACAACGCCATATTGGGATGACCAGCACTGAATCAGTTATAGGCTATGGTGTCGACTTACCACCTCAAGATGAAGTTTCTCACGGAACACCGGATTGGAGAGGTGAAGGGAGACCATACTACAGCCCGTCATTGCTACATGACTTCGTGTTGAACGAAGAATAAGAAGCACTCATTATCGAAGACCTCTGGGAAGATACAAAAATACAAAGGAGAGAACCAGTCGAAGATCTTGTAAGCATTGAAGTATATCCTGGAGATGAGAAAAAGACAGTTCGGATAAGTTCAAATCTTAAGGAAGACATTATGCTCGAGCTAGTGAACCTATTAAGAACCTACGCAGACGTCTTTGCGTGGACAGTCGCAGACATGCCTGGAATTGATCCCGAGGTTATTAGCCACAGGCTAAATGTTGATCCGTCCAAGAAACCTGTCAAGCAGAAAAAGAGAACCTTTGCCTCAGAAAGACAAGAAAAGATTGAAGAAAAAGTAGATAAACTCTTGACTGCCGACTTTATCGAAAAAATCCACTACCCTGATTGGATTGCCGATGTTGTCATGGTTCCTAAACCGGGTGGCAAGTGGCAAATTTGTATCGATTACACGGATCTCAACACAGCATGCCCAAAGGATAGCTACCTACTCCTGAGGATTGATCTCATCTCCTTATAGATGCTACTTCGGGCCATGAATTGCTCAGCTTTATGAATGCATATTCTGGTTACAACCAGATTATGATGCACAAGGACAATATCTCCAAAACATCGTTCATCACAGAAAGAGGTCTGTACTGCTACAAAGTAATGCCCTTTGGACTCAAGAACGCCGGGGCAACTTACCAGCGCCTAGTGAACATGATCCTTCGAGACTTGATCGGGAAGAATATGGAGGTCTACATTGACGATATGCTCGTCAAGAGTGTAAAGTCTGAATTCCATGTCAAGAACTTGAAAGAAACTTTCGATATACTTTGAAAGTATAAGATGAAGCTGAACCCACTCAAATGCGCTTTTGGAGTTGCAACAGGAAATTTTTTGGGATTTATGGTTTCCCAACGAGGAATTGAGGCAAATCCAGAGAAGATCAAGGCTATCCAAACCATGACGTCCCCAAAAACCGTCAAACAAGTGCAAGAGTTAACATGAAGGGTTGTAGCCTCGGGAAGGTTCATGGCTCGGAAAGCGAAAAACTTTGTTTGGACGGACGATTGCCAGAAATCATTTGAAGAACTCAAAACATACGTGAGCTCTCCGCCCTTACTTTTGAAACCTCTTCCAGGAGAAGACCTATTTCTGTACCTTTCGGTCACCAAGGTTGCGGTCAGCGCTATTTTGGTCAAAGAAGAAGATGGAGTCCAAAAACCCATTTACTATGTTAGCAAAGTCTTACAAGATGTAGAGACAAGATATCTGAAGATCGACAAGATTGTACTAGCCCTTATCATATCAGTTATGCGTCTTTGACCGTACTTCTAGTCTCTTACCATTGTCATTCTAACGGACCAACCACTTAGAAAGGTTTTACTGAGCCCGAGGCATCAGAAAGATTAGTAAATTGGTCTATCGAGTTGGGGGAGTTCGATATCTAATATAAACCTCGCACTACAATTAAGGCCCAAGACTTAGCAGACTTCATTGTCGAGTGTACATTACCTGAAGACCCCCCTCAATTAGTAATTTCTGAAGCTCCAGATCCTTGGAATCTTTATGTAGACGGTTCTTCAGCTGTTGGTAGCAGTGGAGCAGGAATCATTCTCCTCAGCCCCATCAGCCCATAAGGTTTCATGGTTGAGTATGCCCTCCGCTTTGGATTCCAGGCCTCAAACAATGAAGCGGAATATGAGGCCCTTCTAGCGGGAATAAGGCTGGCACATGCTCTGAAGGTAGATTTACTGTCAGTACATAGTGATTCTCTATTAGTGGTCAACTATGTTTTAGGAGACTATGAGGCTAGAGACGAAAGAATGGCTCAATATCTCCAATTAGTCAAGAATTTGGCATCGAAGTTCAAAAACTTTGCCATTCAGCAAACTACCAGAGATCAGAATATGCAAGTTGACACATTGTCGAGGCTGGCTTCAGCCAAAGTCACAAATGTTCAACGTTCGATCTACCTTGAATTCCTCAAAGAACGTAATATCAGTTCTCAAATTAAAATTAGAGTGGTAGATCAAGAACCCAGTTGGATGGACATAATCATCAAATACTTGTCCACAAGCAAACTACCAAGTGAAAGACATGAGGCGAGAAACCTTCGTGTCAAAGCCGCTCGGTATGCATTAGTGGAAGGAGTTCTATACAAGAAATCCTTTAGCCTTCTTTACCTCAGATGCTTACGCCCATTAGAGTCCTTATACGCATTACAAGAAGTACATGAAGGGATATGCGGTCAACATCTTGGAGGAAGGACATTAGCTTAGAAAATCCTAAGGCAAGGATATTATTGGCCTATGATGCGGAAAGATGCCATTGAATTCATACAAAGGTGCGATAAATGTCAAAAGTTTGCCCCAGTTTAGCATACACCGGTCGCCCCCTTAATTTTGGTTATATCTTCAATTCCTTTTGAAATATAGGGAATGGATCTGCTAGGCCCTTTTCCAGTAGCGTCTGGACAACGTCGATTTGAAATTGTGGCAATAGACTATTTTACCAAATGGACTGAAGCAGAATCTCTTGCAACCATTACTTCAATCAAATGTGAGGACTTCTTTTGAAAAAATGTGGTATGCCATTTTGGAGTACCAAAAGCTTTGGTGGTTGATAATGGAAAGTAGTTTGACAACAGCAACTTTTGAAACTTTTTCACAAATCTTTCGATCGACCTAAGATTCACCTCTGTAGCTCATCCACAATCCAATGGTCAGACTGAAAATATGAACCACAACATCTTACAAGGATTGAAGAAGAAACTGGATGAGGCTAAAGGCACATGGGTTGATGAACTCTTCAATGTGTTGTGGGCTTACCGAACAACTCCACATTCGGTCAGAGGAGAAACACCTTTCTTACTCTGCTATGGAACATAAGCAATGTTGCTTGTTGAGATAGGAGTTCCAACAGTACGGGCTTTATACTTCAACGAAATAAATAACGAAGTTGGACTCTGAGCGAATCTTGATTTGGTAGAAGAAACTCGAACTCAAGCCCATGAATGATCCGTTGTTATAAAGCAACGAGTCACGCGTTATTACGATTAGAGAGTTCGGCCCAAGCAGTTTAAAGAGGGAGATTTGGTCCTTGGCAAGTTAGAAGTCTTCGATCCAAAGGCAGCAACGAGAAAGTTATCTCAAAATTGGGAAGGACCTTACCGTGTCATAAAAGTGCTCAAACCAGGTGCCTATATACTGGGAACACTCTCAAGAGATCCCATCCCTCGTACTTGGAATGCTAAGAATTTGTGCAAGTACTACCAGTAGCATCTTGCCCCGAGGCAAGACACTTCTTTTCAGGGCGATAAGGGGACCGGACCTTATCAAATTTTCTAGCAATAGCTAGCAGATTTTTTCGGAATAATGGGTTGTGCAATCTAGTGTAAATTTTATCTTTTGCTTGAGCAATAAAGTTACTTTTCTAAGCATTGTTGTAATGTGATAAAGTATTCTGCCCAAGCAGAATACCCACCGAACACTCTGCTCGAGCGGAGTGCCAAACTTAAACAAAACATTCTATCAGAACAGAATGATGGCCGAACACTCTGCCCAAGCAGAATGTCTAAACTTTTGCTTTTTTTACAAAAATACAAGTGAGAATAGGCCAAACCAATTAGCTACATATCTAAGTTCGTGAAGAAGCAAAAGTTAATGGGGGCATCGTCACTCCATCAAAGCTTTTACTTCTTCGAAGTTTAGGCCAAGTGAGGGTGCTCGACCTCTTTGCTGACCCTTTAAGAGACGAACGAAGGGTTTGAGACAAAGTAAAAAACACTGTGTGGGAATGGTAAAACCATGAGAAAACATATAGTGAAACCAAATACCATCAAATGAAAAAAAATTAAGTTTTACAAAAGCCCTCGTAAGGGCATCCAAGTAACTCAGTCTAAAAATAAAGAGCCTAGATACAAAGACAAAGTCTAAGGCTCGGGGGCATCGCCAGAGGGACCTTCCTCTGGAGGATGGGAAACTGTAGCATCTCCTGCCTCTGAAGGCAGAGCAATCTCCCCAGATGGAGAGACAACCACAGGCATGACAAAGTCATCCAGAAGGATGTCAGGGAAGAGCTCTGCAAACATCTCCTTGGCTTTCATGAAGCCCATCTCATAGATCTCCAAACCATCATCCGTTCGCTTCTTCAGCCATTCTTCCCCTGTATTTCCATCGAGGAAGTCGTGGATGCCTTGGTCTCGAGCCTCTTCCACCTTCTTCGCCTCTTCGACTGTCTTCCTCTTCGCCCATTCCAGTCTCATTTCTAGGGTCTCAATCTAAGCAAGGTAGTCAGCCTCTCTCTTGCTCAGCTCTTCAGCGCGACGAATGGCTTCATCTGCCTTCTTAATGGCGTCTTTCTGCAAGGGAGAAAGGAATCAATACGGGAATGAACATTAAAACACAGACTGAAACCAAAAACCTACATAAAGCACACCTAGAGGAATGCTCTCAATAGGAGATATGCTAGAAATAGTAGGAGGAGGAGGAATCAAAGCTCCCGCTGGAATAGGCTTATGGGGAATAATCCTCGCCCACTCTACCTACTGCTCTGAAAGAGGCTCATCAGTGGAAAGCCCTCCTCGAAGTTTGATGTGGCTAAGAATATGCTTGGTAAGGTTGTTAGGAAAGGGCTTGCCTGGGTTCTCAAAATCCTTACAGTAAGGGTTCCAATCTCTTTCAAACGGTAGCTTCCCCTTATCCAGACAGCCGATAAAGAAGTATCTGGAATGCCAACCCTTATTGGACTTGGGTCCACCCTTCAGAAGTCGTTGCCTACTATGAATGTAATACCATCCCGAGCAGTTGGCAACTTCTTTGACAAAATAGATTTCAAAGAAGACTCTCATAAAATCTGTTACATCTGGTTTATAGCCTGAAGTCTGAACCAAATATATAAGTCTAACCAGCTTCTTCCAACCATTGGGAACAAGCTATCCGGGAGCCATACGATAATGCTCAAAGAAACGAAGAGCAAAAGGGTGAAGAGGAAGCCTATACCCAGACTTTCCCTGATCCCTGTTTCAAATTTAGTTTCGTAATTAGCTGGTTCTTGCAAACCTGGAACACAAGCATACCAGCCTTTGGGAATAGGATATTCCCGAATCAACTCCAACAGATCTTCGGTGGACATCTTATTTGACTTCTCATCGGCAGTATACCAAGGCTTAGGATTAGCCTTATCCTTGGCTTGATCCTTCACATCCCCTAAGGCATTTCTGGCAGGAAAAGAATGTGAAGGTTGAGAGATTGAAGGCTATGGAGGTTGGGAAGATGAAGGTTGTAGTGATTGTGAAGTTGGAGGCTGCGGAAGTTGTGGATTTGAAGTTCCAACTTCACTTCCTGAAGTTGGAACTCGTTTTGAACTTGAAGATGAACTACTACTAATAACTATATTTTTCTCAGTAGAAGAAAAAGACGTTGAAGTTTCGGACATGTTTTTCTATTACTGACTTAGAAATTACGAAACTTGAAGTGCTGAACAGAAAGAAGAGAGAAAGATGACTTATTTGAGAAGAAGAAAGCTTTCAAATGATTCGAGTGAGGTAAAAATGAAGTGAAACTCTCCTCTTATATAGAGAAACTCCAAGTAACCGACTCTTGGAGAACTTAACGGTTCATTATCCCCCCACGTGTCACAACCAAAGGAGAAGAGGAATTTGAAAAATAGAACTTCCCACTCATAGGAGTTATTGCAAAGAGACACATGGAAGGTTAAGCCGAGCACAATTCTGTCTGAGCACTCTGCCCGAGCAGGATGCCCTTTTTTCGAGCACAATTCTGTCCAAGCAGAATCATCCCCGAGCACTCTGCCCGAGCAGAATACCCTTTGGACTAACATAATTCTACTCGGGCAGAATTCTGTCTGAGCACTCTGGCTGAGCTGGCTGGACTGAATTCTGCCTGAGCAAAACTCTGTCCGAGCACTCTGCTTGAGCAGAATTCTGTCCGAGCACTTTGCTCGGGCACTCTACCTGAGTAGAATACCCTTTGACCGAGCACAATTCTGTCCGAGCAGAATGCCCTTTGGCCGAACAGAACTCTGCCCGAGCAGAATGTCCTTTTGCCGAACAGAACTCTGTCCGAGCAGAATTCTGTTTGAACAGAACTCTGTTTGAGCAGAACTGTCTTTGGATATTTGAAATGTCAAAAAAAATAGTTTTTATTCTGTTTTGGCATATTTCGCTATCACCAGTGAAAAAAGTGAGCTTCCACCTGCTTCATTAATGCTGGTAAAAGCAGGGAGCATATGATATAACTAAAAATACGCCTCCAATCTACGGATGACACGTGGAAATTATGACGCATGGTCCACACTGACTTATTACTGATTTGGCACTTGCCGTATCAGTCATCACGTAAAATCCTAAAAGAACTTTGACTCTATCATCAGAGATAGACATCTGATCCTCTAGGATCCTAATTCGATTCTAATTGGAGTTGTGTAAAGCCTAATTCTATTAAGGCTCTCCCTCCTACTACTATATAAAGGAGTCTAACCCCTCAGGTATGGACAAGCTCATACACATACACATTGTATTTTTATTACTTCTCAGAGTTCTACATTGTTAGCCATCTCTGACTTAAGTATCAGAGGGTTCCCCCGCCAGAACTCCACCCGGCGGTCACTCCGTGTTCTCTTTTGCAGGCTTATTTCTGGTGTGATTCTCGATCTAGTTTTTAGGTGCAACAGGTCCAGAACCCCCCCCCCCCCCCCCCCCCTTCGCTTCTCACACTGACATACAAAAAGCAAGTTCTATCTGTATTCATTCATCACCATCTCTATACACCAACAAGATAGCGAGAACAGATATTTCCGAATCTCTAATTACATAAAATGTTCAAGCTTGATTCTTCTACGGTACAAATTTATTTTTAAGGGGTTTTAGGGGAACGGTGGTTCTCCAAACTGCCCATAGAAAGGCCAAAAAAAAAAACCAAAGGAAAAGCGAACTCAGTTCTTACTCAGTATCTTTAGAACTTCAAAAACACCACCACCTATGCTGATGTTGAAGGGCTCAAGAGTCGGCTCCTACCTACTACCTAAGGTGACAGGATATATAAAGCTACGGTTCACGTCCACAGCGGACCATTTATTTCTTTATTCGGATGGAGTTGTACTTTTATCAATAATTCCATTCAACTTCTGATGAACGAGAATAATTACACCTTTTGTACTTTGTCGGCTTAGGAATAAATGAATTGGTGGCGTGGCTCACGTTCTCGTTTAAAATTAGTAAGAGCTACGTACCGGGTATTTATATTGGAACCACAATAACAGATATATAATCATAGTTGATATGTTTTCTTTATTATAATTGTTGTTGTTGAAGGTAATATGGACAATTCTCTCAAAATTAACAAAATGCATATTTAGCAAAAATGTAAAGGTGTGGTTACTCCTACTAAAGCCTACTCAAGCAAAATAACCGAAATTCTCTAACTTGATCATGGCTAAATCTGTGAGGAAAGGTGTTAGTATACTCTAATAATAAGTAATGCGCTTCATTTAATCACAAACTTCTCACAAATAGTCTAACTCGGAGTACGTTCTTTATTTACCATTTTTTTATTACACTAATCGTCTTTGCTCTTTACCTTGTTACGAAGATCTTCTCTCTGTATGTAAATAGGTTATGTGTGCTTGTGAAATTTTAGTGCGAGGAATTTTGCCTCCATTTTTACTGGATTTTATAATAAATTTACTTATCAAAGAATATGAAATGATGTCAATCTAAGATTATTTTATACAAAACAGAAAGAACTTCACTGATGAAATGGCCGATGCCTAATACTTTCGCTTGTAAATTCATCTGTTATCTTATTGTTAATCTCTCTTGTCTCTTCTTACGTTGGATATATAGGATATGCCTAAGAAAGTGAACATAATTGTCCTGAGTACAGTCTAAACTTATTAACGAACATGCTAAATGGGGCAGACTCTCATACATAATCATTCACCAACCAACTCTCACTTACACGCCTTAAAACCCCAAATCATAACACGAATCAGCTTCTCCTAAGCTCAGTTTAGTAGAACCTCATTTCTGCCACCAAATTTGCCGCAATAAACCCTAAATGGGTTCCTCAGAAGATGGTGTTTATCAGCCTATACTGCAAAACAATGAAGCAACTTTGTCACCCCAATCTCCTGAAAAACAGGATGAGTCGAGCAACAAGCTTGAGAGTATACTATCCGACACCACGCTGCCGGTTTTAAAGCGCTTCCGGTTGGCGACGTGGATTGAGCTGAAGCTCATTTTCCTCCTCGCTGCACCCGCCGTTGCCGTTTACATGGTCAACTATTGCATGTCCATGTCCACCCAAATCTTCTCCGGCCACCTTGGGAATCTTGAGCTGGCCGCCGCCTCCCTTGGCAACACCGGCATCCAAGTCTTTGCTTACGGTCTCATGGTATTTGCCTTATTTCCTCTCATTCATATGTCTTCAATTTTGTAATTCTACTGAGCTTGTAGTCACCATTTTTAACATATCCAACAATTCACGTTCACGGACTAAGAAAAGAGTAGATAAAAGTGGAAACAACAATAATTCTTGATAATTAGCAAACATGGAACTCTTGCCAAAGTGCATACACTACTCCCTCCTGACATAATTTGATCAACTTTCTTTTTTGATCCGTCTCACAAAAATTACTCATTTTTAAATTAAGAAAGATTATGTAAGTTCTTTTACATATTTATCTTTTTTACACTTACTTTTTTCTATTTCTCTCTTCACATTTAAATCTCCATTAACTCATTTTCTCTCTATCCTAGTCTACTTTCTTATATATTTTTATTCATTTCTCTCTTCATATTTAACACTTTACCGATTCATTTTTTCTCTCTTGATGTACTTGCTTCTGCTCCTCTCTGTAGAGATAGAATGAGATACACATAATATATCACTTAAATCCTTAATCTGCATGTAAAAAAAAGTTGATTAAATTACGTGGAACGGAAGGATTAATAGTAATCAATTGGATTTGGAATCCTAAACAAGCAAGTTTCATCATTAACTTTGTTGAAAAGAAAATGCTAAAAATACTCATAGGGACTACCTCGCACAGTAACAATGCTCCATTTTGTTGCTCTTTTTATTTTCTTATTTAATATACACTTATTTTAGTGAACTGATATTTAAGCTTCACTTTTAGTGACACTTAATTTCAGCCTAAATGCTAAAATTGTTGTCGTTAGCGATATATATTGTATCATTGGCGTTGAAGAAAACTCTTCCAAAATTAAGTGTTAAAAGCCAAACGAAGCCAACTATTTAAAGCAAAACAGTCAAATTATAAGTTTCTTCATGTCATATCGCACCTGTAGAAGCAAGGGATATAGTCTTTTGCCATGCTCGCTTTAGCCACAATGAAATTGAAAATGAAAAAGAAAAAGGCGAATTCTTTGCAGTGCTGGTTTGACTCCATGTTATAATGAAGTTAGGGCTATGTTATGTCAACAGCTAGGCATGGGAAGCGCAGTTGAAACTCTGTGTGGACAAGCATATGGAGCACAAAAATACGAAATGCTAGGGGTTTACATGCAGAGATCAACCATTCTACTCACTATAACGGGCGTCTTTATTTGTTTCATCTATATTTTCTCCAAACCAATCCTTATTTTGCTCGGCGAATCTCCACGTATCGCGTCGGCCGCTGCCCTGTTCGTCTTCGGCCTCATCCCTCAGCTCTTTGCGTACGCCGTGAACATGCCTATACAGAAATTTCTACAATCTCAGAGTATCGTGGCACCAAGTGCATACATCTCCGCAGCTACACTAGTTTTGCATCTCTTGCTAAGCTGGCTTGTGGTGTACAAGATTGGGCTTGGGTTGCTGGGTGCTTCGCTGGTATTGAGTTTGTCCTGGTGGATTATCGTAGTGGCCCAGTTCGTTTACATATTGAAAAGCGAGCGGTGCAAATATACATGGGCCGGGTTCAGCCTGAAGGCCTTCTCGGGCCTGCCGGAGTTCTTCAAGTTATCGGCTGGGTCTGCGGTGATGCTGTGTTTGGAGAATTGGTACTTTCAGATTCTGGTTTTGCTGGCTGGCCTGGTTGATAATCCTGAATTGGCTCTGGATTCTCTTTCTATCTGGTAAGAGAAACAAGTGAGGCCATGTTTTGCCTTTCAAACCAGAAAAGGTTAATTTGGGCCACCAATATCTGGCCCAAGTTAGGCTTAATAATTAGTGTTAAGATAATTTAAAATGCTAAAAAAGAAGAAAATTGTATTCTCAATACTTGGATCAAAATGAATCACCATTTCAGAACAATTTATAATAACAAAGTAAATAATTTTAACCGTATCCGTCTGCAACATTGAAAATAAAAAGGGAATGCAAAAAGATTTGTCACCGCACGAAATAATCTTTTTCTTTATTCTTTTTGCAAATATTGTTACTAAAGGTAGAAATATATTGTTGCTAATATACTTTAATGAACAAATAAAAGCCCTGGAATACAAAAAAGTGGTTCACAACCCCCCCCCCCCCCCCCCCTCTCTTCGCTTTCCTCCTTACACTGATGTCAACAAGCTAAAATAAATCATTATTTGCATCGCTCTATTTGATTTCCCTCTTTGGGGGAACACCTTGTTGTTTCTTTGAGTGGTCAGTCCTACCATCTTTTCTATTTTTAGCTAATTTAAGAATTCATGTGTTCAACCGACTTAATTTGTGCATGTTGACTGTAGCATGACGGTACAAGGATGGGTGTTCATGATCTCAATTGCATTCCAAGCAGCCGCAAGGTATGCTGTCTGCTTTTATTTTTCATTATGTTCTAAAAGGAAATTTGTGCACTTTATTTGTCGCTAAAGATACATTAAGGATACTATTCAAAGATTGTATTTTAGCTTCCCTTTTTATTATTCAAGCCATTTTTTGTTGCCAAGAGTCTTATAAGTGTTGTTATATAGCACTTTTAGTGACACTTGTTGAGCTGAAATACTCAAAGTAGAACTCAAATGGAGTATCAGTTTCCTAATAATTTTAATTTTACCTTTCACCATATGGACCTGAGTGTAACACAACATGACACATGATTGAATGATGCGCAGTGTAAGAGTAAGTAACGAACTGGGAGCAGGACATCCAAAGGCAGCTGCATTCTCTGTGGTAACAGTGACATGGATCTCTATTGCCATTTCTGTGATTGCTGGGATAGTAGTGCTTGCGCTACGCAATGTCATCAGCTATGGCTTCACCGATGGTGAGATTGTGGCCAATGCCGTCTCGGATCTCTGTCCATTACTAGCTCTAACCCTGGCTCTGAATGGGGTCCAACCCGTCTTGTCAGGTAAGCATGAAAACTAGTAGTAGTGTGCCATAACAAGTGCCAATATAAGTCAGAATGATGAGTAAAATAGTTCTATTAGGCACACTTAAAAATGATTTTTTTTTTTTTGCTTTTAGTGACGATATTAGCGTACCATATGTTGTTAAATTTGCATGACATATATGTGAATCATGAAGGTGTGGCTGTTGGATGTGGATGGCAAACTTTCGTTGCGTACGTGAATGTTGGCTGCTATTATGTGATTGGAGTCCCATTGGGTTCGCTACTCGGTTTTTATTTTAAGCTTGGTGCTAAGGTAATTGTTTAGCTTTAGTCTTTGCAATTATTTATGACTGAACTTTTAATTTGGTTGCAATCCTAGTCATAACCGTCTTATTATAACTTTCATACAACGAAAATTAATACACTAATTGTTAAAATGATTAGTAACAGTAAATTCAAGTTGTAGCCAAGAATTTCGTAATTACATGATCATATACCCGCCAAAACTTATCAGCAGAGGAGACAAGCTTCTAAATAAACCTCAATTGATAAGTTACACTCGGATGCTAATCTTTTAGTTTGTGATGACTTTTTGCGTTCAATTCAACATACTTTACTACAGCATTACGTTCTATCTTACTTAAAGGAAAAACATGAAAATAATTTCTATTATGTTTCTTTTTTGATGGACGTATTAGAAGCAAAACTCGTTTAAAGGTTTCAGAAAATGCTATAGTTTTGAAAATTTTAGCTCATATTTTTACTCATCAATAGTACGACAAATTGTGCGCCATGTACTTTGAAAGACCAGCCGAGGCTCTCTGTTTCTAATACACGACTCTGGATGTCCACTTCACATGAGAGTTAACATTTCACTTGAGAGTCAACGTCAAAAGGAAAATTCAAATATGCCATCATAGTAAGTCAACGCTAGGAATCCAAATGCTTCTTAGCGCAAAGTTTTTTGCTATAAAAGAGCCTAGTTCGTTATGTTATTCCTTGCGTTTGTGCAGGGAATATGGTCAGGAATGATAGGCGGCACAGTGATACAAACAATGATCCTATTATGGATCACATTTCGAACGGACTGGAATAAAGAGGTTAATCTTATTCGATATTTCTAATCACACAGGACTTGCATTTTTACATTTCAAACATGATTATTTGCTTTAATTCAGGTGGAAGATGCTATGAAGAGATTGGATAAGTGGGACGACGACAAGAGAGAACCACTTTTGAAGGAGTAGGAAGAACTTCTATTTCAAGTTATGGGCACAAATCCTTGTAACAATTCAGACATCAAAGGAGGAAATAAAAGTAAAAGACAAAAATATCTTCTAGGGTTGGGTCAAGTTACCATGTAATCGCCGGGAAAAGAGAGTATGATATGCATGTGCTTTTGATCTTTTGATTCCATTTTTTAAATTTCAGAATTTATGATGGTGTTGTCAAGAATATATAGCATAGATTACGTAGTACTTGTTTCGCTTTATTAGTTTAAAAATAGACGGTAGAGTTATGCCGGTGTCGTCCATTCGTCTCCTCCATGTATATGTGAACACAGGAAACTAGAGCTTCAAAAGTTATTTCGGGCGTCACTAAGTGTCATTAAAGCTTAGTAAGTTGTCCATAAAAATTGTCATTTTCTGATGTAGGGCACATGAGGGAGCATTTCAAAATGCCCAAATTTGATAATTTATAAGACAAAACATTGGTTAAAGGAGGACTTGAGAACTGCTACAATGAATTTTACTTGTTAGAGATTTATTATGTGTAAACGTGGAATTTATTCACTAATTTTGGCGTAGCTTAATTTTTCAAAAGATACTTATATAGCATCCAAGAATTTCACAGAAAGGAAAATTTTAGTTGAAAAGATGGTGTGTCAATTTCACTTTTGAACCCTTACATTGGACACGGGAAGGCACTTAAACACAACAACAAGAGCCTCTATCCCATATGAGAGAGACATTGGACTTCTTAGACAGAGTTATGAGAATACGACTCAACCTAAAGTTAGGGTTTGAAATGCCGTGAAAGGAACATTAGACTCCATAAGGCTGATTGCACTTAACGCTTCACGGACGTGGTATAAAGAAAAAGATTAACCCTAGTCAAATGAACAATCTCTCATTCTTCTCGTGGATTTAACAAACGTAAACCCCAGTATTGATGCAGGCGAGAAATTATTGATAACGGAGCACTATTTTAACTTTTATTTTTCATTTGAAATTGGGTCTTTGTTAAATATTAGGCTATAAATTTACTCATAATATTAGCACCTTAAAGAAAAATTAATATACCTAGAAGACCTTCAAAACTTAAGTCGACAGAGGACACTGTAAAATTTAATCCTATGTATCGAGAAATGAATGGAAGAACTTGGAAGATGGGCTTTTCCATTTGTGCTGAAACTAAGAAGGGTCTTTTTGTCTAAATTTGCTCTATTAGTGAGACAAGAGTTGCAAGGACCTTAATGGAGACTGTTAAATGGGTCGCCATCACTAAGTTCACACATGAGCCCATAAAGATATTACCACCCAATGGCTGTTAAATTCTTTAACTCTTGAAAATTACTTTAAAGATTGCATAAAAGACTCACAATCTAAACGAGCTGATGATGCAGTCAACAACTAATTATACCCAACAAACCTAGAGGAATCTTTTGACTACAAATGAGCATATAAATATCAAGAATAAGTATCAACAAAATGGATTCTTTTAATCATTCAAAGAGAAAAAACAACTTGAAAATTTGCACAACCTGAAAGCATCTTCGCATAATTTTACTTGCATTCTTGTTAAAAAACGACTTGTATCATAATATAGGTCAACGATTTTGGGAGGAGGAGTAATTTGAGAAGACCAAATTAATTGATTTCAAACTCAGAAATTTTAAAAAGTCACCTTACTTTTTTCACAAGTTTTCAAATGAAACCCACCCTTCACTAAGTTTTAATCTCAAAACCCCTTAAAACCTAATTTTTCCGGACTATAATACAACATGATGACCAATTACAAGATACCCTAAAATTTAAGTTATCACTCAAGAGGACTAGATGGCGGTCAACTACCTCAGCTTTTCTTGAAAAAAGATGTTCCCCATGGAAAACGTCTGACGGAGTTAGCTTATCATCGTTGCCAGAGTACTAGCTCTGTTGAAGAGGTTTTTTTTTTGGATCTCTCCTCATTGTACAACTGTGTAAAAGACTGGATGCTTTATCAGTTTAAAAATAGATGGTAGAGTTAGGCCGGTGTCGTCTATTCTTCTGCTCCATATGTGAGCACAGGAAACTAGAACTTGAAAAGATATTATGGTTTGTCTCTGAAATCTTCTAATAACTTTTTCCCCTCCGACCATATTATTTTTGCAAGTTTCGGTAAAGCGTAGTAAGTTGTTCGTAAAAATTGTCATATTCGGTTGTAGGGCACATAGGGGGAGCAATTAAGAACGCCCAATTTGATGATTTATAAGACAAAACATTGGTTAAAGGAGGATTTGAGAATATAATATCTACTTCTCTGCTATGTTGAATTTTACTCGTTAGAGATTTAATGTGTAAACAATGAATCTATTCACTATTTTTGCCGTAACTTAGTTTTTATAAAGATACTTAATTATCTACTGTCTAAGATTATCACAGAAAGGACAAATTCAGTTGAAAAGATAATGTATCGGTTTTAGTTTTAAACCTATGCATTGGATACGAGAAGGCACTTAGACACGACAACAAGAGCCTCTATATATCCTATATGAGAGCGACATTTGACTTCTTAGACAGAGCTATAATACAACTCAACCTAAAGTTAGGATTTGAAATGTGGTGAAAGGAACATTAGTAGACTCCATAAGGTTGATTGCACTTAACGCTATTGAGATTTTTTCTTATTTACACTTCAAGAGACGTGGTATAAAGAAAAAGAACAACCCTAGTCAAATGAACAATCTCTCATTCTTCTCATGGATTTATCAAACGTAAACCCCAGTTAACACATCGACGTTTTGTTCCATCTGTCAGTTAATTGGCAACTCAAGGCCATCACCTCTTTGACTACTTCAAATGACCCTAAGCAAATCCCTTGATCACCACCACAGCTCGAACAAAACGTCCTCAACGCTTCACAGAATCACCGCACACTTCAACCCCACCAACCCGCCCACCAAACACTGTTCCTCCCTATCTAGTGAGAGAATTTAGGACTGGTAATAAACATGAAGACATTCAACAATGCTATCTCCTCAACCAACCAACCCTCAGAAGGATCTTCACTTTCCTATTCAGGTTATCATGGCAACGCAAATAGCATCGCGTGAACGAATGAGTTCGGTCAAATGGTGGGATGAGTCGGAGAACTAGGAAAGGGCTTTTCTATGGGAAAGGGTTGTTGGAGATTGGGGGTGTTGGAGCATATTTCATGACCCCTTACTTTTTTTAGTACAAACAAAGATAACATGCATTGAAATCTAGCGTTCAACAATGCATCATGAAAATAGCGCTGCATTGAAATCTAGCGTTCAACAATTCTCATACTAGAGTCAAAGTTGCTCAGCCTTGAAACTATGACTACTTAAGAACAAGTAGAATCATAGTACACATATAATATTCAAATTTTTTTAACCAAGCTTCTCAAGCCCACAAGGCCTTGTGCTTTATCCCAACTTTCATGAGTCCTCTATTAGTCCAAATGTCATAGGAAGCAGCCTCACATCAACACTCATATAGGTGAGTCTATGTAACTAGTATATCCCACCCGTATAGGTTATAGAACTCATTAAGAGATTATAAAGAATCTCAATCTCTAATATCATTACGTGAAAGATGTACTTACACTATAAAGAGTGACATTATATCATAAGATAAGAATAGCACATGCATAAAACTAAGTCACTCTGAAATCCGTTGGTCTTTGCCTAGTTCTTGAGAAATTTTTAGGAATTGTATCATCATGGGCCATATAACTTATCAAGAGATTATAAAGAAGCTAGGCCTCGAATAGTGTTACGAGAAACATGTACTTACTTATACTGAAGGAGGGAATTATGCCATAACACAAGAACAACACATGTATAGAATCAAGTGACTCTATAATTCGTTTTTCCCCTCTTAGTTCTTGGGATCTCCCATCTTCAGGAATTGTATCCTTGTAGGTGACTTATAGGAATTTGGACTTGAGTCTCATCCCCCTCGATGTACATCAGACATTTGCCTCTAGCTACAGTTCCATAATTTTCACAAGACAAAAGTCTGATTAACAAAAGTCTAATTTTCACAAATAATGCAACAACAAACCTGTTTTTTTTGCATTCTTAAGGCACCATTTGCCTTATCTCGATTATATACTTCTATGAAGTTAGTTGGCCGACAACTTATCAAGGCTAAACTTTATAATATCGTCCCATGTAACACCATCACATTTTTTTTTATCTGGGACACATGTTGAGGCAGTAGAAGATTCATCATTAAATGACAAGGGTCTAAAAAATCACTTCTTTTTCCTTAAAAGTGAGCCTTTAATGGTCGTGCTAGTAATCAGTAGTCTTGCTACCACGGTCACAAACATGTGACCATTAGCCTGCTACTATAAGCTACTCAAAACTTTTTGAGGTCAATCTTGTTATACGCTAGAGATGCCTTCGTCTCTTGATTTCAAAAATCTTAAAATTTTTTGTAACACGGGTAAGAAAAACTCTTACTTTTGTATTTACATTTCTTAAGAGTAAAACCAAATTGTTTTTTGCACTTTCAAGTGGTTCTTTCCTTCAAAGATCTCAAAACATTTCAAAGCACATCAGATTTTGTGAAATTCTTGAAAATCAACTCTCAAGAATGACCCTGTCGAGTTAAAACTATATCTTTATACTAACAAAGAAACTTTAAGAGCCTTTCAAAACGTAAACCAGATATTTTTTTTTTCATATTCCCTCAAAAGTAGTTCGATGAGAAAATTTGTGCCAATATAAGATGATGATAAAGTGCATCGCTAGTATATATTGACGGTACATATATGTGTTCCTTAAGTGCTCAAGGGAACACAACACATTGACGTAGATATGTTTAACTCAGGCAATAACTACAACCAAGTAAACCAGCAAGAGGTTTATGCACATTGATATCGATAATTGTAAGAAATGAAGTGCTTTACATCAAGATCAATGGTTTATGCGCTTACATTTCCGGTAGATGTATATCAATCATATAAACCATGCAATATCTTCATTGTTCTTAAGCCAACAACAAACTTTAATGTCAAGATCCATACTTCACGTGCTTGTTTTTCTTTGGGGGTATATTATACCAATCATATAGCACATGCAATATCATCACTATTTGTCATCCAAAAAAAGAAATCATGGTATTAGCCAATTGGTTATAAGTTTATGCATGGACATTGTTCAAGAATACTAGATGAACCCTTCTCTAGTAGCGTTAGAATTCAAGGCAAAAGGAAAATATACAATAAGTAACCAATGTATTTCATGATTGCATTTACTCCCAAAGTCAGATAACCCAACCACCCAACTTTCGTTTTCGTTTCTTTCGTCGTTCTTTATATTATGGGTATGTTTGAAATGTATTTGATTTTCAGTTTTAGCCCACTTTGTAAATTTTTGAAAAGCCCAACTTTTTTTGGGTGTTCAATTCAGTTTTGATTTTTTTAAAAAGGCCAAGAGTTACGGAATCTAGGCCCATTTTCAAAAACCCAAATTTCTAGTTTTCTCTAGTTTTAAAAACTCGTTTTCACACGTTTTGGAGAGATCTCTTGAGTGAGGTCATGGCTTTAAGCCTCACCAGTAATAAAATATGCAATTTTTGTTCAATAGTACACGAGTCATCGTGCCATACACAATGCATGTGCAAAAATGAAAATAAAATAAGAGCTTTGTTATCTGTCATGTGAGTTATTCTATGAATATGTGCTTGATTATTTGTTTTAAAATTATGTTAGGAAGTGAATTCAATATTTAGACAAAGTGAAGAGAGTATTATTGTTGTACAAATAGAATTGACGTAGAAATCAGTAGGCTAAACAAACCAATGCTATAAAAGTTCAATCACCAAAACATTACAGATGCAAATTGCGTTCAATTCTTAGTAGGAACAAAAGTAATTGACAATGTCATTTTTAAACTTTTTCGACTTTAATTTTCTTCTTCAAGGGAACTTCAGAAGTCTCTTCGTCGTTGATTATGATTGCATATTCGTAAACAACGTCAACGATCATTCGTCCTTTAACTCTCCCGTCTTCCTTTTTTTCCATTTGGACGACGAATGTGAATGTCTTTCCAATGCATAATTCCAGCCTTTTCAAGATTTTGCAGTTGATGCCATTTTGCATTTTCTTTTCTTTTAAGTCAGGCGCACTATACATCAATAGAACAAAAAGTTGTAAGTAATGGATTGTCTCATACATCTTTTCTGGATTGTTTGAACTTTGTTACACTGCAACCGGTTAACATTTGCATCAAACAGAGTGAGGGCTGCACTTTGTCCTTCACCAACGACGACATTCTTAAGTATGTACCAGATTCAACAAAGAGGAAATTTAACATCGGTTAGTTGTATGCTAAGATAATAACTCTAGTTGAATCAAAATACACTGTAGGTGAAAACTAAACCTTCTGATGAAGTTATTTTTCTTAGTAAGTCTCTAGCGCTTTGTTTGAACGACATCGTTCTTGGAACCACAAAATCATAAAAGTCAACTTTGCATAGGCCCAAGTGGTGGCAGTATTCGACGAAATCCTGCTTCATCTATCACTAACTCAGGGCGATGTATCTCAATACTTTTAGCCAAGTTCTATGAGAAAGTACCATATGTTATGTTCAATTCAACTAAATACATCTCGACAGCAAATTTGATGTGTTGACCAACTATACAAGCCCAGCAAAATAAGGAAAGCGTACATTGCCACAATTTTGACTCAACTTAGAACGTCAGAGTTTGCAGCCTGCATACAAAAAGTACTGTTATTTTTAGATTGAGTTTGATAACATGAATCTTGCCTAATTAGACAAATGCATACACAAGTAAACACACATGCAAAAGAGTAGAAATATAAGGTTGCCTTGTGCCATCCAACAGAAATAAACAGCTTTCACAGTGTTGCCTGAAAAGTGCTAGCAACACATAACACTTGTTGTGTCTAGAAGTTGATATCCAATTTTTTTGTGTCTTGCATATTTGATTTGCTATCAAAACCATTTTTTTTTTTGGCTTGGTTAAGCATGGCACTACAATATGTACATCTGATTTGAGTTAGCCATGATCTGTTGGAAGAGGTAAAACTCTAATTCTAGCTCAGGATATGCACACACGCGTGCATGAAGAAAGATGATTACGTTTAAGGTACTTACATCGTGAAGGGCAGGGAAGCCACTTCTTGCTTAGAGTTTTAAATAGAGGGTTGGCTCGGAGAAACAAGAAAAAAGTCATTTTCTTTCATACGTTCACATTGTTAAACAGAAACTTCTACTGCAGGGGGAGGAGGAACTGTGCAAGGCTACAAGCATCATATACAAAAGAAAAGAAGAGAAGCATGCTTGAAACAGAACAGAGCAACATGTAGCTGTGAGCACGGAAAAATTTAACATCACATTGGTGTCTTCATCCAAAATGGCTATTGTCACAATTTACCTAGATAATCCTTCTTGAGTCAGAAAAAAAAGAATAGAGTTAAACTACCCAGTGTTAAAGGTGTAGGGAAGACTCAACCTTTCAAAACTACGCATTCTTTGCTCCATCGAGATAAACCGCATACGGCAAAATGGTGCACCTTGGCTGTAAGCCAGTTTGAAACACCTTTCCAACTCGACCTTTGTCAAAAGTTCTTATGTAATCACTGTTACGTCATAGTGCACCAGCAAATGATCCATAGTCACACTAATGTTCTTGCACTTGAAGCACCAGAAAACATTGATTCATGTGTTGTTTCCTCCAATTAATTGTAGCTTGATTGGATGCAGATGAGCCAAGCAAAATGCCTAATTGAGGAAAATGTCAACCTTTTCTCCCGATGTATACAAAGATTACATGATGAATTCCCATTTTCATCATATCTTGATCTTATTGTTGGATAATATGTCTGTTATTGTAATTCTACAAATGCCAAGTCGGTGAGCATAACTTTTCTGAATCCACCAAAATTTGCCTTTCTACAAGAAGTCCTTCCACAACTCATCACTTTTCATCCTTTTGGTACTGGAAGATAGGCAATTAACTGCATGACTTCATTTTGCACTTGATGAGTAATAAAGTACCTAGAGCCCTAGGATCATACCGTAAGCAAGTTAGCCTGCTCACCAATTATAATTGCCACTCAGATTGAGTCAATAGGACTGTAGCTAGCCAGGCCATTTCCCAAACTTGGCTATTATTGGTACATGGTGAGGATAGGAATGTAGTTGCATCTTCCAAGAAAAGAAAGAATAGTTCTCATTCGCTCCCAAATGTTGCACCTGCACGCTCTTACCCAAAAAAAAACTATACTACTCAAGCTCCCGCGTTGGAACCTCACACCCGCTCCCACTCAAACCATCGCTTCATGAAACTAAGCGACGGAATTTGTGCCGGCAAATAACTCAATTCTCAACACTGCATTAGTTTCACTATGCACATTGTTTTAGGTATAAAGGTTTCCTCTTGTATGAAATATACCCAACCATCCGTAGCAATTACTCCTCATCTTGTCCTTAATTGGTATAACCCCACCATCTTATTTACATCATATGGTATGCTTGTGCAGTAGTTATCCACCTTACGATTTGTATTTAAGTTGTCTTGTGAACAGGTTACTTATTAATAATCTTTTGTTTCAAACCATAGTGCCCTGCCTCATATCATTTTCATTGGAACTCCCTTTGAACTTAGTAGATTAGGAAATTAGGAAGAAAACAAATAATTTGACATTTCTAACAGTAAACTTTTGAATAATAAGAAATTGTATACAATTTCTTATGCTATGTGCGACTCCTTAGAACAACAATTTGAATTTGCATTGCGTCACCTGGGAAGGTGAAGAATAATTCCTCCCTTACTATGAACTATGCAATGAAATCCTAGAAAACGATGCTAAAAGAATCGCAATCCTTACAAAGGAAAATCTACGTTAAGAGTAGACAAACACCTCCAGTGCAGCAGTGAAATCCTTTGTCCTTTTAGTAATACTTATTCCAAGCAAACCCAAGCACACCTCAATCCTTTTCCTTTCCTTGGTATTAAAATAAAACGAATAACTTCACTAAACCCGGCGCAACATTTCCCTGGAGCAATTTACTAACCTCTAGAAAATTTCCTAACAGATTTACGTCTCCATAAAGCAAACAAAATTTCTTCCTCATGCCGAGGCACTGAAGTACTAACTCAATGCCAATTTGTATTTATCTTCTGCCCCTTTAATTGTTACTTATATGTTCTACTTAACTCTGAAAGCAATAAAGCAATTATTGAGAAATATCTCATGTGCAGGTTCATTTTAAGCTAATTGAGAAATACCAATTTTATCTTAGAAGTCATGAAATCAGAACTTACCCATAGTTGTTCCACCAATGGATACAACACTAATTGAGAAATATCTCATATGCAGGTTCATTTTAAGCTAATTGAGAAATACCATCAATCGTATCTTAGAAGTCATGAAATCAGAACTTATCCACATTTGGTCCTCCAATGGACATGAATAGCATGATCTAAACTTCAGTTTGTATTTTATGTAAAGCTTGTCATTTAACCATATTACGTCCGACAAAGGCATATCAGTAGCAACTTCTCTCGAGCTATGACATAGATTGGTTATGTTACTTAAAATTCAAACATATGTTAATTTAATAGTGAGGTTGCATGCTCACTAAATTAGATAAATGCATACGTTAAGTAAACAGAGAGTGATAAAAGAAAGCAGTTACTACAGTTCAATTATGAATTACTTTAGTCCAAAAGTCGTATAGGCAGCAAGTAAGAAAACTGTACCTTGTCACATTTCAACTCTAGTTGAAAAAACACTGTTTGCAGCCTGCATAACAAAATTATTATCAATTAAAAGAATATCTTAATCTTCTACGCTTAGAAAGGTTTGTCTAAGGTATGTTGTATCCAATACGATATGATTAAAGATGGCAAGCTCAATTACAAAAACAATGTGCAGATCGAGATGTACAACCCAAATGCCAGTTGCATTCTTATTCAAGAAGAGGGATCTATTAAAGAGTAGCGGTCCAAGATTACACCGGTTAAGATTTTAAAAATGTGTAGTATACTGTAACGACCCGGTCCACGGCCCCACCACAGGGCATTGCCTCCCTCAAAAGGGCTAGCCAATTAGGTACTTATGAGTTCCTTGGCAAGGTCTTATAAGGGTCATCTCATACTATTCCACATCCGATGTGGGATATTACATATACTGTCATTTAAAACTAGGGAATATTGCAAAAAAGCTCACTTCTTACCATCTACCAAGCACATTATATAGGATACAATCTATTAGGGTGTTTTGGCCCTTTGATTTATTTATTATGCAAAGTTCAATTACAAATGAGGAAATCACTATTGTTCAAAATAGAATTTCATAATTCATGCGGTTGTAAGTTTTTGTGGAAATGAGCTAGAGTAGCTTTACCCATTGATGTATGAAATTACATAAATATCTGCTACTGTGTATCATGTAGAAGTATACCGATCCAAATAGTTTAGGCAGACAAGATTCAGGAAGATAGTTCTTTATTTGATACATGCATAAAGGACTCCTTGTCACATAAAATGGTTCGATTAAGCTACACTTGATTTTAGGCATTCATATATTCATGGGCCATAAGAAGCTGGTCTAAGCTTGTTGTTCCCTTAAGTTTTCCTCGCAATGTAGTCCTGTTCCCTGACTTCGTATTCAGCTCGTGCTTGAACATCTTTAAGATCACTTTCAAAACTTGCTCGAAATCCTTGAAGTTCTTTTTCAGCACTTGCTCGAACTTCTTCAAGATCATTAATTTCATGCCTTGTGCAACTCCCTCCACAGAAAGTCATTCTCTTCACGGATTTTATCTATTACCGCCATCCTAAGCCTAGCACGTCTATAGCCTCCACGACTAGATATAGGGGCCAATAGGTCTTTTAGAGTAAAGAGGTGTAGAGAACTTTGGATCGGGCTTTCGAGACCTTCCTGTTGACGATGACACCTTTTGCAATGAACAATGGTCAGGGACATCCATGGTTGATTCACTCCTTGGTTAGATCCTTGGTTACACAGGCTACTGTTAAAGCCAAAAAAATCACCAGGTAAATGAAACACATCAATTACAAATAACCTTTTGAAGTACACAACTCTCATAACTCGTCATTATATCCTACTATTCAACGGCTTATCATCAACAATATTCCAGAGAAGTTCTAAAAAGTGAACATAGGATTGGAACCAAGTTCATGAGGGTGGTCCCTTGCTCCACTTGACCTGACAGAATCTTAAGATTAGATTTCTTAAACATACCCTATTATCATCATCTTATCCTATTATTCAGTGGCATATCCTAAGTAATGTTCTAGAGAAGTTCTAAAAAGCAAACATAGGATCGAAACCTAGTTCATCATGGATGTGCCTTACTCCACTTAACCTAGAGGCAATCTTAAGATTAGATTTCTTAAGCAGTCTACCATTGCGAATACTGTAGTGGAACACTGGTGCATCTCATGAGATATCTCTGTATGAATCATGTTAATTTTCTATTGACTTATTGAGTTCTCCACCTACTTGTTATGATATATAGTTTTAACGGCTCTTCGTACGAAATTGCTTCACACTCTTTTCATTACTCTAGGGCACTTCAATAATTAGATCTACAATAGTCTTTTTTGGTGCTCACAACCATTTCTTTAATGTAGTCAATTTATCATATTCTGGATAAAGTACTCAATGCATCATATTTCTTGTCCACCATCTTACTATGTTCGCTGTTTTTTTTTTTAAGTTCCGAATGCCGAACTAAAAGTATTGATTGTAAGGAAGAAAAGAGACACAATTAATTGAAAAGAATCAAAAAATTAAATTAAAACCAAACTACGTCAATTTACAACTATCAAGGAGATAGAGAAAGCCATAGAAAACTATCAGAAGCTGAATTAAATTAAATCATATAAGTTGCATGCATGCAGCGGCAGAAACAAACAAATGAGATATTAGGGAGTAAAATTCAGGAGAAACTAACCTCTATTCGGTTATCCTCCCAATAGATTGTCATTAAAGAGGCAAATTGTGCACACATGAAATCTTAATACGCTTCCTATTCGTTCTCACTTTTGAATGCCGCAAAACTAAGATTGTTGATGGTAACGAAAACATCAAACACAATAAATTGAAAAGAATCAAAAAAGTAAATTAAAATCAAACAACGTCAATTTACAACTATCAAGGAGATAGAGAAATCCATTGAAAGACAGCACACAAGTTTATAATCTACTCTAGGAGACTGAAAATGAATTAGAAAATTTCAATAATCAGATCAAAAATAGTCTTTTTTTGTGCTCAGAACCATTTCATTAATGAAGTTAGTTTACCATATTTTTGGGTAAAGTACTCGGTGTATCATATTTCTTGTCAACCATCTTATTACATTTGCTATTCTTTCTAAGTTCTAAATGCCGAACTTAAATTATTGACGGGACGGAAAAAATGAAACATAGTAAACCGAAAACAATCCAAAAACCAAACAACATCGATTTACAACTATCAAGGAGACGGAGAAATCAATCGAGATCTATAAAAAACTGAACGAAATTAAATCCTATAAATTACGTGCAATGACAGAAACAAACGGAGATAGTAGGGAGGAAATTTCAGGGGAGAACCTTTATCCTGTTATGCTTCCCATACATTGTCGCTAAGCATGCAAATTGCATGCATGAAATCTGACTAAATAAAAAAACTAAATTAAAACCAAACAACGTCAAATTACAACTATCCAGGAGACTGGGAAATCCATCGAAAATGATCATAAGCTAAATTAAATTAAATCCTATAATAAGTTACGTGCAACGACAAAAACAAACAAAGGACAGAGTAGAGAGGAAAATTCAAGAAACACTAACCCTTGTCATGTCCCACATCGACAATACATGGGGTTTGGGATTGGTTCTTACACCCGGTGGACTTCTCCTACTTTTGAGCATGCTTTTGGGTTGGACACCAGGCTCAACATGGTATCAGAGTTAGGCCCCTACAGCCCCATTCGATCCAACGGGACCACCTTTTATTCAAGAGGAGCACCTCTTATTTCCACGCTTCGCGTGAAGGCGGGTGTCAAGTCCCACATCGACAATACATGGGATTTGGGATTGGTTCTTACACTTGGCGGGCTTCTCCTACTCTTGAGCATGCTTTTGGGTTGGACATCAGGTTCAACACCCCTATCCAGTTTTCCTTCCAATAGATTGTCGATAAAGAGGCGAATTGTATGCACAAAACGTTTGAGTTGAACGCGTGAAGGCTCTTCAATATTTAAAACTGATACAGAGATGAAAAACCACACGTTCGATGAAACTTTGTGAATTGGATGGATCGAGTTGTTTGGCAAAGGGAATTTGAAGGGGAAGGGTTTTTGAAGATTTATAATTAGTAGGTAGAAAGTCATCCTTGTGTGAAGAATTCTAGCCATTGAATGTATGAAGAAGTATAAAACAATTTGTACAGAAAATGGTGGGATGAACCGAAGAGAAACGGATGAACCGAAGGAAAGGGGAAGGGTGTCTGGGAAGAGTCAACGACGAATTCAAAAATTGGGTCTTAAGGATAACGAACTTATCTAAGGGTATTTGTGACAAACAAATGTTGGTTTGAAGGACTTTGACGGTATAACAAATTTATGTAGGGGCATTTTTTACCAAAAAATGATTTACAAAAAATTGGCACTTTTAGAAGTAGTACAGATATTTATTTAATTATGTGAGAATGTATTACAAAAAAAAAAAAAACTCAAAGAGTTGTCTTGTCAAACGCTTTTGATTTTCTGTTTTTTGAAAACCAAAACTTTGTCAAACTTTCAACAGTTTTTTAAACTGGTGAAAAAAAAACTAAAATTCTTTTCAATTTCAAACAAAAAAAAAATGCAAACGCTGTCAAACGCTCCCTATGTCTCAAGATCTATAGGATGTGCACACCAAATAAATGCTACACATACAAGAAATTTTCAATATAGGGCACGCTAGATACAAAAATTAGACCAAATAAAACAGGCCACGTGGATAAATTTTATATGAGCTCAAACTTTACATCAAGTAATAGATTAAACTTGACTAGCGACACTTTTTAAAAAAAATCCTATAATTAGATTAAATTGCCAAAAAAGTATCACACGTCGTCAACATACATGACATATATTCTAGTCATGACCTAAATAAGATTTCAACATAAGGTCAATGACCCTAATTTTCGTATGAGCACTTTGAGATTAACATGAAACATATATATTTCGAGGATCTTCCATCCTTTTGAAACATGTTATTTTTTGTTCTTTTCTGAAAAATGTCAATAGTCTATAACAATTACGATAAACAGTCACTCACTTTTGACAGGGTTCCAAGCATAAACAAGCGTTTGTTTCTTTTGTAATGTGTTTAAACATGCATAGATTCTTAGAAAAATAGTACAGTATAGTATAGCCAAAAACACATGTGACTCATATCTAATCGAGCCTAATGCAACGTAATTAAAAAAAACGTAAAAAATTGTTATTCATGGATATTCAAGTGGATATTCAATATACCTAACTCCCATTGCACAGTTCAAAAATACAAAGTTTCAAGCAAGATGTTGGACCATTAACATAAACCTTGTAAATGTTAAACTGATCTTGTAAATGTTCAACTGTTGTGATTTTTCACTCAATTTTTCAAGGCAATAGAATCTGAAGATAACCGTATAGCACTTCCTCAAGAAATACTTTTGTGTAACTTAAAAATCACGAGTTATCAACATGTAATGCAAAAAAAAAAACAAACATTTTTCCAAAATCCCCTATTGCCGTAAGCATGTAACTCATAAGATGCATATACGCGATAACATCACTAGTTTCGGTAATCAACCCAAACGGTTGAGGGTCAAGCCACCATGTTTAGTTTACTTCTTAAATCAATACAATTTTATGCGTCTATTAAGGCTTATTAATTTGCTGCTTTTGTGATTACGGGTTAGTATGACTAGCTTAGTTGGTCGTAACTGGTAATATACCATTATACATTGATGTACCATATTCATTTATGTATAGTGATCACATAACTATTTTTATATGACCAACTATTTTTTGATGTACTCAATCACCTGTGGAGTGACCCAATATCCACATGCAAATTTAACGTTACTATAAACTCATCCCTTTTCTAATAAAAAAAACTCAAGCTCACAAACGTAATCAATGAATTAACATAATAATATTGACACGTTGAAGCCATATAAATATATTTATATTCAATAAAATGATTATAAAGCATTTAAAGTATCACACATCTCTAACTTTAAAGAACTATTCATTCTCGTGTCACAAAAAAATGATATTGATCAATCATGACAGAAATTTACTAGATCATCAATATAGTGCAACATAGTGCATGAAAGTTGAACACAAAAGTAAGTGGTTGTCAATATGTTCCCACTAAATTCAGAAGTTGTTGTGCGTATTTCCTATATGCAACATAAAGAAATTGTTAGTAGAGTACGTATCTTGACGTGATATGAAAATATCCCAGGACTCGTACCAGTTCTCAACTTCAGTTCTCAACTTTATAGTTGTAGGAGCTTTGATGACCACTTTGGAATGTCTTGTGCACCACCCAAACCATTGTGCAAAACTTAAGTTTCAAAGTCCTTTTACTTGTGATAACAAACTCACAATAAAAGCAAAAAATCATACACATAATTTGAGGATTGACCCTCTTAAAATTGTTGACAAAACTTTCCTAAAAATCAATATAACATGCAAGCAAGCGCACATAAAAGATTGAGTAAAGGAAAATTAGAAGAGTAGTTTCATCTTTGTTAGTTATGATTATGAGATATATGGTTACCTCAATGTTCTTTGGAACGTGGCCTTATTCTTACTATGCGAGGTACTATTAAAGGTACAAAGGATTTTCCTTAAACAGTTTACAAACAAGTATATTATGACTTGGTTGATGCGAACTAAGTTGCTCTCTTTAAGACGATTCACACACCTATGAAATGTACTGATGCAATATGTTCCGACTTGTCGGACCTAGGATACAATAGCTCAGCTCTTCTTAGTGTAATGCCTCTGAGGTTACACTACCTGAGAGAAGTTGAAGCTTCACCTAGTACCCTACTTTGCCTGATGAAAACAATATCAATTATTTGCACAATTTCAGAGAACATGATGAAAGCATTAGATTTTTAACATTTTTCTTTGTAGTGAGACTTGTAGTTAAAAAAACAATAGATATGTGAATAAAACTAGAAAATAAAGAGCTTGTAACATGCAAAGAATCTCTTCTTGCAAAAGCTAGAAGAATGGCCTTCATACGTTGGTCTAATTAAGTGACACGACTAATCTTTATGATAAGGTACCAAGTACAAATGAATATACTCATAAATTATTTGCAATGCACACTTATAGACTAATAATAGCGAAGTAAAGTAAAATAATGTTTTTATACTTCTAACGGTTTAATAATTATAGCATAATTATTACTTAAAAGTATTTGAAAATTGTATGAAAGACATTTTTATTAAAATACTCCATTAGGGGTTTGAATCCGCGGGGGTAGTGGTGACAAGCAAGTGAGCAACATTGTGATGGGTGCTAAAATATAGGTGGCTAGTGGCTGTACTTGGATGCTAGCGTTCATGAAGAAAAGAAATGTACGGCTTTTTTGGTCAAGAACTAATAGTATTTACATTAAGAGTTATATTATAGGGATCCTTTAGGCCAAAACTCCACCTTACATATCAAAAAGTAAAAGCGGAGAGGTGTCATCCGAAGGGTGGACAGAAGTAGAAGATACAAAAGCATCGAGGCTAGCAACTTTAGCTAATGAGTCCACTATAAGATTAGCCTCGCGGTAACAAAAAGTAACTGTATAGTTGGACGCTGGTGCAGCAGATTCAGGCAGTCGCGGAGGAGGGGGAGGTGTCATTGGCTACGTGTTGTGGACCGAGGAGAAAATTCAAAGTAAAAAGTGAATGAGATTCAATAATAACATAAGATATGTGAAGATCGTGGATAGTGCTTAGCGCAGGCCGAATGACTGACATTTCTGCTATAACATTACTAGCTAAGCCATTGTGAATAGAAAAACCACCCAGGTTACGTGCTGTGGACCTGGTTACGTAAATGCCGCCTATACCAGCTGGGCCCGGGTTACCAGCAGATGCACTGTCGACATTAAACTGAAAGTACGTAGGGGGAGGGGAACCCAGCCAATGTGGATAAGAGAGTAGGGGTTTTTGCAGGGGGGGCCCTCAACTGAGGAAATAGTGATGAAGGCATGGACATGAATTTTTAGCAGAGTGAAATATGGCGTGCAAGTTTATCAGCTGATGATGGAAAATAGTGTTGTTACGTGCGAGCCAGGCTTACCATATGATAAAGAGAGCATCATGCAAAGGATGACCGGTGTCTAAAGGAAACGAAAGTTTACCTAGGAGTCAAAGAGTGGTAGCAGGTTGTTGGTTGACAGGTATAGAGCGAAGAAAGGTTCATGGAGTGGTTAGAAAGGAGGGCAAGTGGTAAAGAAGTGAGCCGAGTCGTCAATTGCGATAGAGCACAAGGAGCATTGCACAGATGAAGATATGGATTTTAGGCAGTAGGGGCAATTTCCCAAGACCATGCCAAGGTAATAAGGCCTGCCTTGCTGAGAACATAAGAAAGTGTATGCCAATTTAATAGTGAAACCCCCATTGTCAGTATATTTCCACAACAGACGATCATGGCATGGGGAAAAGGAAAGAGTTAAACCACATATAAATCGAAGAGAATGTGAAGGGGAAGGAAGTTTTCAATCTATTGTAGGTTCCATTCACGTTGAGGGGGGTGTAATAAGAGAGTTAATATGAATACCGGAAAGGGGGCTTGAAAGTGCGATGGTACAAGGTCGTGGAAGGGGTAGTCAGCAACCAAAACGTCATTCCAAACATGTACTGAATGACCATTCCTAATTCGCCATGGAAAACCTTGACTTAGGTGTCAGAGCCCTTCAACATAATCATGCTACGCCATGCCCAAGAAGCAGAGATGTTGACATGAGTGTGAAGAGGGAAGGAATGAGGAAAGTACTTAGCTTTAAGAACACGAGCCCAAAGGGTATCATCAAATTGCAAGAGAGATCAGATGAGTTTCATGAGGAAAGCTTACAGAGGTGTCAATGGGCCGGGCTTGGACCGGCCCAGCCTGGCCCAACCGGCCTGAGGAGAAAACTGGCCGGGGCCTGGCCAGAAGGGATGGAAACCGGGCCAGGCCCCAGATTAATGGGATATCTAGGCCCAGTCTAAGTCCTGGCCTTAGGCCCAATATTTAGGGCAAAGGCTTGGGCAAGGCCAGGACCAGGGCCCTCTTTTTTTTTCTTTCAATTTTTTTGTTATTCAAAGTAAAGACTTGAATTGCAGTAATTTCTTATTATTATGTAAGCAATTGTAATGTAGTACTATGACTAGAATTCTGTAAAGGAGTATAAGATTTGTACATGTAATAATATGTGTGTATGCATAATACATATTACCACATATATGTGTATGCAACTTAAAATTGAAAATTAGTAAGTAATTAGAATTTAGAAAGAGAAATAATTATTAATTAGTAAACAAACAAGTAATATTTGTAATTGAAAATAGTTAGTAAACAAGTAAATAATTAGATATTATGGGTAAGCAGCTTACCCAAGTGATTCTTCTCTCTGGAGCTCTGCCCACTTTGGGGCCAAAAATGTTTGAAAAATGGTGGGGAAATGAAATGCTTTGGGGGGGGGGGGGGGGGGATGAAATGTTTGAACAATGGTGGCGCCAAAAAATTGGGCCAAAACAAGATCGAAAATAGGGCCACATTCGGGCCAGCCCGGGCCTGGATAATTTTTGGAAATACTTAGGCCTGGCCTTAGCCCTGGCCCAAGGCCCTAAAGGTTAAGGCCTGTACTGTTCACCTACAGGGCCGGGCCAGCCCGCGGGCCGCCCAGCTCTTTTGACAACTCTAAAAGCTTGGTTCAGCGTGGGGAAGTCTTTAACACCAAGCCCAACATCTACTGGTGGTTGGTAGAGAGTGTCCCATTTACTCAAGGCTCGACGTGAATGAGCGTTGCAAGCCCCCCAAAAGAAGCGGCGAATATGTTGTTTGAAAGCTGCTAAGGTAGCATAGGGAAGGTCAGTTTGTCAGTGGTGGCTTGAAAGGTGGCACGAGTAACATGCCTCGTGATGACAGGCAAACCCAAATAGTTATCGTGTTTAGAAGCATGAGGAATTTGGAGCACGCGTACGATGGCACGGCGACGGTTATGAGGTAGGTTGAAGTTGTTTTATATCTAATTACAATTGTTTGGCAAAAGATTCAGGTTATTGGGTTATCTCATTCGTAATTGCTGATGATATTGAAGTTAAAGTTATAGGTTAGGAGAAAGCTCCCCTCTTTTCTTGAACTCTTAACTCAGCAACTCCTCTAGTAAAAGGTGTCACACGGGGAGAGACTCTTAGATTCTTATAATTGTAGTCTACGTTTAGTCATGTATCATATTTTTGGTCATAGTGGTGCTTGTAGTTTATTATGTTAGCCGGCATAATCCTTTTGCCTCTTTTTATAAATTTTTGTTCGCTTCCTCAACAATCACTTACCTCAATCTTTTTATAACCTTAATAGCCATCACTAACACCGCACCAATAATAATTTCCTTTTGTAATTGATTTTCATATCCTATCACAACCACCCCTTCCCCAATTCTTATCCTTTGACAAATGTCGAATGTACAACAAGCTGAGATGTTAGAAACTCTGAGGGAAATGGTGGTGGTCATGTAGGATTTTTCATTAGTTTTGTTATTTTTGGTTTTGTCTATATTCAATATGGGGGTTGCACCAGAAGATCTGGTATGGTTAGTGTTGTCAAACGGGCCGGGCGGCCCGCGGGCTGGCCCGACCCGGCCCGGTTCTGGCCCGGGCTGGCCCGGCCCCGACGGTGAACAGTAACGGCCCCAGCACAGCGGGCCTGGGGCCTGGGCCTGGACCAGGCCGTCCATTGCTGTGAAAAAGCCCGGCCCGGCCCGGCCCGAAAACGGGTTTGGCCCGGCCCGGGTCTGGCCCGGGTCTGGCCCGGTCTGCGGCCCGGTCTTCGGCCCGGATCTGGCCCGGGGCTGGCCCGGTCTGCGGCCCGGATCTGGCCCGGGGCTGGCCCGGTATGCGGCCCGGGTTTGGCCCGGTTTTGGCCCCACTTGTTTGAATTTTTTTGTTTTTCCCCCCCTTTCTTCCACCCCTTTTCCAAAATTCCACTTTTACCCCCCCAACAGCAATATAACGGCTAGTTTGGGGGGTATTTTAGTCTAACCTCTATTTTTCAACTCCTTTACACTCTTACCCTCCCCAACAACTATAAACGGATAGTTTGTAGGGGTATTTTGGTCTTTTGTGAAGTTTCTAAAATCTATAAATTCACACCATTTCTCTCTAATTTTTCACACCAATCTTCTTACTCTCTCTTACCTAAACATTCTATATTTCTACAAGCTTTGCTACTATTTTCCTCTCCAATTACTACTCTTGCTAATTACTACTAGTATTTACTAATTAGTACTCTTGTTTATTAATTACTAGTCTTGCTAAATTCTTTTTAATTACTACTCTTGCTAATTACTACTAGTATTTACTAATTAGTACTCTCGTTTATTAATTACTAGTCTTGCTAAATTCTTTTTAATTACTAACTCTCTAATATTTGTTACTCGTTCATTCTTTTAATTGTTATTTCTTATTACTACTCTTATACTTGTGTATTTAGTTACTCTTACAAAGTTTAGCTCGAAATATGGCTGGATTATTGAAGAAAATGAGGCGTGCATCGTCATCACGAAAAACATCATCATCATCGCAAGCACCACCACCAGCACAAGCGCCAGCGCCACGGCCATCACAAACACCAATCCAAGCACCAACACAACCATTCGTTCCTGGACGAATGAGTACAGGCTGTATGATAGATACCCAAGCCAATTGGGAGTTCAATCAAAACATTCCAGATTTTGAATACACGCCTGATGAAGACCCCCCGCATTATAGTCAAGGACGCAGCTCGGTTGGCGAAGCTACTACTCCGTGGCATAATCTCAACCCTATGCCTGGTCATGATGAAGAAGGGCCGAGCAATGCCTCCGGTAATGAGCCAGAAGTCCAAAAGGGGAAAAAAAGAAAGCCGAGTGTTGGAATCATTTCGATGTAGTTACGGTGGACGGCATCCGAAAAGCTCGATGTAAGTACTGCGCTAAATTATTTTCGTCTGGTAGTGGTAATGGACATCTTAACAGGCATTACCCTCTGTGTGCACCTCGACAAGGCCACGTCGAACCTACCCAAACGCAGTTATCTTTTGACGGTAAGTTATTTGTTTATAATCAGCGAGAGCAAAGAGACGGTCTCGCTGAATTTGTTATTCATGATGAACAAGCCTTTTCTTTTGCCGATAATCCTAAGCACTCTAGATATATGAACACATACGTTCAACCTTTGTACAAAAAGGTTCATAGAAACACAACTAGATCCGATGCACTCCGACAGTACAATGCTGCTAAAGCACGCCTTATCGATTATTTCGATAAATTTGAAGGTAAAGTTAGTCTTACTTCTGATATTTGGCAATCTCCTTATACTTTTGTTAGTTATTCTTGTGTGACCGCTCATTGGATTGATGCAGATTGGGTTATGCACAAGAGAATCATCGCTTTCGAGCACTTCCCTTATCCGCATGATGGAATGAACATTGCTATTCTTATATTAAAAGCATGCACCACATTTAAAATTAAGGATAAGATTATGAGTGTTAGTTTTGATAATGCTTCTAATAATAAAGTTGCTGTTGCAGCTTTAAAGGAGACGCTTCAACCTGTACTTAATGGTGAATTATTTCATGTTCGCTGTGTTTGTCACATTATTAATTTAATTGTTCAAGATGGTTTAGCTGCTGCAGGAGATATTCTTCTCAAAATGAGGGGTATGACAGCGTATGTTAATAGCTCGAGTCCGAGAACACAACAATTTAAAACGTTGTGTGTTCAATATAATATGCCTCGCAGGAGAGCAGTTACAGATGTGGTCCACAGGTGGAACTCTACATACCACATGCTTTTACACATTCTGGCATACCGAGAAGTCTATACGCATTTTCTACTAACCCAGTTCCCAGCCGGCTTGCCAACTCAAGAGGAATGGCAGATGGCCACATACCTAGCTGAATTTTTGGAGGTATTCTACACGTCTACCAATTTATTGTCTGGTACGTACTATCCCACCTCTCCTCTCGCTGTAATAGAAATTCTGAAGATGGCTACAATGTTAACAAAATGGAGATATATAGGACCCTTTAAGGAAATAGTAAAAGTGATGGATCAAAAATTTAATAAATATTGGAGTAACTGCCTGCTATTTTTACTGTGGCTACTTGTTTAGATCCTAGGTTAAAGTTGCATGGCGTGAACGCCTCGATACAAGAGATATCGAAATTAATGTGCTACACAGCAGAGGAGACAACCGCATTCACAGCAAAAGTGAGCAAGAGGTTTGAGGACTTGTTCAACGTCTATCGTAATTCTGCTGACGTGCGCGGGCGAGCTACATCATCATCCACTGTTGAGAGGTATTATGCGCCATACCTTCAGGGCTTTGAACATCTAGTAGCAAGACAACTACCAGGTGAAGGTACTTCTAATTCGGCAGGTTCGTATACTTTTTCCTCTTTTAATGAGATTGGTGTATATGCAAATACTGATCATTATTCTGATTTATCAAGGCAAGAACAGGTTAATTTTAATTTGTTAAATTTTTGGAAACAAAATCAAAACATGTATAAAACTTTATCCCAAATTGCACGGGATGTACTGCCAGTGCAAGCCTCCACGGTTGCTTCAGAGTCGGCATTTTCAGCTAGCGGGAGGGTTTTGGATGACAGGAGGAGTCGTCTTAACCCCGAGTCGCTCGAGCTATGTGTATGTTGGAAGGATTATCTTGATGCGAAATACCGCGAGCAAGATAAACCGATTGATGATAGGAAGAGCAGTGACTCGGATATTGAAGTACTTCTGGATGATTAGGTAATTTGTTTTTATTTTCCTCTTTTGATCCTTTTGGTTGACGTTGCAGATTTCTTGATCTTTGATTGCTGATATTTTGGATAGACATTCATTATTATTTTGATTGTTAGAATTTTAAGAATAAATTTTTTCACAAAATATACTTTTTTTTTCATATATATAAAATAAATTTTTACAAGCAAGATATATATTTTTTCGTATATATAAAAAAATAGGTAACTTCGCCTGTTTGTTTACAAGCAGCCGGTCCCAAGCCCGGATAAAAGGAGGAGGGCCTATGAATACATTTATTATTTTTCTATATAAATTGTTATGTGTTAAGATTTTATTAATAAAGCTCATCAAGAAGAGTATGAAAATGTTTAACATATAATAAAAAATATAATGGCTAACAAATAAATATGTATATACATACATACATATATATGTATATTACTTATAATGAAATAAAAGGATAAAGATTAGGTTCGTTAAATTGTGAATATTGCCTAGAGATGAAATTTAAAATTGAATAACAAGAAGAAAAAAAAAAAAAAAGGGCCCGGGCCCGGCCCAAGCCCGGCCCTAGCTATTGGGCCTAGGGCCTGGGCCTGGACTGGGCCGGGGTTTGCCTTCGGCAGGCCCGGCCCGGCCCGGCCCGGTTGGCAGCCCCCATTGGCCCGGCCCCGGCCCGGCCCCACAGCAGGCCCGACGGGCTTGGGCTGGGCCGGCCCAAGCCCGGCCCTTTGACATCTCTAGGTATGGTGCTTGTTATGTCGGTGAAAGGAGATGTGTAGATCGTCGATAGCAAGGAGGGGACCACACTTCGGATGATGGTGGGTCGTAGTCCTGCCAACCCCACCCCAAAATATAGGACCTTCAAGTATTTGTATCATACCATGTGCGATGTGTAATATATCTTTGAATTTTACCTTTGTATTAGTACTTTAGTTCCCCTTACTACCTTGACAAATGGTAACTAGATGGTCCTTGTCACCACTATATGTTGTTACACCGGCTTATTTGTTGCCGATACAATAATAACTGTGAAATAAAATGCATCTCTATATGGCACTAAAAGGTAAAAACAAAAAAAAGAAAAAAGAAAAAAAATAAGCAAGTGAAAATAACATCAAAACTTTAGTTCTTCCCAAAACAAAATTCTGATTTTGTCAATCATCGGGAGAGCTCGGTAGCTAGGATATTTAAAAGTCATGGTCTTTCGTTAGAAGTGATTGATTAAAATAATCAAATTGATTAATAATACATTGTTAAGAGATCAAGAAGCTATAATTTAGGCTCTGTTTGACAACACTTTCAATTTTGATTTTCAATTTTCAAAAAAAATAAAATTAAAGAGCAGTTTAATTTTTTTTTTTTACAAAAACAAGTGAGTGTTTAATAACTCAATTTTTTTTTTTGTGTTTGATTGCTTAATTTTTATTTTGAGTTTTTTTTTTGTGGTGATTCCTGGTGGCGGTGGCCTGCGGCCAGCAGTGGCTGGTGGCTGCCGACGGCCGGCGGTGGTGCCAGCCGCCTACAGTGGCTGCAAGCTGTGGGCAGTGGCTGCCTGCAGTGGGAGGGTGGTGGTGGTGGTGGTCTAAAAAAAAATCAAAATTGAAAATCGAAACTCATTTTTGAAATTTTTAAAAATAGTTTTAGTTAAAAATTTGATTTTTTAAATTGAAGAAAAAAAAAGAAAGCTAATTATCAAACGCGTTTATTTTTTAAAATTTTTAAAATTAAAAAAAAAATTAAGAAAAAAATCTTGTTAAACGGGACCTTAGTTCATAGACAGGTAACTCGGCAATTAAAGGACGAAGACGACTAGAAAGTCCGTTCAAGTGACCGTTAAGCCGACGATACATTAATTGTTCATTTCTTCTAGAAAAATGACTTTCTGCCCCTGTCTGTCATGTCATTTCATGAGGTCCCAGTATGCAAAACTTAATAGAATAGGACAAAAAGAGTATACAAAGTGGTTAATGATGTAAACTACAAAAATCATGATGATGGCTAAATAGCTAAACGCCATAAATACCAAGAGCTTTATGGAAGTGTCCCCTTCTCTAATCATTGTGAAAATTAATCAGCTTTTAAATAAAAAAATCTCTACGTTTTTTTTTATATTATTTATCTTTTTATATTTAATTCTTTGTCAAAAAATTTTCTTTTTTGACCTACTTTACTTTTTTCCTCTTACTCTTACGATAAAACAAAAAATATAAAATAATATATGATTAATTCTTTAATATATGAACAAGTTAAATACGATAAATTATTATGAAATGGAAGGAGTAAATCATACTGCACCACAATGAGTTTCGTAGCAAGTTTTGGCCTGCCCTTGAGATGCCGCTCCAGGTCCCAAAAAGTAGCCATCATCGCTGTAGAAGAATGTGACCTTTGCTTGTCTTCTCGCCAATGTTATTGTCAACCCTAGTTTACTTACTCACAAACAACAATTGATTTGCTGCGGGAACTGACTGAGAAGTACATTCTTTTTTTCAAGTAATCAAGAGGATTCCGTTTGTAGCTGTGGTCAACTTGGTCCTTTTCATATAAACTATTCAGTGGTGCGAAATCTAGAGACGAAGGAGACCGGTTTTAGTGCCAAAAGAGGTCGGGCTGGGTCAAATTCGGACCATTTTAGGGTCAGATCGGGCTAAACTCGGGCTATTTTAGGGTCGGGCAGGGTCGGGCCAGCCCACGGGCTGCCCGGCCCTTTTGACATCTCTGTAAAATCTTTCTTACTTAGGTTTTTTAATTATTTTATCCAAAGTCAGAGAAGCGTGAAAAAAATTGATATTCGAATTTTATTATTAATCGTTAAACTCTATTCTCATCGTTAAAGACTTTTTAAGTTTATTAAATTCTCACTTAACAACACTTATAAACCTTAAATACAAGTAAAAACGAAACTCATACATCAATTTATAATTAATAAACATAAAAAGGAAGTTTAAACGAGCACGTAGGGACAGAGGTTGCTCATTTTTAATGGCAGAAACAAGAGGAATTATCTTCTTTGGAGAAAGAAGAAGATTTCGTTCTGGATTTTACTGTATAATAATAACCTACAATGTCAATGATGTCTCTCTCTCAGCCTATTCACTATAGATATGGAACAAGAAAAGGTAACATGGAATGGCCACCACAAATGGAAACTGGAACAAATATAGTTTACCAGAAAAAGAGAAACCGGAATAAATATAATATATGTCATACTAAGGCCCCGTTTGACAAAATTTTTTTCCCTCTTTTTTTTTCAGTTTTAAAAACTGAAAAAAAAGAGCGTTTGGTAACCATTTTTTTTCAATTTAAAAAACCAGTTTTTAAACTGCAGAGTAAAAAAAAAACTCCAAAAACTGGTTTTTTTTTTCACTTTTGGTTTTTTTTTTTCGACCACCACCACCACCCTCCCACCGCCGGCAGCCACCTCAGGCGACCACCGCCGGAGACTGCCGGCCGCCGGCAGCCACCTCCGGCCGCCGGCAGCCACCGCCGGAGACTGTCGGCAGCCACCTCCGGCCGCCGGCGACCACCGCCGGAGACTGCCGGCAGCCACCTCCGGCCGCCGGCCACCACCGCCGGAGACTGCCGGCAGCCACCTCCGGCCGCCGGCGACCACCGCCGGAGACTGCCGGCAGCCACCTCCGGCCGCCGGCCACCACCGCCGGTGACTGCCGGCAGCCACCTCCGGCCGTCGGCCACCACCGCCGGAGACTGCCGGCCGCCGGCCACCACCGCCGGTGACTGCCGGCAGCCACCTCCGGCCGTCGGCCACCACCACCACCACCGTCGACCACCGCTACGCCCCACCACCGCCACCGCAAACCACCAAAAAAAAAAAGTCAAAATAAAAAGGGTTACCAAACACCAAAAAAAAAACCTCAAAAAAAAAGGGGTTATCAAACACCCACTTGTTTTTATAAAAAAATAAAATTAAGCTGCTCTTTAAAAAACTGAAAACCAAAAAAAAAAATTTTGTCAAACGAAGCCTAATTGTAGCCGAGCGGGTGAATTTGATATGGTTTTACCTCCAAGAGAGAGAGAAGCAAAAAATTGTTCACAGACACGAGGGATATATTTACTGTTTCTTCCATTTTATTTATTTTTACATCCCCTCCCATTTTCTCCCTTCAAAATGACGTTAACCAAGAACTTCCTAATATAATTTGCTGGTAGATTAAGAGTCCGTTTGGTATTTGATTTTTAAACACAAATTTTAGTACAATTTACTTTAAGTTACAAATGATGTTTGTAGTACTTAAGGAATTAGCATTTCAATAAAAGGGTTAATGCCAAATCTATATTTTAAAGTATCACCCCAATACAACTTAAGTATCCAACATTCAAAAATACCACAGTACATAAGGTAGCGTTTGACTGAGTTTTTGCTTTCAGTTTTATAAATTACAGGAAAAAAATGCGTTTTGGCAAAGAGTTTTTATTTTTTTCCCCTTCAAATTTGTAAATCAGTTTTTAAATGGGGTTATTTTTTTAATACCCTCTATTTTGGAATTCTGGATTTTTGTTTTGAGATCCAACCTTCAAACTCTATTAGAAGTAAAAAAATAAACATCATTTTGACAAAACCTCCTCACACACATAGAGAGCACGACCACCACTACCACCAAACACTTCCTTCCATCAGCCAAACCTTTACCATGTCGCCGCCATGGCCACGATCCCCACTCCCACACACGCTCACACCCCCACCAGCGGTTATCCCACCTCGTCACCCTATCGCCGCCGTGACCCACAAATCTGCCCCGCCATCACCACCCCACGCCTTTTGACAACAACGGGTCTGCCACACTCCCGCCACTGCCACCCATAGATATGCCCTAGCACGACCACCCTACCGTCATCGCTACCCATGGATTTGGCCCCCCATCGCCAACCCACGCCTTCAGCAATGAAGCAGACCTTAACTTACCATCTCCGCCCCACTGTCGTGGTCAACCAATGGGACCTCAAGCAACTTCGCTACCTTAGCACCTCGCACAACCCACAATTTGTCCTACACCGTCACCACCATCGCTACCAACGAATCTATCCATTGTCGCCAATCCCGTTGTCATGCTTCTTGTTATTGCTCCCTGCAAAAGCTTCTTCAAAACAAACCTATTTTATTTGTTGCGTGAAAGGGATTCTTGAGAGAGCGAAATTACAATTGAGTGGTGGTGTTGTGAATTTGGTTATGGTGGTAGTGCTGCGAATTGGATGGTGGTGGTGGTATTGACAGATGGTGATGCTTTGGAGTTTTGGAGAAGTGTTTGTTGGAGAAAAAAAGCAATTACAAGGTTAGTAAAAAAATTAAGAAAAAAAATGATAAAGAAAAAACTAGCTAATCAAACAACCATTTTTTTTTTATAAAAAAAATAACAAAAACTAGACTGGTTTTTGTTTATGTTTTTCTGGAAACTGAAAACTAAAACTGCAAATGATTTCAAACATACCCTAAGTTTCCTTTTTTTGAGCCAAATCAATCATGTCGTTAACGGATACTCACATCCATTAAAAAGCCTAGGGATAAGACCGTCAATATCAAAAAAATGTTATAAGCCTGATCTATGTGTCATACCCTTTTTCAAATTGATTGGTCCATGTTATCCTAATATAATGCATGGAATAACAATCTAGAAAGAAAATCAAAGTTACAAGCTTTCTCTCTCTTCAGCTCTCTGGTTTCTCTCTCCAGAGGCCCTCTCTCCCCTCTCTTTCTTTAAGCTACATAAATCCATTGTATCAACACCACCATCCACCATAAGACAACTGCACTCCGTAACCATGAGTTTGAATAATTACCCATAACACCTTAATAGCCGCCACTCTCTGTCACCAACACGGCCTATCACCGTCCAAACCTACTGTTGTCCACCATCATCACAACCATCCAAACCCACCATAAGCCCATCAACATCTAAGTCCATCACTGTCCAGATCACTGAAGCCACCAACCACCTCATTCAGACCTATATCTAACTCTCTCGCATTGAAACAAAAAAGAGAAAAAAAAAGATCTAAAACTCAAGCCTAATTGGAAAAAGTGTTGCCCGATTAAAGACGATGGGGACAGTGATGTTACGCGATGGAGGTGCGATGCATAGGTACGGCAGAGTGTGTATGGTGCCGGGGGGCACGACATTGTGACAGAGAGCCTCGGGGCACGGCTGTATCAGCGGCTCAGCGCATGGGCGCTGCGGAGTGTGTCCTAGCGACAGGGGTCGCGGAGTGACGTCCGGGCAATGCGGGTCGCGGAGTGACGCCCGGGCGACGGGGGTCGCGTAGTGACGCTTGGGTGACGGGGGTCTTAAAGTGACGTATAGGCGACGGGGGTCGCGGAGTGACGTTCGGGCCCTTAATGAGTAATCAAGATGCTAAGTATGGAAGCCAAAGGCCAACCCTTGGGGAAGGCCGAGGCCAACCCTTGGGGAAGGCCGAGGCCGACCCCCTTGGGGAAGGGGTAGGCCGAGGCCGACCCCCAAGGGGAGGCCGAGGCCGACCCCTAAGGGGAAGGCTGAGGCTGAGGCCGACCCCTAGGGGAAGGCCAAGGCTGACTTCCTTCGGTAAGTGCCAAGGTGCGCTAACGAGCAATGAGCGAAGTACGATGGTCAGAGCATGATGAGCGATCGCGCAAGGATGAGTTTCTTGGTGACGAAGTCACATAGAAAGAGTGAGAAGTGCACGTGACTGGAGCGTGCACGTTTTGACCGGTTAGAAGCGTTGAACATTGGCTGTTGCTTGTGCGGACATGTCATGCAAAATGGGGCCTTTGGATGCGACCAGAATAGGTTGGGAACATACTTTTAGATACAGTTTTTGGATTAGCCCTTAATATAATGGGTAACTTATAGACATCAAAGCGCTTTGCCGCATTATGAATTTATCAAAAAACATAAAAAAATTTATCTTGGCATAATTTAAAATACAGTTTGACGACATTCTCAATAAATGACAAAGTAAAATTGTGCAAATTCTTCTACAAGATTGTATTAACACATCTTCTTTACGTTTGTGTTCGAGCCATTTTTCATTAATCAAAATCATGATTTTATGCAACAGTGTCTCTAGCTAGTTGGCGTCTATTTAGTCATTGCATTAATACAATAGTACAACTCAGTGTGTAAACCCTTTTTTCCAAAAAATTGGGAAGCACAAGTTGCACAATATTTAAAAAATACAAAAGTAACAAGTCTACTTTTGATAACTACACAGGGGCCAGGGGCGGAACTGCGTTGTGGTGAGGGGGGGCTGAAGCACCCCCTGAATTTTGAATTTTTTTTTGGTTTTCGAAAATTGCACCACCTCATTCCCGAGACGTCGTTCCTTAATCCTCGATACCTCATCCCTTGAGACCACACCCGGCTCTCTCTCTCTCTCTCACACACACACACACACACACACCGGTAGATAGTAGACTTAACGACCGGCGACTAGATCTAGCCATTGCCGGCATCGTGACTGATTGAACCCACCTTGTAGATCTCCGACCGGCAACGATTCTTGAAGAAACTTCGACCGGCGAGCAGATCTTGAAGAAACGCCTGACCGTCGGAGACCAGATCTCCAAGTCTCCGTCCGACCACGCGACCAGTCACCAGATCTGGTTGACAGAGTGCCACTGCTTGGCGCCATCCAACCACGCGATGCGACTAGCTCTGCTTGACAGAGTGCCTCACCATGCCTTTATTTACAGCATAACAATCAATTTAGATCCTAAAATCAAGCCAATTTAGATCCAAAATTCAAGCTAATTTAGATCCAAGAATCATGCTAATTTAGATCATAAAATCAAGCTAAAATTTCACTGAAAGTCAACTTTTTTGTTTCCATGAATATGAGATTCTCCTTTACTCCCTCTCAAGTTGGAGTACGGATATTTGAAATGCCCCCAACTTACCCAGCAAAATGTGGAAGCATTCCTGACCAAGTGCCTTGGTGAATATGTCTGCAAGCTAATACTGAGAGTCAAGGTAATAAAGCTTTGGATTGAGTATGGTGTCAAATAAAATGACAGTCTATTTCAATGTACTTTGTGCGTTCGTGAAACACTGGGTTGGCCACAATGTGTAATGCAACCTGATTGTCACAAAATAAAGAAACTGGATTTGGATGAGAGACCCTTAAATTGAAAGGAGTTGAAGAAGCCAAATAATCTCACTTGCGGTGGTGGCCATTGCCCTGTATTCTGCCTCAGCGGTGGAACGCAAGACTATGGATTGTTTCTTTGAGTGCCAGGAAATGGTTGAAGATCCCAAAAACACGATATATCCAGCGGTGGATCTGTAAATTATTGGCCAGCCTAATCAGCATTGTAATAAGCACATAGGGATAGAGAACTGTTGGAAAGAGAAAAATACCTTGACCGGGCAAACTTTTGAGGTAGCGAAGAATGCGTATGGCAGCATCATA
>JAVXUP010001238.1:0-260192 GCA_033070095.1 Escallonia herrerae | reverse complement strand
TAGTCGTGGTTATGCGGGAGATGTTGCTGGAGCGGCGCCGCACAGGATTAGAGGCAGAGCGGTCAGAGATCACGGCAGAGTTGGCCGGGATTGACATGCAGGTGGCAGAGATAGAGAGACAGCTCGTCGATTTGCAGAGGCAGTTGTCCGATCTACAGAGGCGGCGAGGTGAGGTGGACGGGCGAGAGTCAGAGCGGTTAGGGCGACAGGCCGAGCTTGATGCTGGATGGTCAGAGGTACAAGCGGAGCGGGAGGTACTTCAGGCATTCAGCTCCCACCCAGTTGCATCGCTGTTGTCTAGACTTTCCTAGCTTGTATGTTACTTTGCCGTAGTTGTAGTGCTTAACGACGGCTAGTAAACGTTTGATGTATATGTACATATTTTGATGGTCTCGGCTTATTGTATGTTATGTTCGGTTGCTCTCTTCTTTCTTCTCTCTTTTTTTTTTGAATGTCTTGCTTGTTTCGGTTACTTGTGAATGCTTCCCATTCCCGCTCGTAGAAAGTGACTTAGGAAGCATAGGTTGAGAATGAGTGCCAGCTGGGCAGAAGTTGAGGTAACAGCATGACTTTGTATTGATAGGACGCGGTACAAAACACCATTACATGACTAGTGTAGAACGCTACACAGATCAACAAAAAAATACAAGTCTGCAAGCAATGTCGCATGTACAAAAATGCTACGATGCGCGGGCTTGATGTCGCGACTACACATAATACTTCTTCAGGTAGCGGCCGTTGATGGGGGCCGAGACCTGACCGTCGTCGTGGTTGAGCAGGAGGTACGAGCCATTAGTGCGGGCTTCGTGCACCGTGAAAGGGCCCTCCCAGTTTGGCGTGAATTTAGGAGCTGACATGTTGGCCCGCACATGCTTGGCGGCTTGAAGAACAAGGTCGCCCTCGATAAACGAACGTGGCTTGACGGTCTTCCCATAAGCTTTCGTAAGCTGCTCATGATACTTCTTCATGCGGCGCAGGGCCGTGGCTCGTCGTTCGTCGAGGCCGTCAAGTGCCGCGAGCCGGGCTTCTTCATCTCCGAGACTGCTGCTTAGGGAAAGTCGAGCCGATGGTTCTGCGATCTCGGCAGGTACCACACACTCGTCCCCGTAGACGAGAGAGAAAGGCGTGGCCTTTGTCGCTGTGTGCATGGATGTTCTGTAGGCCCAGAGTGCCAGATTCAGTTGTTCGGACCACGACCGGTCGGCGTCATGCACCATTCGCGATAATACTCGTAGCAAAGTCTTGTTGGACGCTTCAGCTTGACCATTACCTTGCGGGTAATAGGGAGTTGATGTGGCATGGCTGATGTTGTACCTTTCCATGAGAGTTCGAACCTCTCGGTTAATGAATGGGGTGCCATTGTCAGATATAATACATCGAGGGATGCCGAAACGACAGATGACGTCGCGTAAGAAGTTGGAAACGGCACCTCCCGTGGCTCTCCGCAGAGGTACGGCTTCAACCCACTTCGTAAAGCGTTCAGTAGCAACCATGATCCATGAATGGCTTCTGGACGGCGGGTGGATGGGGCCGATGAGGTCGAGGGCCCAAGAATGAAATGGCCAAGGTGCTGAGATCATGTGCAAGTCGGATGCTGGCGAGTGTATCCTGTCGGCGTGCCGCTGGCAGGGTTGGCAGCGTCGGACATGCGAGATGGAGTCGGATTCCATAGTCGGCCAATAATACCCCAATCTTAGTAATTCTGCATACAGCTTCTGGGAGCCTTGATGTTCACCACAATCACCATTGTGTACTTCGTTAATGACTTTGACCACTTGGGCACCTTGCAAGCATCGCAGGGTGCGTCCCGAAAATCCCTTGCGAAATAACTCGCCTTCCGTCACAAAATACCTGACTGCCTTGCGCTTGATGGATCGTGCTGAGCCGCGGTCAGGTGGTAGAATCCCGTGGGATAGATACTGGATGAAAGGCTGGCGCCAGTCACCCTCGATGTCAATGACAAGAGCTTCGGCACCGTCGGGTGCATACAGGCACTCGGGACAATCCTTTTGTATATCCGAGGCGTCCTTGGCCATGGATGGCCAATATAATCCCATACGCTGGAGGCGACGATACAGAGGGGGACCGTCGAAGCCACAACACTTCTGGTGGCCGAGCTGTAATTTGTGTTTTGCCTCTTCCGGTGCCAAACATCTTGCTAGAGTGCCTCCGGGACACCGCCTGTATAAGACATCTCCCATCATTGAAAAGTCTGTAAGGGTGGAGGCATGAGCAAGAGATGGCGCTTTAAGTTTGTCGATGATAGGTTGCCTCCAATCGTCCGCAGTAACGTCCCTCGGGACTAGGTTCAGTGCTGTGCATGGTTCCATTCTCTTGACGATGGTTAGCATCCGTTGTTCACCATCGACCTCTATCTTTGACGCGATCGTGGCCAAGCAGTCCGCATGTCTGTTGTGGCACCTATTGTGATGTTCATACTGGACATGACCGAGTCTTCCTTCCAAGTGTTGCACCAAGGCACGATAAGGTGCCAAGGCTGGTTCTTTGACCGCGAACTCCCCGTCCGCCTGCTTCATGACCAGATTTGAATCTCCTTTCACACACAGCGCCTTAGCCCCCATACTGACGGCGATCATGAGGCCAATGACAAGTGCCTCGTATTCAGCTTCGTTGTTAGACACCGGGAATGCAAGTTTGAAGGATAATGAAGTGGTAACACCGTCTGGTGCCCGCAAGACTATGCCGGCACCCCCTTGCCGGAGGGGCGTGCCATTGGGGCCTTTGCTAGTGGCAGAGCCGTCGAATTCAAGCGTCCACAGTCCATCGATGTCGGTGATCAGGGCTGTCTCCTCCCCCGGCAGTTGATCCGATATCGGTTCACATTGTTGGCGTGGGAAGAAGGCCAGGAGGTCTGCGAGTGCTTGGCTCCGCAGAGCTGTAGGATTCTTGATAGATAAACCGAATTCGGCCAACAGCAGCAACCACCGTGTGAGTCGGCCAGACAGGGCGGGACGTGTAAGCATGTAACGGAGCGGGTCAGCCTTGGTGACGAGTGTGATCTGATGCGCTAGAAAGTAATGTCTGAACTTTTGTGAGGCGTACACCAAGGCTAGACAGTGTTTCTCGAGCTCGGAGTAGTTGGCTTCGGGCCCTCTGATCACTCTACTGAGGTAATAAACAGGACGCTCGACACCTTCGACTTCTTGGGCAAGCAAAGCCCCGATGGATCTGGGTGTGGAAGTCAGGTAGAGTAGGAGTGGGATGCCTCGTTGTGGTACGACCATGGTTTGCGGTGACATGAGGACCGCCTTAATCTGTTCAAATGCTTGCCGTTGGGGCGCGCCCCAATTCCACGGTGCGCTTTTACGCGTCAAGTGTTGAAATGGCGTAATGAGCTCGGCCAGTGCGGGTATGAAGCGTCGGAGGTAAGAGACCTTGCCGAGGAAGCTCTTGAGTTGCTTTGTGTTCTTGGGGGGGGGCATTTCTTGGATGGAGGCTGCTTTTGAGGGGTCAACGTCGATGCCCTGTCGACTGACCAAGAACCCGAGGAACTTGCCGGAGGAGACTCCGAAGGCACATTTCAATGGATTCATCCGCATGTTATACTGGCGGCAACGATCAAAGACCGCTTGAAGGTCGGTGAGGTGATCACTTTCCTTCCTGGATTTGATAATAAGATCGTCGACATAGTCTTCCACAGTATGGTGTATCATGTCATGGAATATTGCTGTCATAGCCCTTTGATACGTAGCTCCCGCATTCTTGAGGCCGAAAGGCATAACTTTCCAACAAAAATTACCCATAGGAGTGCGGAAGGCTGTCTTGGCGCTGTCGTCGGGGTTCATGCGAATCTGATTATAACCTGCGAACCCATCCATGAAAGATAAAGTTTCATATCCGGCGGCGGCCTCCGTGAGCATGTCGATATTGGGTAGTGGAAACTCGTCCTTGGGGCACGCCCTATTCAAGTCCCGAAAGTCGATACAGACGCGGACTTGGCCATTCTTCTTTTGTACAGGGACGACATTAGCCAGCCAAATAGGGTGAGTGATAGGTTCGATGAAGCATGCGCGCAGGAGGCGTTCAATCTCTTGCTTGATTTTCAATTCGAGCTCGGGGCGGAATGTCCGCGGGTGCTGTCGGCTAGGGATAGATCCGGTAGCAATGTTGAGATGGTGCGTGACTAAGGCAGGATCCAGTCCGGGCATCTCATTGTAGCTCCATGCTAAGACATCACGATACTCGTGTAGGAGGGAAACCAATTCCTCTCTTCGGCCGGGGGCGAGTTTTGTGCCAATGTAGGTGTGCCGCGGTTCTTCGCCCGGGTCGGCCAGGTTGATTTCTTCAATATCTTCAGCCTGAGGTCGAGGGCCATCCTCATAGCAAGGTGGTGCCGCGCCGGGGGTGAGGTCAGGATCTGGCTGGCAATGCTCGGCCGTGCGGCACCATTCAGTCTCTCCAAGGGGGTCGGGGTCGAGGGGGTCTGAGGAGGGACCGCCTGGAGCCCCTGCGTACCGTCATAATTGATAGATGATCTTGCCGTCCTTGACGATACGTCGAAAGGCCGGCTCAGCCTTTTGCTTCTTGGACTTGGGGGAAGAAGGGGGGGAATTGGTCGTGGCAGCAGGCGGAAGCGGTGGGGTTGACCCATTATTCTTGTTACTTCTCCCGGTTTTGTCCTTGGGAAGCTTGTCCCCGCACAGCTCATCCCAGGTCGGCAGCCTGGTAGAATGTACATGAGTAGCATTCTCCCCATCCTCGGCGAAATTAGTGAAGAAGGAGGCCTCGGCGAAATAAGACTCGGCGCATTCAAAGGGGGCTTTGGTTGCAGGGATTGTCATTGCTACCTCATGTCCCGTAGAACCGGTTACCAGCTTCACACATTGGTGGTATGTTGAGGGAACGGCCTTGTTGTCGTGGATCCATGGTCTCCCGAGCAGGAGGTGAAAGGCAGACTCGCTGTCTATTACGTGAAAAGTAGTGTCGCGACGGACAGTTCCGACCATGAGGTCGACGGTGATATGGCCGAGGGTCGACTGAGGACCCTGTCCAAAGCCGGTAATATTGACGGGGTCACGGATGATTTTCCTTGGGGGAATGCCGGCCTGTTGCAGGGTGATGAGGGGTATGATGTTGATCGAGGCGCCGCAATCAACCAAGGCACGACGGAAGCCCGTGCCATTAACAGTACACTCTAAAAACAGCGGCCGATTGTGATGCTCGATCGGCGGAGAGTCTTCATCCGAGAAGACTAAGGCTGTAGAGGGGATGTGACGTAATTCAGCCTGGGCGGCGAAGCATTCGGAACCGAGGCCGGTGGTGACCTCGAGCAGGCAATTGGAAAGGTAAGTCCGGGCGGCGGGTGAAAACCCCATTTCATCAAAAAAACTTTTGATCTTCGTCATCTGTCGTTGGGGAGGCATCGACTGCTTAGCTGGAGGAGGCACGAGGGTCAGTGTGGGCTCCGCCGGGGCTTCGTGGATTACAGGCTCGACATGGTCAGTGACAGCCATAAGGGCCTGGTGCCCCCTACTGTTGCGATGCGGTGGGTAGGGATCTTTGCGCACATCGTTATTTTTCCGTAGCTGCAGGTCGCCCGACGCTACCTTCCTTGCAAAGATGGTTCGCAGTGCATTGCAATCTTTGAGCGGATGGCCAATGGCTCGATGGAAAGGACAGTAGGTGGGCCTGGCCTTTTCTTCGTCTGTGATATTGGTCCGCATTGGTGGCAGTTGGAAATTTTTGTCATGCGCCACCCATTCGGCCAAGAGTTCCTTCACTGTATTCAGGTCACAGGGATAGTTAGGGGCGGGTCTTTGTTGCCTTCGCTTGTCGGAGCCTTGGTTCACATCTGGAAGCTGACGCTTGAAGCCTGCATAGTTGTTGTTGTCGTTGCTACGTTGAGTGATAGGTGCATCAGTTGAGGCCAACAGCGTACTTTGCGGTCGAGGCTTCCATGACTTGACAGGACCAACTGTCTCGTAAGTTCGTCGGGCTGCTCCTTGAGGTGTCCCCATGACCTTAACTGTAGGTTCTCGATATGCACTCGGTAGACGTCAATCATATTTTTGATGCATATGGGAACCAACGTTTCGTCTTTGCTGAAATCTGTGCACTCAAGGCACTTAAGATGAAAACGATGCACATACTTATTCAAGTCTTCCCCCTGGTTCTGGCGAATGCCAGCAATATCAACGATAGTCACGCGCTCGGTCTCGTAATGAAATTTGTCTAAGAACAGCTGGACCATGTCGCCCCAGGTGTGGACGGTCCCTGCGGGGATCTGGTGATACCAAGTGTAAGCCAAGCCCGTAAGGGACTTGTGGAATTCTCTCAACTTCAAGCTGCTTCCTGTACCATACTGCTCCAAGGAGCCTGCAAACCTTGTTAGATGCTCACGGGCGTTTCCCTCACGTCCGTTGAAGAGCACAAAGTTTGGTTGCTTGTACTTGATGGGGTAGGGTGCGATGGCGATATCATTAGCGTATGGGGCGTGTCCGGTTAGACGGGTTGAGGAGTCCGGCTCGGGATTCCTCGACAGGCGACGGACAAGGGCCTCCAAATCTGACTGAGTGACATAGTTGGAGGATGGTGCCTCATTGCCGGTCAAGGGGTGATGACCGCCTGGTGCGTCGCGAGCCCCCGAGCCCCCAGATGGCACGGCTTGATGAACGGGGACATGGGAGGGTTGGTATGGTGCAGGTGCTGGCAGGGGCAGCTGTGCGAGGGCAAGTGTGGGTTGGCGAGACATGCCCATCACTTGGCCGGGGGTTTGGTGTTGCTCAACTGGATAGGGATTAGGTTCCATCTCAATGGAGTCATGCGTTTCGGAGGAGCTTCTTGCCGGCGTCAGATGAGATGGTGTGACAGCGGGGGGAATCTGCTGCAAGACTGGCCCGAGATCCGTGTGTAGCTTGCGGGGCGGCACTGCAGAAGGAGATATGTCGGCTACCGGCAGCGACGGTGTTGCGAGCCCTACCGCCAAGGGTCTAGATGTCCAAGGCGGCGGTAGTCGCGACACTGGGGCCGGGGCGATGTCAAAAGCTGGCCCCGGTCCTGAAGGCTGGATTGACGGAGCGGCCTGCTGTGAGGACAGGGCTTGTATGGATTTTTGCATGTCCATAACGGCGGCTAGTAGAGCGGTCTGTGAATCTTGCAGCGTGGTGATGGTCGGAGTGAGTTGCTGGATGGCTGCATTTACGAGCACTTGTACGTCGGGGGTAGTGGTCGGCAGCTGGTCTCGGAGCCGCGCGGCGCTAGTCTCCTCCTGGTCACCGAGGTGGTGTTCTTGCAGGGCGGGGTTGGGTCCTTGGCTGGTCGCCCTAGTAGCTCTCCGTTGCACAGGCATAATGCCTAAGTCCGGAAGGTATGCAAACCGCAATACGATGCTCACCTCCCCAGCGGAGTCGCCAAAATGATGGTGCCGGAAATGGTTCGATGATACGTGGAGGTGCCACAAAGGATGCGGTCTGAGTTGGCTTCCAGGTAGGCAACGTGGGAGACAGCAAGGACGGCGCAAGGGCCGAGGACAAGGCTCCCCAGACAGGTCGTGAGGGGTGGCAGTGCTGCGCAGGCAAGGTGACGATGAACAGGACCGACAGTCTGCAGTCCGTAATGAGGGTATGGCGTCCAGGGTCCGTAGACGGGAGTTCAAGTATATTTCTCTCACTAGAATTCCAGAGAGAATGTTTCCTTTAGAGAGAGAAAGTGAAAAGTCCAAATGAGAATCCGATCCTTGAAAAAGCTCCAAAGTCCACTATTTATAGGCAAAAATGTGCATGTGTCATAAGTTGACATGTGTCGCCCCCTGGGAACGACACGTCACCAGGGGGCCAACGCACTGACCCTTCGTTGGACTGCCGGTCCCTAAGTTCGTGCTGCCCTGCCCTTGCGACATCTCTCTGCCTGTCTGAGGAGACTGATCATGCCGCGGTAGCATGGTCAGAGTAGCCCGTTGCCCCAGCCTCCAGTCCAAGCCCTTACTGAATCCCACAGGTCCTGGCAGCGGTGGGGAAGACCCGACGCCCAGCTGCCAGGTGGACTAGGCAAGATGCCCTTCCGAAGACCTGCTCCCATCTCGGAGTGACCCGGGGGTCATAGTCCTTAGGGGTGCCGACGCGAGCCCCCAGTGCCAGAGCACGTAGGCCAGTCACGCAGGCACCCTGGCGGAGATAGTGTCCTGGAGGAGTAGCCTATCCCGTGAGCATATAACATGATTGCAGCGCATGGGGCGCGGTTGAGTGCGGGCGACGAGGGTCGCAGAGTGATCTCCGAGCGACGAGGGTCGTTGCGTGGATGGCGCGCGACCGTGAGCGACGGTTGTCATGGCGACAGAGCGGCCACAAGTGACGGTCATCGAGACTACGGGCGACGGTCATCGCGACGAAGGGGCACGGCCGAGAGCGACGGTTGTCGCGACTATGGCGGAGTGCGGCCGCGAGCGACGGTCGTCGTGACAATGGGGTGGGGTCAAAGGTGACGGCGTCGGTGTTCAAGGCAGGTGGCCGACCCCCATGGGGTGGCCGACCCCCATGGGGTGGCCGACCCCCAAGGGAGGCCGACGCTTGGGGGAGGCCGAGCCTAGAGGGAGGCCGACCCCCTGAGGGTGGCCGACCCCCAAGGGTGGCCAACCCTTGAGGGAGGCCGACCCTAGAGGGAGGCCGACCCCCCGAGGGTGGCCGACCCCTCGGGGTGGCCGACCCCCCAGGGTGGCCGACCCCTTGGGGGAGGCCGACCCTAGAGGGAGGCCGACCCCCCGAGGGTGGCCGACCCTTGGGGTGGCCGACCCCCAAGGGAGGCCGACCCTAGAGGGAGGCCGACCCCTTGGGGTGGCCGACCCCTTGGGGTGGAAGGCACGCCGAAGTCGCTTCACGAATGGTTCACGTGACTTGAGCATGCGTTGCTTTGACCGGCCCTCGAGCGTTGAAAAGTTGACCGCTGACTGGGTGATGTGTCGTGCAAAGTGGGTCCCTTGGCGGGTCTTGGGGTGCGACCAGAATAGGGTATGAACAACCGGTCAACTACCTCGACACTGCCTTGCCGCTACCAGATAGACGATCCAAGATCTGCCGCCACTCAACTGCTGGGTCTCTCTGTCGGTGCCGAAATTCCACGCCTGTAAAAAAAAGGCTTTGGTGGGCCGATTTGTAGTGGGTGGTAGTGGTGGGAAGAGGGGAGATGGTGGTTGGTTATGGTAGGGGGTGAGGGGGAAGGGTAGAGATTGGTGGTGGTTTGCGGTGGTAGGTGGTGACGGGATGCAGTGGTTGGCTATGGTGATAAACTGGAAAAATGGGTTAATCGATGACCGAAGGGAGGAAGGGAGAAGGGGGAGAGAGAGAGAGAGAGAGAAGAGAAGATACTTTTGGTTATTGAGGGAAAATGACATGGAGGATATTGGTGTGTATAGTTGGTGACTAGGATGGCAGGTGGATTCCATGGCTTAACATACCATTTTGCCCTTAAAAATTTAACGGGCATCTGGTCAAAGGTCAATTTGACCGTTATTTGGTGACGAAAGTCAAGTTTTTTAAATATTTGGTGTTGGGTGTCAATTTTAAAACTCTGGGGTGCTGGGTGCAACGGACCCTAAGTACAGGGTGTAGTGTAAAATTAACCCCGTACAGGTGTATCATGTGCTAAACGTCGGTACCAAGGTAACATACAGGTGGGACGAAGGTCCGGTGTAAGCCCCCTAAGCCAAAAGAGTGCATAATATGCTAACATACCACATCTAACCAATAGGAGTGGGCTGTTTAGATGCACAAAATGCCTTGAAGGGACCAAATACAATGTAGAAGAAACAGTTGGGCATGGAAGGCTCATGAAGACACGCCGATGGGTAGAATTGGCTCAAAGCAAGATTCCTCAAAGACATGCGAGCTTGCCCCGAGATTTAGGAAAATAATATATAACATAGATTAGAGCGCGAACCTGATTACAACTATGTTTTGTAAAACTGTAGTCTACATAATCCAAACCCGAATTTTGAAGCGCTAAGGCACTAAGATTGGGGCTAGGTAGCTACTAGTACATCAACTGGCCCTTTAAACACTTTCCCTTCTTCGCTGATGACATATAACTTCAGAAATTTGGTGTGCATAACAGTTTTAAAGTGCCATTCTTGTTTTTATGGATGTTTTGATTGTTTTCTCCTGCCAAAAGGAAACTAAGTAGGTTAGATGACGTAGTTCTAATTCTTCCATCCAAAACAGGAAATTAAAGGTATCCTCTCAAAATAGAATTTGTAACAAACTTTAGAAAATGCTATCGCCCCTGGCTCAATAGACCATTACTGGATTCCGTTTTAGTAAACTATAGCATGAGAAGTGTAAACTTTGCCGTCTATTAGGTAACCTATAACATGCTATATGATTAGATAATCATATAGCATGTTATAGGTTATAGCTAATTAAGACCAAAATGCATTTACCAGATAAGTTGTTGGCCATTTTATTATGCTGAAATACAATTAACATATACTGCATTTGACATATCCAGAAATTATGATTAATACCCAGGAGCTCGAACGAAGAGTCCAAAAAATATGTCTCCCTCTATGCTAAATCCTCCCCCTATAAATAAAAAGTAAAAAAAAAAAAAATATATATATATATATATATATATATATATATATATATTCCACTTGTACTAACTACTAAATGAATATGGTCACTGTTAGTAATGTCTTCAAGAAATTAGCTGAAGATCATCCAATGAATGAAAGCAATCAAGGCGAAGTGGGTTGGTCCGATCGTGACCGAAAGAATTCAGCAAAAGCTCCAAAGGCGAATGTCGCCCTCTTCGTGGACATCTTCTATCATGGTTGGATCAAAAAACGCCCCACCAAGAATATCAGTGTACTTTGGTGACTCAAAATCGTACCACGGTGCAATCATGGACATTGGTTCATCAGCTTCATAAGGTGGGTAAGAAGTGTCAAAACATGAGATTGGTGACATATCATCTTCAATATTATTGGACTGCGAAGAAGACAATGATGGCGAATAGGCTAATGAGGAGGAAGAGGAGGACGGTAGTGGTGGTGATGGTGGTGTCGAGGGGGTTTTGCTTGTGGCATTGTCATAAAAGGCACTATTGGCTGCTGTTGCTGCTGCTGCCGCTGCTGCAAATCTTTGGATGGACTTGGGGGACATTATGGTATTATCGTCTGGAATATGGGGTGGGGAGGATAATGGGAAGTTAAGATTGGCTGAGGCACCTTTTAGACAAAGGAGTGCAGCATCATAGGCTCTAGCAGCTGCCTCTGGAGTAGAGTAAGAGCCCAACCATATCCTTGTTTTTTGGTTGGGAGCTCTTACTTCGGAAACCCACGATCCCCAACTTCTCATTCTTACTCCCTTGTACTTCCTCTTGCATGATGATGATGATGAAGTCGATGGTGCTGATGAAGATGTCATTGGTGCTATGGACGGCTGTGATTGGATTTTTCGCTCTGTCTTCACCATATTCTTGAATAGCCTTCGTCTTTTTTGCTTTAGTGGTACTTGTGGAGGTGATAAGTTCTGAGGGAAGTGATTTGGAAAGGAGGACAAGTTTGATATTTATAGATGGGGGATTATAGCCTACTTCAGACATCTGTGAGCAGATCCCCTTAGTCAAGGAGTAGTAAGGTTCAACTATGTAACAAGAAATGGGTGACAGATATATTCCAGTTTTCAATTGAGTAGGAAATACATGCGCTTCGCTCTTATGAAAATGACTAATCTGTCATTTCATGGAAGGATACAAATGTATCATTTGTTATTATTATTTTTTTTATTTTTTTGTCAGATTGACCGGCTCTAAAGGCATAATTGTATTCTAAATTTGTTATTTACTCTCTCAACCCAACAAAAAGTTTTCACACGAGAGAAAATAAAAGTTTGCGATACTAGTACTAGTACTACTATTAATAATAACAGCAACATGTAATGCAAAACAAAGTTCCTAATAACAATAAGGAAATAATAATGCTAAGCGCTCTATTATAAAGTCGCGAATTGTTTTCGAGAAAGTCAAAATTCATTTACGATAGCAGTACATAATAACTAGTAACCCTCACAAGTCACTATATTTACAAAAGCATTAGGGCTGACACATTTATGTCTATAATAATGTGTGTAGAATTTTATTCAAAACGAAAAACAGAAAATGATAAAAATACACCAAAAACAGATTTTCTTTTATCATCATTGTCAAAAATATAATACGAATATGATAAACGTACTAACTGATTTTAGAATATGATACCTAAAACAGATTTTCTTTTATCATCATTGTCAAAAACAGAATACGAATATGATAAACGTACCAACTGATTTTAGAATATGATACCTATATATATATATATATATATATATATAAAATTTAACACCACTTCTTGAAAACTGGCATGTATACTTTCATGTTAAGGCATAACTTTGGGAAAAACTCACCAGAAATAAAAGGATTAGAAAGGAGGAGGAACCTTGGAAAGAAAGCTTTTATAGGACCTTTTCAAGAACGAAGCAAGTACTAATGATCATGAAAATACGACCAGTGGAAAGATTTTCAACGCCACCACAGTAAGTTAGAACCTTGGCAGTTGGATCCCACATGCAGAATTCAGCGAAACCTCAATTGACTATAGAGCATGGGATGCCTTGTTCTAGAGTTTATTTGACTTGAACAGGTCACTCCGTTTTAACTACAAAGAGCAAATGTTAGCTAATGACCCTAAAGTAGAAAAAGAAAACCCCTAGGTGAACATTATAATCAGAAGACTAAGCTATGCTGTAATTTTAGAAGTGTGTTAAACCTCCCTTTACTTATTTAAGCAGCACGCAACTCGAGGATGCCTCTATATATAATTTGATCAAATTGGTAATTCAAACAACTGTTGCTTGATTGAAGCCTAAAAATAGACGGAGATTTAGCGTAAGTTCTTAGGGTTAGGGGTGATAAAAACAAGTACAATTCTACGAAACAGAGGTAGGGAGGTGCTATTCTAAACCTATCGTGAAGATTGCAACATTTTTCTACGGTTTTATATACGTGGATATAAATAAATGATATCAGGGGCTTGTTGAGGAGGGGAGAGGGGGGAAGAGAGAGTCACAGGCAGCTTCCAGGATTGCGCAGATGAGGAGAGAGAAGTGGAGAAAGATGCTTATCAGCAATTGGGCAGGAGTGGTAGATTAATACTGAACAGAAAAGTAATACACAAACAACAACAACAACAACAGCAGCAGCAGCAGCAGCAACAGCAGACACACACACGCACACTCAACTCAATACGCGCAAACAGAACAGTGTAACCCCCTGCATTTGCCAACAACAACAGCTGTCGCTTCTCTGTCTCGCAGCTCTAAAACCGCGTCATGGGCCTTACATACATCACTACCCCTATCTCTGTGTACGTACTATCTTGAAGAAATAGTCTCCTTTCTCTATCAAAGTAAAGAGGATGGCACACAACTGCTGTCATGGCCAGGCTTACGCTGCATAACTTGACTTTTGCTCTTTCTCTCTCTCTGTTCATGGGTTTTTTGAGTTATTATTATTCGATGCAATTCTCATGTAGTACGGCAAAACTAGAATCAACTACTTTGTTTTTAACTTTTGAATATATATATATATATATATATGCCAGCACACAAGCACGTGGAATTATGACACGCCTTTTATTGGGACAAAGTACCCTTTATTCCCATGTGGCCCACGGTTTCATACCTTAAGGCTTCATCCTACGTTCATACGCGAAATGATATACCTTCCCGAATCTTTTAGCCAAAACATAACCCATTGAAGGACTTTCGGCTCCATTTTGATGAAAGACCAAAGAAAGAAAAGAATGGTTCAGTGCACGAGGTTTCTCCATTGTTGATCAAAATGTTAATGGTTGATAAACAAGACTTCAACGTTGGTGGAGAGGTTGCTCCCGTCCTGTCTCTCGAACATGTGACTTACGGACAACTTACATAGCGCTAAGACTCAATACTTTCTTGGTTGATAAGTCATGAAATGACAAATTAAAAATGAACTAAAAGCTTTGGGGAGAACGTTCGAGGGCAAAGTAAACATGAATGGCAAGAAGTAGCTAAGAACGATATTTATGCATGTTTTGGATCAATGTTGCATGATGGGGGAGAGCTTGCCGAGGATGTCGCTCATAGGATTAAATCAAGTTGTGAAAAATAGAAGTGTGCTTCAGTTGTTCTGTTTTATCGCAACATCTCTGAAGCTGAAGAAAAAAAATTCAGAAGTAGCCGTGAGGCTATTGAATCTATGGTTCATAATATTAGAAAACTATGAACTAACATATACATAACTTGAGGCATTGTTTGAAACAGTTTTTGTTTTTAGTTTTTTATTAAATTTTGAAAGCTGAAAAAAAAAATCGGCGTTTGACAGGCATTTTTTATTTCTTTCCTTTTTTTTTTCCTTCAGTCTACTTTTCAGAACTTCATTTTGGAGTTTTCAGTTTTCATTTTTTCTTTTTTCTTTTTTGCTGGAATCATTTTATGTATTTTCTTTTCTTCAATCTTCATTGCAATACCTAACACCCAAGAATACCAAACCACTATCATTGCCCACCTCCAGACCCATTGACTGCTGCCACTGCCGCCACTGCCGCTGCCTTCACCAATGACCAATACTCCCGAATATCAAATTACAAACACTGCCAACCACCACAGCAACTGACTATTGATTTACCACCAGCACTGATAAAAACACTCGAACATCAAACCCACTAACCACCACATAGCCACTAACCGTCCTCACCACCACCACCACTGACCAAGATGCACGTACACCACCAACCACCATAACCGCTGATAATCACAACCACCACCAAGACTGCCTTACACCAAACCTCTAACATTGATCACCACCACTCCTCTAAATTAAATCCAAATAACTAGCATACTGACCGCAACTATCCCTATAACAAATACGACCAAAAGATTACATCCGTCTATTAACCCGAGTATCTTCGATTTGTGGAGGTAAACCAAGTCAATCAAATCCATTCAACCAATCAAACCCTGACCAAACAAATGGAGCCCTAATTCGGAAGCTACTGCATTACTGCCATGGCAGTAGTTGGACGACGGCAAAGGAGATGTGTTGATCGTAGTGGGACACTTCTGATTGTTTATCATAGGAATCTCAAGTATTAGAAAATGAAATGAAAGAGAATAGAGAAATATTGATTAGAAAAAATAAAAAGAGAATAGAGAAATATTGATTAGAAAAAATAAAGTAAAATTCAATTATGTAAAACTGCTATCAAACAACCAATCAGTTTTATTAAAAAAAAAATTTAATTTTAATTTTAATTTTTTAAAAAACAAAAAACTGAAATGTGTTGTAGGCGAAAGTGATGCTTCGATTGAAGAATGGCCACACACGCAGGGATAGGATAACGGAGGGATAAGCTAAGAAACAAGGATGTCATAAAAAAGGGGGTGCCACTGGGAGAGAAACAATGCGACAACATCACTTGAGATGGTTTATTGATATCTGGGGTTAAGATACCCTGGAAAGAAATAGTGTGCGTCAAAGTTGACGCGTGTAAGCTGAGGTACATAGGAGTATATCAAGACTGACATGCTGTTAAGTAGTAAGAAGAGGCTTAATCATTATGATCATACCATACGACACGATAACACATGCTTAAATAGGTTAGGAAACTGGAGAAACTGGTTTATGTAGCCAACTTTAACTAGTTCAGTGAAATAATTAATCGTCAACTCTATTAGTAGTATATTTTCGATGAAAAGTTTCATCGCTAATTATATATTTTTATATTTTTTTTAGCATTTTCTTTCTTGGAGTACAATTAGAGAGGAACTGAATTCCGTCGCCCACTTATATCATAGATAACACCGTTTTGCAACGGATCCGCCACAAATTTTCGTTTAATGGTCGTCTCTTTGGATCTTAATGGTGATAATGTTAACAAGAACAGACATAGGCTTAAATAAAGGAGAACAACTGCTTCAGCTTACAAGTGAAATAATGTGCTTGGCTATGAAAAGTCATATAGCTAGATTTTTCTCGGGAAAAATTGGTTGTTTAGAGTTTTAGATTTAACAAGAATCTTCATTGTCGATTTTCTTTTGCGCTCTTGAAAATACAAAATAGTTGGTTTTGTAATGCTCTTTGTATGAAAAAACCAGAGGGAGTGCAGTAACGTATTTAGTTTTTGTTCGTCTTTTCATGTATCATATCTTTGTAACCTTGCCTTAATTAGTAATGCATATAGTTGGTAGGTAAGGCAAAAAAAAAAAACATACAAATCTTTGCTATCAAACAATTGCTAATTTGGTGCTATCAAATTAAATACAAATTTCTTGCTTGAAGCCACTTCAAATCCCCTGCAACACACCAAATGAAACTTTTTTTTTTTTTTGGCTAATGCCAAATTTGTCTCCCAAAGTATCACCCCGGTATAAGTATCCTTACATTTCAAAAGTGTCAAATCAATACATAAGCTCTCAAAATTGAACCAACTCAGTACTATATATTGCTAACCGTTAAATTTTATCAAGGTATGGGTATGCGAAAATAGAAAAATTAAACTTAAGGGTGTGTGCCTGAGGGGTTGTGTGTTAGTTTACGGTGTGTGTGACGAGGTGGGTGCCGAGTGGGTACATGGGTGAGGGAGGGGGGGGGGGGGGTGCAGAAGCTTAGTTCAAGTTGGGCATCTAATAGCCAAAAAAAATTTGCCTAGTATATCGTCGTCAATGATAGACCTAGCAAAGTAAAAGCATGAATGAACGTGATCCAAAGGGCAAGAAATAAGAATTCAATTCGGCAATTTGAACTTCCTAATTCGATCGGGTGGAGCAGTATATTTAACTTGTTCATGAAAACTCCAAATTCTCAAACCTCAATTACCAAATTCAGTGCTAAATTCTCTCAAATGCCAAATTCTCACTTCCTAATTGCAATCACAAGCAGCAATTGCCAAACTCTCATTCCAAAATAAAAAATCTCAACAGACCTCAGTCTAAAACCTATACACCCACCACCTACGAGCAATAACTACAATTTGAAAAAAAAATATTCAAAATTTTAATCTAATGTTAAGAAGCCCATAGCGGCCCCATTTCCCAATTGAGAATTGAAAGTTCCAAAACCCAATTGTCATTTCTAATTTGAAACAAAAAAGAAAGGGTTCAAGTTCAAGGAATTAAAAATTTTAAGAATAAGGCGTTGAGGGCGTAAGGCTGGTGAGGGGACGGTGTGCTCTGTGCCTCTCTCTCTCTCTCTATGACTTTGAGGCTTTGAAAACGGGGAGACTTTGAAAAGAATAGAGAATAAAGAGGATTTTTGTGTTTACTTTATGTATGGACTTTGTTTTTTGTTTTGTTTTTCTTTTTTCTTTATTTGTGTAAGTTTAACATTTTAAACGACTAAAAAGACTTTTTTTAAAAAAAATATCTCTAGAAGTTTTAGATAACTTATAACATATAAAATGACTAAAAAGACATCTCTTTTAAGCATTTTCTAAAATTTTAAGTGGTATTTTTCCCATTGAGGATAAAATATATCATATAGAATAGAAAAATTACGAAGAAGCAGGTGGGCGCCCCCCCCCCCCCCCCCCATTTCCTCTGTCACTGTGTGTGGGGTGTGTATGTGCGCGTGAGCAAATTCTGAATAAAAGAAGAAAGGGAGGGGAAGGGAGGGGAGGGGAGGGGAGTATAACAGTTTTATCCTTGAACTTTTTAATGGATGTGAGCATCTTTTTGGCCGTCAGACTGAATTGATTTAATTTTGACAACTTAGGTACTGATTTAAAACTTTTAAAATGTTAGGTACTTAAACTATAGTGTGATGATACTTTTAAACACAGATTTAACATCACCCATTTTTCTTTTGTAAAGCTGAAACCTCAGATACATTTTCCGCATATTTACATCCTCCAATGAACTCGTATGAAAAAAAAAAAAAAGGGTCTCGTCAATCCGTACGAGCACCCTGTCCATCCTCACTGCTTCCTCGCTGCTTCCTTCTCCTACTGGACACAGTTGTGTAAACATAACTAAAAATGACCCCACAATTTTCTAAAAGCACGTACTCACACATGCTGTTTATTTTTTCAGTTTTTGTCTGAACAGGTGACTGACAGTGTGATACTTGTTAATATTGCACATTAGCTTTGTTTAAGTAGAATCACATGTTCACGCCACACTCCTGTCTCTTTTTAATCTTTTGTCCTTATTTTACGAGATATATTTTGTTAAACTACTAATGTCAGGTATCCTGAATGTACGAGGACTTCGTTTCCTGGAAGTTCAAAGGAAATTTCATCTGTACATCCCATGTTAGTTTCGAGTTTTCCTTTTTTCTTTTTCTCCTATTGGTGCTTATTTTTCAATTCAACAGTTATTCCTTGTAACAAGAGACGAAACGACTTTCTCTCTCTAAGCCACCCCTATCACCCAACCTAAGCATAACGCGCAGCAAAGGTTCCCCCTTCGACGTGCCGCCCAACGGCTCAAGATCCGCCTTCAAGGTGCCACTCGACTTGCCCCCTTTAGGCATCGCTAGCGTTACGTACTTGGCTCCTATTCAATACACGCTTCATCCAATTTCACCCAATGCATAGCTTGACAATTGACACGTGGCAAATAATGCCCTTGACGAGCGAGATTAAGTTTTGCTAACGAAGGAATTTAAATGTGGTTGGTGGCTTGTTACCTTTCTCGTCCTTTTCTCTCTCCTCATCATCGGCAACCAACACTAGAGATGGCACTTCATTTGCAATGTACACCAATCGATGTTGCCTTCACTGGGCCGGCGATCTCCCTTTTACTTCTGGGAGAGTCCTTGGACACTTGGCCCAATTTCAAGTCTTTGAGCCATTATATTGTTCAGGCTACAATTGTCCTTTTAGCATATGGTTGGATTCAAAACAGACAAATTAAGGTAGCGTTTAGTAACACTTCCAGTTTTGATTTTCTGTTTTCAAAAAAATCAAAATTAAAATCAGTTTAATTTTATTTTTTTACAAAAACAAATGAGTGTTTGATTACCAAGTTTTTATTTTAGGTTTTTTCTTTTGAGTATTTGATTACCTAATTTTTATTTTGAGTTTTTTCTTTGGTGGAGGTGGTGGGGCGTGGCGGTGGCCGACAGCGGTGGTGACCCGCTGCCGGCAATCGTCGGCGGTGGCAGGCGGTAGCTGGTGGCTACGGGCAGTCGCCAATGGTGGCTGCGGGCAGTCGCCAATGGTGGCTGTCGGCCTCTAAAAGAGGCTGCCGGTCGCTGACGGTGGGCGGTGGCTGCCGGTGGGGCATGGTGGTGGTGATCTCAAAATAAAAATCAAAACTGAAAACCCAAAACTCATTTTTGGAATTTCTAAAAACAGCCATGCTTTAAAAACTGATTTTTAAAACTGAATGAAAAAAAAAAAATTATGTGTCAAACGTGTTTATTTTCTCCAGTTTACAAAACTGAAAAAAAAATGAAAAATAATAGTTACCAAAGCTATTTTCCATACTGAATCACAGTTTAATATATCCCAGATGGCAGGGGCAAATAATATGTCTTTAATGACAACTTCGATTTTCTTCGACACGTGTCTTTTCGGTACAACTTTTTTATATTTTTTTATAAAGATTCAAGTGCAGATGAACTCCTTCATAAAGCCAAAAAATTGTCACGGTATTATGTAAGCCAGTTCTTTCTCACTTCAAGAATAGGAATAGGAATAGGTATGACTACTTTACGGCATTGTTGCATATGGTTGTTTTCCTCTTTGGTGAATACTATCTTCCATGCGGTCTTTAGAGGAAAAAAATTATTTTGTTTGTTTTAACTTTGTAGCTAATTTGTTCTTTCTTTTTTATAGGTCTGAAGACCGAATTATATATTTATATTTAAAAATAATGCAAATCTATGATTCAAACCAAACAAAATAGCTGAGAGATATGTCTGGTGATACCAAATATGAAATGTATACTTTTTGGTGAAAGTTCGTCAAATTTCAAAAGCCTATAATTTCGTCGATCCATATCAGTATTGTTAATAAATTGAGTCAGTGGACCAATTATCCGTCCACTAACAGATAATGTATATTTGTTAGTCTGGATAATTACAGTTATTTAGAGGATATTTATCTCCTAAGTGTTTGAGATAAATATAATATTTATCTCTTAAGTGTTTGAGATAAATACATATTTATATCTTATAAGTGTTTGAAGTAAAGTCTGTCTCTAAATACTATCTATATATAAAGACTAGAGATATCCCAATACCAAAAGAAGGTGACAAAACCATAAGTCACAAGACAATCCCTCTCTCTAGAGCAATCACCAAGCTCTAGGATTTGGTTCGTGGACGAAGAACTCGACCCTAGTAGTCGTTTTCGTACCTGCGAAAAAGATCAAGCGTGTTGGAGGCTCGTAACACAAGGATCCATCGTCGAAATATTCGGAGACTTCAAACGGTATGTTTTCGAACCCACCACGTGTTACGTGGTAGTGCATTAATTGTAATTTCAACATTGGTAACAGAGCATGATTACTTGTTGATTCGCCTTTAACATGCTAGCGTAAAATTATGTACATGTTGTGATTTTTTTTGGATACATGAATGAGACCCATTATTAAAATTCAAAATTTTTTGAGCATGTTTTTCTGAAAAATAATTATATGGTTTTGTTCTCCTATGGTTGAGGATGAACTCCGTAAAATTTCGTGATTTTTGGATGTATGGTTTGTGAAAAATCACGTTCTTATTTTTCAAGAAAACTGTGTTTTTTTTTTCGAGTTTTGGGACTCAAATTCAGAGCATGATATTAAATTTTTATCATGATCGGTTGGTACATTATTAATCTATGTCACATAAGCTTTCTAACGATATATGGCACGCATTATTTGGCTTAAAAACGAGAGAGATATGGCCTTTAAAAGTTGGCATCGCGATAAGGCGGCGGCTGTGAAAATTATGGTTTTTAAAGAAGATGATGAACAGTGTTACACGCGCCACGCGCTCAAGAGGAGCCAAGCCGCGCCCCACGCGCCGCACGTGAGCCAAGCCGCGCCCATGGAGCCGCGCACGCGCGTCCACGTGCCAACAGAGGCTGAAGCCACGCGTGAGTCACACCAATTCGTCCCAGCTGATTTCACTCGCGCCCACGCGCGCGCGTGTCACACACGCGCCTGTTAAAAAAAATTCCCAGACGCTGCCCCGTGAGCAAGGTGGCGCGTGGAGGCGCGTGAGGGCTGTTTTTCGGCCTCGTTGTGCTCACCGCCGGCGAGTGGAACTCCATCTTGACCCACTAATTTTTTCTATTGTGTTAAAACTTACCTTTATACCCTTTGTATGTATTCTGTTTAATTTTTAAACGACTTTTTCTATTGAAATTAGCTTTAAAATTTTGTTTTATACACATAATTTTTTCTTTAATTGCAAAGGGTATGTATATTAAGGATAAATTTACTGTTTAAAAATTTTAAGAATTTATCTCCCATTTTTTGGCCATTTGAAAATATTTTTTATGGTACTTATGTGGTCCAAAAAATACAAATAATGTGTAAATATTAATTTTTGCACTTCGTGGGCAAAAATAAATATTTTTGGAGAGCTATATGACATAGATGAATTATGTTTTATTATTTGCCTTGATTAGAGTTATGGTTTAAATATGTTTTTGTTGAAATATATTTATTAGGCTTTTGGCAAGCTCAGACCTCTTTAAACTCAATTTCAAGGCATTTACGCCCGTTTTCCTTGGAAGGAGAATGTAGCCTATTCATCCATTTAAATTACCCTTTAACTTGTTATTTGAGCATGCTAGTTTTAGGTTAAATGGATGGATACTAGATTGACATTCTAAAGAAACTTATGTTCATGTGTTTACTCTTGTTTTAAGAAAATTCTTTTGAGAATAATGTGTTGTGCGGCATCTCCATTTATTTTATTGGAGTAGTTTGTAGTAGGATTCTCAAAGATGTTGTATTCTACTATTTCTCTGTATATTTCTAGAAAGCCTTGTACGGGGATGTAATTTCGCACGCACATTATTCAAGCCAGAATTTTCTTAGCATAAGTTATTAGAATGCCAATAGAGCTCAATGGAGTCCTTGCACACTTTATTATATGGTGCAATTAAATTGTTCTAAATTATCATGTGGATGATTTATTACATTGTGGATTATATGATGATGAAATTTATTGAGAAAAAATACTTGGAAAGTATTTTTCCCAACTCACATACATGGGAGATGATTACGAGCTTAGCAAATTTTCGATTTCATGATGTGAGGAAAGATTATGTTTTTTATTTGAATTTTTTGAAATAAAAAGAAGGATGTATAATTAATGTCTTTTTTCTTTACGCAAACTAATATAGTGAATAGAATGGCCTCCAAGAATGTCATAGTTGATCTCGTTAAGGGTGAGAAACTTAACAGAGATAATTATGACGTTTGGCACAAAAAGATGAAATTCATGCTAAACGAACAAGAGCTCGAGGAGCACTTGACCAAAGAGATGGTTGCGCCCACTGAGGGGCAACCCCTAAGAGACCACACTGCCTACCAGAAATGGAAACAGAAAGATCGTAGTGCGCGCTACACCTTGTTGAGCAGCTTGCAAAATAATCTAATCGGGTAGTATGATGAACTTCCAACTTGCAAAGCTTTATGGGATCAGCTCAAGTTCTCTTTTGGTGGAACCTCAACTACGCGGCTTCCTAGCCTTGTGATTAAGTTTGAGGAGTACACAAAAGACCCTAAGCATACCATGAATGAACATTTAAGGATGATGTCCAATATGATTGGTAAGCTAAGGGATGTGGCCATGCGCTCACAGATGAGTAGCAAGTCAGAGCTGTCATAAGGTCCCTTCTTGCCTCATGGGCCAATATGAAACAGATATTGACCCACAGTGAAAACATCAAGAACTTTTCTGATATTTCACAGCATGTCATCCTTGAGGATGAGACTCGAGATGTTGACAAGACCCTTACTTATGTCACCCAAGGGGGATCGCGCAATGCAAATGGCAAGCGCGGAAGACAAACTAAGAAAGGTAAGAAACGCAAGAGAGGAAAACGTGGTGGGAAAAAGAATTTGTCTAAAGTCAAATGCTTCAACTGTCAATAGAAAGGACACTTCGCTCATGATTGCAGTGGGCCGAAGAAGGTACTTTCAGAATCTCTCTCAGTTATATGTTCCTCATATGTGATGGTTGCTCATTCTCAACCTGTGTGGTTTGTGGATACAGGTGCAACAAAACATGTAGGACGTGATCGAGAGGGGTTCGTAGATTATCACCAATTTCTAGCGGGTAGCAAACATATGTTCAGGAGAAACAATAGCTCCGAAGAGGTGCTAGGGGTTGGTTCTTACCAGCTCAAATTGAGCACTGGGCGCACATTGATTCTTAAGGATGTGCAATATGCACCCACTGTTCGGCTTAATCTACTTTCAGTTACTACTTTATTAGACAATGGTTTTTCCTTTATTTTTAGGAGAAATAAGTTGGACATCTTTTTGGATGATGTTTTGTTCGGACATGGTTTTCGCATGAAAAGTCTTTTTCAATTGGATTTAATTTATTCTCAATCCTTTTATTCTTATATGGTGAATGATAATATTGTGAATGATTCTACAACCTGGCATGCAAGACTGGGCCGGCCACATAGGCTAAGATAGAATGACTCGTTTGGCAAGAGAAGGCCTTTTGGGCCCATCGCAAGAGTCAATCTACAAACATGTGAGGCTTGTTTGGCTGGTAAAGCATGCAGGTAGCCTTTTGGAAAGGCTGTGAGAGCAACTCAGCCACTTGAGCTAGTTCACTCTAACATATGTGGACCTATGAGTATAAAGGCACGCCATGGCGCCTCTTATTTCCTTACACTGATAGATGATTATACGCGATATGGTTACGTGTATCTGATATCTCACCGCTATGAAGCTTTGAATTGTTTCCAACGCTTTGTAGCAAAGGTTGAGAATCAGAAAGAGAAGAGTTTATAAACTCTTCGCACTGACCGGGGACGCGAATATTTGTCCGATCACTTCAAGAAGTTTTTGTGAGGAAAAAGGGATACGCAGGCAACTTACTATTCCTAATACTCCACAACAAAATGGTGTTGCGGAAAGAAGGAATAGAACATTGTTAGACATGGTTAGGTCTATGATGGCGCAAGCAAACCACCCAATATCTTTCTGAGGGATGCTCTTTTGACTGCAGCCTATATACTTAATCACTCAAATCCACCCCATACTAGCTTTGGAATGGCCAAAAGCCAAAATTTGGATAACTTGCGCTCATAAGGCTCAACAGGTTATGTTCACAGTACTTCTCATAAGTATGGGAAACTAGGGCCTAGAGCTAAAAAGAGTATCTTCTTAAGGTATTCTAAAAACTCTAAAAGCTATGTGATGTATGGTGAACATCCAAATGGTGGAAAGACTGAAATAGAGTCTCGTGATGTCGATTTCATATAGAATGATTTTCCTAGCATTGGAGACGCAAGTAAGAATCTTGACCTCTATAAGTTAGAGGAAGTTGAAGCCACTTTACCATCTCCAAGCGAAGGTGGGGAATTAGTTCATCATCATGTTGTCGCTGAAGATAGTATAAGTGACCTTCAACCTAGTGGGAGCATCCTAGACAGTGGGAGCACACCATCAGGACCATCAGGTCAACAAGATTCTCAACTGCATAGAGGTGCACGAGGAAGAGTTCCACGTCGTCGTTTTGAGATTGGCAGTGAAATTCTTATGTGCACTCCAACTGATGAAGATGAGCCCACTTCTGTGGAAGAAGCCTTATCTTCACCTGCTAGTAATGAGTGGATGGTTGCAATGAAAGATGAGTTGAGCTCAATAGAGAAGAATCACGTCTAAGAGTTAGTTGACCTTCCGCCAGGGTGCAAGACTGTTGGAAACAAGTGGGTTTTAAAAGTCAAGAGCAAGGCAGATGGGTCAATTGACAAGTATAAGGCACGTCTTGTGGCGAAAGGCTATACCCAACAGCGGGGTGTGGACTATGAAGACACATTCTCCCCAGTGGTGAGATTTGCTTCAATTCGCCTGATACTAGCTAGCTATTGTCGCCAGCAGGATTTAGAACTTTTTCATATGGATGTTAAGACTGTGTTTCTTAATGGAGAACTAGACGAAGAGATTTATATAGCTCAACCTGAGGGTTTTGAAGTCAAAGGACATGAGCGAAAAGTTTGCCGGCTCAGACATTCTATATGTGGTCTCAAACAATCGTCTAAGCAGTGGTACTTTAGGTTTCATCATGCCATTACTTCTATAGGTTTTGAAATGATTGAACAAGACCGTTGCATTTACGTAAAACGATCCAAGAAAATATTCTGATCCTTTCTTTGAATGTTAATGACATTCTTTTAGCTGGGAATGACATGAGTTCCATTGTCGCCACTAAGCAGTGGTTGTCCTTAACTTTTGAGATGAAGGACATGGGAGCAGCTAATTATGTGCTCGGGGTTAAAATCATACGTGATCGTCCAAAAAGACTTCTCGATTTGTCTCAAGAGACATATATCAAGAAGGTCATTGAACGATTTCGTATGCATAACTCAAAACCCATAGACACTCCAATGGACAAGGCATGTACTTTAAGCACAGACCAATGCCCAAAGAATGATGAGGAAAAGAATCGAATGTCCAAAGTGCCTTACGCGGCTGCAGTTGGGAGTCTGATGTACGCTATGTTGTGTACGCGTCCAGACATCTGCTTTGCCGTTGGAATGGTGAGTCGTTATCAGAGTAATCCTGGACCCGCTCATTGGAATGCAGTGAAGAGGATTCTTCGATACTTACGTGGAACCGCTGATCTCGTCCTATGTTATCATGGTGGAGACTTGAGATTGAGAGGATACAGCGATGCTGATTAGGGCGCTGATAGAGATGAGCGCATATCCACTTCAGGTGGAGCTATCTCTTGGTACAGCAAGAAAAAGTCTTGCATCGCCCTATCCACGATGGAGTCGGAGTATGTTGCTTGTTCAGTAGCAATCCAGGAAGCTGTTTTTTTGAGGTCATTCTTACAGGCTCTAGGGGTTACAGCTCATGCAGACGAGTCTGTCACTGTTCACTGTGACAATACAGCTACCCTAGATTTTGTAAAGGACCCCAAATATCATGGGAAGGCCAAACACATAGGCCTTCGTTATCACTTCATTAGAACTTTAGTTGAGCAAGGAGAGGTGACCATAAAGCATATACCTACTGGCAGAATGGTGGCTGATCCTTTGACCAAGCCTATTGCTAGAGATGTTTTCCTTTCTCACATTAGGAGTATGGGACTACGTAGGTTTTGATATGTTTATGGCATCTTATGTACTTGACATTATTTATTACATTAAATTTTCATTCCTTGATTTGAGTTTATTTTGGAATGAATGGATAATCTTTGTGATTACATATACATCCTTGTTGAGAGTGTCACCAGGCTTGAATTGACCCACTCACACGGGTAATTCACCTTGGCGCTAAGATAGCGAGCAAGATGAGACATAATTGTCTTAGGCGCCAAGAGGGCGAATAAGATGATACAGCTTATAAAGCAAACATGTCGCCTTAGTTGGAGCTAAGATGAGACCTATAAAGTTAGGTCGATCATAGAGTATCTCCACAACTCTATGTAGCCTGCTTACAGCCGAATGTGAGATTTCAGGCAGGCACTATGAGAGTGACTGGACTGAAAAACTCAGGTTAGGCGCTTGTACAGCGACTAGACCCAGATTCGTATGGCGTATTTTATTATACATTTATGTGACACGCCCTTACGGGTTACGCCATAGCATGCAAATCATACTGCATGTGCTAAATGCAGACCGACAGTGGGAGTGACGAATGAATCCCTGCTTCGTCACTGTGTGAGCCACTTGGATTGAAATATTTTTGATCCGATATGCTACCCTTTTCACCTTAGACTATGTCATGAAGAGGATACTCAATGTCGCTACTTTAGCATGTACCCTTGGATCATGGATGATGCGGTCTCGCGGGGCATGTCTAGGAAAGCGGTTGGGTCTAATTGGAATGACATGAGGGCTTTGGGAAGAAAGTTCAATATTACACCATGTTGTGTGATTCATAGCCCGGGCGACTTTGTCGATTTTTGTTTCGATATGAGTCATGAATACATAACATATGAGAGGTTTAACACTGCTCACTATGAGGGATTTGAGAGTGTTTAATCTGGTGTAGTTGAACTATCTGGGGTACATACGAGATTTTTTTTAGAGTGATGTATTGTGTTAGTTTGGTGATAACTTAATACAATACTCCTCAACTGGACATCCTTTCTCGTAGGTCGCACGTTCCATTTCCTGTATGAGGAGATGAGTGGACAAGAGATAAGGAGGGACTACACGATTTATTTGCCCTGTGTGTGGGCGAGTGGGAGCTGTTAATAAATTGGGTCAGTGGACCCATTATCCGCCCACTAACAGATAATGTGTATTTGTTAGTCTGGATAATTACAGTTATTTAGAGGATATTTATCTCCTAAGTGTTTGAGATAAATACAATATTTATCTCATTGGTGTTTGAGATAAATACATCTTTATTTCTAAGTGTTTGAGGTAAAGTTTGTCTCTAAATACTATCTCTATATAAAGACTAGAGATATCCTAATACCAAAACAAGGTGACAAAACAATAAGTCACAAGACAATCCCTCTCTCTATAGCACTCTCTCTAAAGCAATCACCAAGCTCTAAGATTTGGTTCGTGGACGAAGAACTCGACTCTAGTAGCCGTTTTTGTACCTGCGAAAAAGATCAAGCGTGTTAGAGGCTCGTAACAATAAGGATCTATCGTCGAAATATTCGGAGACTTCATACGGTATGTTTCCGAACTCACTGCGTGTGACGTGATAGCGCATTAATTGTAATTTCAACAAGTATGTTTCTAGAACTCCCCGGAGAGAAAGCCTTTCCAAGTACATGAGACCCAAAAATGAAGGATTTATTATTTGACTGCTGTCCAGTAAAGTTTCGCTTTTGTTTTACAAACCTCGAACCATGTGTACAGTGCTATCAATAATGTCCAAGACCAATAATGTTGAGATCTCTTATCGGCAATATATATATATATATATATATATATATATATATATATATATATGTATATGTATATGTATATATATATATATGTATATGTATGTGTATATATATATATGGTAGGTTTATACGGATAAAGACGGGACATAATATGAACTCGTACAATGCTTCCTTACCTGGCATTCTTAATGAAAGCGACCCTTTACTAATAAACATAGTATTCAGCACTATCAAAGGGTGGCATCAAAGAAGGTAGGACCATTGTGAGACCATTGTTAACAAGTTTTAGTTGTTAAAGATATATTGAAACTGGATGAAGTTGGGGTTTGGGAAGGATGGGGGAAGGTGCAGTAGAGACTTTATATCTTGAAGTATGTTGGAGGATGAAGGGGCAAGATCCATGTGATGTGGGTACTCTCCAAGAAGCACCCCATTTCCTACATTTCATACGTAGAGAGAGAGAGAGAGAGAGAGAGAGAGAGAGAGAGAGTGGAGAGGCTTCTAGGAAAGGTTACATGGTATCAACAACCACATCCACTGTAATGGCCTCTTTTGAGGACCAGATGATCCCTTGTTGATTCGGTATAAATGCTAGTGTTAGTTTTTGTTTTTTTTAACTTATGTTTGTCGGCTTAGTTTGGCCGTGATCGTAACATAGAGGATATCTTTACTTGTATAAGTGGTTCTTCATTAAAGTTATGTAATGTTCTCTATGCTTGTAAATTGTTATTTCGAATTTTTCTGTTATTAATTATTTGATCATATTTGATTTACACATTTATTTATGATATAAGTCATATTTTATGAGGTTTCAAGATTTTTGGGGTGGGGGGTGGGGAGGTGGGGGGAGGGGGTGGAGAAGTGCATCAGGAGAGGAAAAATGAATTGGTGAAGAAATTAAATTGGTAAAGAGAAATAGAATAAAAAAATGTAGAAAGAGTAAACATGAAAAAATACTTGAAGAATCTTTCTTAATTTGAAAAGTGATAAATTTTCTTGATAGAAGTCAAATATATATATATATATATATGATCAATTTTTTTCGGACGGATGAAATATCCTATAAGTTGATTCAATCTGCTTGAATGAGTCTAGATTACCTAATAAAAAATCCATGGGATCATTGTTGGGCGCAAGGGCGATGTCACCCTTCGAAAAAGAGGGTCAATTGTCAATTCATGTATCTAAAAAAAATAAGGTTAGTGTTATAACCTTGCCCCTCTTGTTGAACGCAAACAAATTTATTCATGTAATGAAGTTCACGTATGTTTTCGTACAGATACAATGTTAATAACCAGATCGATTACTGTCAATATTATTTGCATATGATACACCTCTCAAAGTATAGTAGGTAAATGTTAATTTTTTGGTATGCTTTCATGCATTCCTGAATAAGTTTGTTCGCTTTTTGTAGAAAAGGGTTAAAAACCCTACTATTAATAAGAACAACCAACATAGTACAGGACAACGTGGATTATACCGTCATACAAACGTTAGTGAAGCTAGCAACAACAAATACATGACTCCAATACACATCCCATAACCTGGGAACCACCCCAACCCAGCATACAGATCTATGAAGCCCTGAAAAGTGACACTTCTGCTCGAGGTTCCAAAATATCCAAGTCCGGGGATATAGTCCACCTTACGGAGACCGGCATACAACACCGGCCTACAAAACAAGCTAATCTTGGAGCGTAGGCCAAAAGCACCTTACTTCCTATACTGATAGAGCAACATTGTACAGCATCTAACCTGTAAAAGAAATTAAAAATGGCTGGGGAACTCGATGTTCGTTGATATTACAAGAACAAATAGAGTATGTACCAACCTATACTTGTGTGCACTTTCATGTACCTCCATGTACGAGTATAAAAGGTAAAGTTTTGTGCCCCTTACTTTGATGCTTTTAACACTAAAACCTCCAACTTACGTATTATAACCACACTTTTAATTATTGTTAAAAGGTAAATTTCTAATGCTAATGCATTTTTAGCTACAAATGAGGATGTGAATAATCATAAAAAGGTGAATTTAGTTGCTCGTAATATTGTGCGTAAGAATGAGGATATGAACAAATACAAAAGTAAATTTAGTCACTCTAATGAGATTTTTGCGCCATTTTGAATTTCTTGTTGGACGTCTGAAGACAGTTATAGTGCTTAAATTGAAGTCAACAATGGAAAATAGGAAAATAAATTGTACGACAGGTGAGTAAGTGAGACTTCTTTTGAAATGATGAGGGAGAATCTCCGCAAGTAGGCTTGGCAAAATGGGAGGTTGGATTGGGTTTTAGTTTGGATAAAATGAGTGACTGACCTATTTAAATCCACTTATTTATGGGTTATTTGGATCAATCATTAAATGAGTTGGTTTAACTCATTATCTGAACACGACCTTTTTACAAAGACCCGGTATCTCGTTCAAGTCAACTCACTCATTTCTGTCCTATAGCCCCTTTGTTTTTCCGGTGTCCCCGCCTGAGCTTGGTCACATGCATTTGCCCCAGCCCCTCTCCCTTTGCCCGTAACTGCCCCTCTGTCAGTGACCCCAATGCTTCCGACATCCGGTGCAACCTCGTTTGTCACAACCCGAACCCACGGGCAGGCCCGCGAGCTAGGCACGTGACCGGCCGCAGACCTAATGAACTCCAACCAAGGGCTCTGCCAGGCCTTACCATAATTTGTATACAAAAATTCTATAACCAAGTAATTTAAATCTTTATCCTTAATAATATTTAGTCACGCTTACAATTTTTCAATAAATCTCCAATGACATTCTTTATTTAACAACTAACATAGATTATCCGGTGAAGATCTAAGTTTCAAAAATCTCAAATTACAAATCCAATACTAGCATACCACCTAAGGATTTTTTTTTAAATAATCTAAGAGGACTACAACTCCTCTAGCAGTCGTCTACCATAATCCTCGTGGCCTTCATCAGTTCGGTTCCATCTAGATCATTGCCTGAAAAATATTTAAAAGAATGAGCTTGGGGCCCAGTAAGTACACATACCATATCCCTAAAATAGATTTTGGGATTCATAAAAACATGAAACATGCCATGGTTTTCTTCAATTTAAAACTAGTAAACATTTCACAAGAGATACTATGCATATATATATATATATATATATATATATATATATATATATATATATATATATACTTTTGAAAGCAATTCATCCAAGATTCTCAGAAACGAAGTATTACATCAAGTAGGCTCATCAACAACTATCACAGTTCATCATAACATAGGCATGTTGCGGTCAGCGTACGTTCCCCCCTGACTAGGGCCCACAATCCCTACTCCACATGGGATGAACATTATTTGGTCAGGGTATGCGCCCCCCTGACTAGGGCCCACAATCCCTCCTTCGTCTGGGATACATATTATTGTGGATGCAAGGGCGCACCCTGAGCAACAGTACTGTGCGTCAACGTATCGTCCCGTTGACCAGGACCCAACAATCCAACTTTTTTCCCGTGGATATGGGGCACAACAACCAAGCCAGAAATACCATCTCATTCAACATAAGCCAACTTTAAAACACTACTCATAGAAAACATTCCATGGCATTTTTTTATGCATTTTCTCATCAAATAATTTACACAAAAGCAGTAGCATGTAAAAGGCTTTAAAACTTCTAATTGGAACAATTCATTTATACATATACATAAACAAAAAATAGGGTATACAGAGGAATATGGCAGGAGTACTTACCTGCTCAGTAATTGGTTCTTGAGCTCGATCAACAGTCGATCCTATCTCTTGACTACCGAAACCTTAATAACAAACCACAAGGACATCATTCATTACCGCTCGAGCACGCCCAAGTATTAAGTTTCTCTTAAGTGAGTGAAGTTTACCAAACCGTCCCTCGTACTTTGTAAAATTTCCTATTCGCCCCCGATGCCTAACATACCATTACCCACTTGGATATAACCTAAAAGAATACATTTAAACCACTCAAGCATCACAGTAATTTTAGATCACTATAAAATTCTAGGTTTAGAAAAATCTTGTTTATTATGTTAAATAATTCAAAAGCCTATTTTGAAAATAAAATTGTTAGACACTTCTTCCCATGCCCGGAAAAATTTGAGAAAATTTCACGTCGAAGGTTTCCCAAAATTAAGGGGAGTTTCTGTTTTGCACTTTGTCTAAATCTGTTCAGAAGAGGTCCTTAGAAATAATTTAATAACTATTGATAATAAAGCGTTACGCTAAATCCGTTCGGGTGCTACACTGCTAAGACCGTTAAAAATAGCAAACGACTTTAAAAACTTTTGAAACTCTACAATATAAATTATCATAGCTATATAAGACTATTATAAAAGTATCATAATTTAATAACTTAATTTACTATTTTAAAATACACCAAAATCTCTTTTATGAATAAAATTAGTTAGCACGCTTCCCGAGTTCCAAAACATCTGAACATTTTACTGTGTGTAGATCTTGCAAAAATAATATAAGTTACTCTTTTGAGTTTTGTCCAAATAAATTCCTAGATATATCTTAAAATTCAAAAAGAAACTGCTGGAATAGGAAACCTTTTTAGCGACACCTTTGAGCCCAACTTCAAATTATGAACTTTCCCTCTCTCTACGCACAGAACCATCTTCTTCTTCACCTAACAGCCCCAAACCCACATATATACATGTGTGTAAGTCACTTGAATGCTTATCGAGCTCTCATCTACCTCCTGATATCTCCCACAGGATGAGTCTGACGGCTAAGGATGGCTGCCCCTTACTATATCTTATATACATATATATACATGGGGGTGAAAATCCTAGTTAGAATTGCAAAGAAAACTTACAAGCCCCTTTTGTCGCTAAAACTTCTAACCCCATTTATTATATCAAAAATAGTCCAAAATAAATTACTTACGACGAACCATATGTTAGCAAATTTATTAAAGGTTGTTACGCTAACCCTCTTCACTATTTCGTAACTAAAAGTTGCTAATACAATATCGATGCTAACTATATATATAAAATTATCGCTAAAGGTTTCTGAAAAAATATCAGTTAATGATAATCCTTGCCAAAGACATTAATCAATATCAATAATATCTGTTATCGCTAAATTTTTCTTATGATTCTAAAATTGTCGCCAAAGATTTTAGTTATAGTGTCTCCCCAGATTTGACGCTATAATCCGCTCAAAATAATATACCAATGCTAGGTAATAGTTTGTCGCTAAAAGTTTTGAGTTGTTAAAAGTATTTTTAGGGTTCGGGGTATTACATCGTTACCCACCCTCCTCCCATTACAAGAAAAAGGGGTCTTTAGCGACAGACTTTTAGTGACGGGGAGCAATCTGTCACTAAAAGGGAATTTCACCGATGGATAACACCATCCATAATAATCCGTCAGTAAAAGACGAGTTTCTTGTAATGTCCCGTCCTCTTTTCCCGTTAGATCCCTATTGCCCGGCATTGCTCCATCCAGTTTCTCATCGAACGGCTATCAGACTCAAATCTGCTCCTCGCCATCGGTTGTCAGACGACTTTCAGATCTACTTCACGCTGGCTTTACCATGATGTTGTTGCTCTCTCGGTCGATGAAAGTCGCCGACCATATTGTGAAGCTCTTCGCCATCGATCTTGACGGTAAGAAGCTCAACATCGTGCAACTGTTAATCTGGCTATAGGTATTGAAGGAGGTGGTGGCATGTATGACGAAATACTTGAGGTCAAAGACTAATTTCTTGGCGGTGGAATAGAGTAATTCAACCATGCTTTTATCTGTAATGTAATGTTTGCGCGCGCGCACGTACGCGTGTATGAGAGAGAGAGAGAGAGAGAGTAGCTTTTACTCTTTGGACCAAACTACTTGTGTTCCATGAATAAAAAGCCAAATTATGCATACGGTTAAATTGACACACACTTATAACCCACTTAAATTGCGGGCAGTTGGGTTGTATGATAAATAGAGATGTCAAAAGGGTCGGGCCGGGCTGGCCCGGCCCTAAGTGGTGAACAGTGCGGCCCTAGTCCATAGGGCCAAGGGCTAGGACCATGCCATGAAAATTTTCAAAAAAGCCCAGTCCGGCCTAGTTTCTAGCCCTAGTCTGGCTCAACCCTCTGGCTCTAAACCATTTTGAGTCATTTTTTTTTCTTTCCCCTTCTTTCTCATGCCTCACTCTCTCTCTACCTCATATTTTTTTCTTTTTTTTTTTTAACTTTTTGGACATGCACATTTCTTTTCGGCTCATGATAATGGTTTCTACTTCTTTATCAAATTTTACTTACACTTCTCTTCTGTATTAGTTTCATGAAGTTATGAAGAGAAAATATATCTTTGTTTGTCTAGGAACTAGAAACACACAATTTAGGCAATAGAAATGGGGATCATAATTCCAGAAAGTACGAGAAAGTTCATAGTAAAAGTGGTTTAATGATGCATCCTTCTAATGAGATACCTAATACTACGTAAAATACAAAGCTAGATGTATGTTTGAATAAAATCTTTAGAGATATCATTGAAAAAAGTTTTGTAACCTTGTAAGTATCGATTGTTAAGTTTAGATAACAAAAAGCAGTGGTATGAAATTAAGTGGAAGTCAAGAAAAAATGCAAAATGTTTGATAAGAGAAAATAGAAGCAGATGGATTAGATGAAATGCTTAACTAATCAACTGCTAATCATTCTTGTTTTTTCAGAATTACAAGCAACCGGTCTCAAGCCGACATAAAAAGAGGAGGGTCTATCAAAAAATTTATTGTGTTAATATTTTTGCAACACAAAATAAGAATATATATATAAGAAAAAAAAGCCCCGACCCGGCTCTAAAATTAGGGCCTAGGGCTTGAACATGGCTCGGATTTCCCAACTTTCCCGTTTTTTGGGGCCCGAAGCCCTGTTTGACCCGACCCGTTTTCTGGCCCTCCGGGCTCAGGCTGGGTCGGCCCAAGCCCGGCCTTTTGACACCTCTGACAATAAATGACCCATTTAATACCCAACTAATAAATGAGTCAATTTGAGTCAATTTTTTTTTTTGATAAGAGGAGAAATATTTCATATATAAAGGAGTATTACAAGTTGTCCCGACTAAATTAACTATTTTACAGACATAAAGATAATATCAATTGCTACATTAGCACTGCAGAATAACAACTAGTCTACAAAGCCTATATAAATTAGGCTAGATTAAAGCAAAGCATATCCTACCCTTCAGCCTAACTTTCCGTAACTCGTTAGCGCTTACAAGTTACAATTTTAACCCTAAAAACAAAAATTCATGGAATTCAGGTAAAATGCAAAATCTACAATTAAAAAAACCTGCAAAACACAAGGTGGTAACGTAGACAACCGAGAACGACACAATCCAAAGGGGAGCACACCCATCGACAGAGGCTCAGCAAACCACCAAAAATTTTCACCGGATATTTTATGTTATCCTTCAGCTATCTCTAAACTTATCCGAACCAAATTACGACAAACCACGGTGGAAGAACCACAAAACACACACAACAAACCAACAGTAGACACAAAGGATGCTCAAACTAGAAGTAGTACTAAGAACCCCCCCCCCCCCCCCAACCCCCAGAAGGAGATTAACCCCAAAACCCTAAACCCTACATACTAGATCCTTTCCCCCCTCCCTAGGTCCCGAATTCCCCCACATTTTAAGTGGACAAATTTGGACAGGTAAATGGATTTGGATCTTAATTACAATCCGTCAACCAGAAAGAGGAATGATGTAGCACATTGGTATCAAGATCATGGATCCTTCGTCTGCAAACCAGGATAGGAGGGTGACGTAGGAAAAAATGAAGACGCAGAAGAGGGTGGCGTACGTGATGGTGATAGAAAAGAGAGTTGGCTAAATTCCTCTAGTTTATGATGCACATAGTACAATGAAATGAATTTCAGCTGCTACCTTATCTTGCTCTGAATCTACTCTTTTAGACGGCTGTGAACTCATCCATAAAAATGCATTGGAAACAGTAATCTTCGCTTTGCCAAGAGAACGATTTACAAAAATTCCATCATCTCAATAAACTATATTTCTCACGAAAAAAACATTAAAAACATCGGCTCAACTTCCTCTTAACGAGGGTATATATATGGGAGACTTTGCTTTCTTCTGATCACAGCAACTATAAGCCCGCTCTAACGTCATCCAGGTTTATGTTTAGCCACAAACGGCGGACAACAAACCATTTATTTATTTATTTATTTTTGTTTGATAAAGTCGAGAATAACATTGAAAATAAAACGCTTTTATAACGATTACAAGAGTTGCTAAACAGCTGATAAAGGTCACGACATTCCCATAACTCGTTATACATGACCACAAATATCGATATTAACAAAGAACCATTCTTTAAGGAAGGCAAAAGAGAACATACCCCATATTAAAAAAAACAGAAGTGTAGTCTCGTCATGTTTTCGACAAAATCTAGAAGGACCAAAGGGAGCTCCCAAACATATGACATCACAAACAAGACAATAGTGATGCGCTAGAGGGTCACCTGGCAAAGAATCTCATCTCCGATGCGTAAATCAATTATGAGAGAGGAGGGGTCAATATTATCTCAGAGAGGTTGTTAAGAGCATACATTTTTTGGAAGACAGACATGCATATATATATATATATGTGTGTGTGTGTGTGTGTGTGTGGGGAGGGGGGGAGAGAGAGAGAGAGAGAGAGAGAGATAGAGAGAGAGAGAGCTACCTTTCCTGTTAGGAGACAACCAGCTTGACATGAATAAGGTATGGTCCTTTCCCAGGTTATGAGAGCATAGGGAAATTAGATCAGAATTCTGTTCCGAGTAGAAGCAGAGGTAGCCACACTGTCGCCCCCCCCCCCCCCCCCCCCACGTGACACGTGGCACAAGTATATTTTTCCCATATTACATCAGATAAACAACGATTAATGCCGTTCTTGTTTGACAAAAAAAAAGGGAAAAAACAAACATAACTAAGTGCAAAACCGGACCATTAGTATACGACTATTACCAATCTGAACATTGTACATAAATTAGTTTGGACAAGAAAATAGCCTGGAACATATCCTTATTTGATCTAAATCAGATATACCATCAAAAGTAAGAGCAGATACTACAATCCGGACCATATCCAAAGTGTGTATTCGTATGAAAAGATCGTTCTTGAAGTTTGCTATATTCAGTAGCGATCCATCAGTAAGAAATTCACAGTTACGAGGACCCTCCCTCAAAGGAACTCAACGACTTAATTAAGGATTCATATACCTTGATTCCCTCCAAGTACACCGTATCCTTCAGGAACTGCCCCAAAAAAAGATAAATAAATAAATAAATAATCAAGAAGAACAAAACCAAAATTAATATTTACATTAGCAACCGGGAGGATAAGAAGCCGCTAGAAAATGTATCACGAAGTTAGTCAGACCTCATTATGGTCATGAAGTAAGATGGGTGTGTACTTCATAGGGGAGAAACCAAGAGTAGGAATTCCCATCTGTCTCATAAACCGAGCATCAGTAGTTGAAGGTAAGATTTCAGGCTTTGCAAGTTTTCCACCAGCTGCTGCAATAGCTTGGTTAAAAACAGACCACCAAGGATTGGAATCATCAGTGGGTGTCATGAGAGGGCGTCCCTTATAATCTCTTATAGGTCCTTTTTCTGTTATCTGCCATGTACTAACGATTAACCATGATCTTGCAATACTGAATCACTTAGTTGCCATGATATCCGAATCAAGTAAATGAAGACTAGGGATCTTAAGATTTATAGGCAGGAAACAAAATGTTCTACCTAGAAGTCATGGATACATTCATGGTAAAGGATACAACACGAGTGGTGAAGGCCAACACATGAATCGCAAGAAATTGACTAATGTCCAACGACTTAACATGTCAATAAAAGGCAACAACAAATCCTAAGAAGAAAAAGGTGTTTATGGAGGTGGTAGATATAATAAACCTACATTTTTGTAGCTTCTCTGGTAAAAGCAGTTTCTAAACTAAAATTTGTCAATGACCACCAATTTAATCTTAGAAGTGACAAAACAATGTATTGAAGATGCATCGAAAATTTTAGAAGCGAGGAAATAATAATAATATACTAAAGATGCATCCAAGTGGGACAAAACATTAGTATGCAAAGAAGTGAAACTATTCATGAACTTTACAAAAAGAACGAACTGGAATAGGTTAGATTTCCGTTAATTGAAAAGTAATAGATTCACAGAAGAGCATTTGATGCGGCCAAAGAACACTTTGGTCTACTTGCCTAGCGAGAATTTCTACATAACCCCAACACCACCTACAAAACTTCAGGAGTAGGGTTAAAGATGACAACAAGACATGAACTAATCCTGTAAGAGGCAAACAGACAATATTGCTCACAAGGTTACACCTCATGTTCTTTTTCTTCTTTTTTAACTCCACAATATTACACCTAGAATCCCGTTTCAGTTTTGTTTGAGTGTTTTTAATAGGATTGATCTTGGCAAGTTGAATGAGGTCACATTAAGGACTCCAAAGTATTAATCGCGAGCTTGGGAAATGATAAATCCAAAGAAGAGAAGGGTACAGTCACAATGCATGTGGTATTACTCACGTTCTGCCCTGAATCAGTCATACTCGAATTTGTTAGCCCATTACCCCAGCACCTTTGGCTGCATAATTTTTAGACACTGTGGTGGAGAACAATCTCTTTGACAAGCTTATATTGCAAATCAAAACTTTTAAAAGAAAAACAAAAAATTAAGACAGACGAGCCTATTGAGGTTTTGTGTGTGTGTGTGGGGGGGGGGGGGGGGAAGACCGTTGAGGGGGTTCCCTCCTCATCTGTACATGCATTCCAGTGCTTTCAAAATGTGTGATTGTCTTCCTAAATCATTGCAGAGCTTCTCCATCACTTTGAACCATAGTTTCATCTTCTTGAAATTGAGTCTTTTTAGCAAAAAGTTGTTTCCCAAATGACGGGGATTCCTGTGATTTGAGCATCTTATACTGTCGAGATCTATCGTCTTTAAAATGCTTGGACCAGGATGTACCACATCATTGGAAAACAATTTCTTATTGCAAGTTTGAGAAGATTAGGACTACTCCTAAAAAAAGTTCTCAGAAGTATGCCGGGACATGTTGAATGATTTCATATATCTAGTGTTGAGTCTTAAGTATGCCAATTCGAAGTGATAAGTTCACATAAGAGACCTGATGTTGCCTGAGAAGGATACAACAGTTATGACGATATAATCACATATTGTAGCCTACCTTGGCACATCATTTCATCTCTGAACTTGCTCTTTCCTGATTTGTTATCCGGAGAACACTTTCCACAATACCGAACACCCATGGCAAACCAATTTTTACGGAATGAAAAGCATAATCTTCACATACATATCTAGAGACACAATCATGTAATGAATAGAAGCAGGGCACACATAATCTTCACACTGGTTTCACGAGCCAGATCATGTTACTCAAAAAGCAATATTCTTGTAACCAAAGTTTTATTAATCAAAAGCATCACCTCACTGAAGCAAAGAACTTGACAACAAAGACTTCGGCGTCTGAATCCAGAATTTTGTAACTTACAATAAGAAAGTGTTTCACATTCCCGTCCTCTCTATTGGACATACATAATTACATCACAACAAAGACTTGAGAAAATGATTTTGCAGTGCATCTCAGCACTGTCACTGAAGTTCCTTTCATTACCGGAATCTTTCATCCTCTTCCCATGCAACAAACCCAAAAGCAATTCCAAAATAACAACATCAGACTGCAAATCTTGCAAGGCGGTCCCAAAACTAGGCTTTATTACTGGCCTCACTCCCCGAAAAAGGTACACATCTGTTAAGTTAGCTCTCTTAATGACCTACCTGATACCGATTCAAACCTCTCCTTCAAAACCATCTCCAAAAAATTCATATTGGAATCTGTTCCTCTCCTAAATTCTACCATATGGCTAATGCACTAGAGCAAAGAATTACACTTAATTCTGATGCCCTTACATATTAAAAGAGCCATAAGAGAGTGTTGCGTCCCTTGATAGTTTTACAGGAGCTCTAATACTTTCCTCTCACCATTTCTCAATGCCTTATCTCTAGCCCATATCTCCAAAGTCACTATCTTTAGGGACCTTAATTACACTCTCGCAACCCATTCACCAAAAGTTCCTCTTCATTTAAGAGCTCATTCACACTCTATAGCATGTTTTATAGCAAGCATATAAAGTTAGAAGAAGCTACAAATAGCCTTTTACGGGTACAAGAGGGTACCTTCCTCAAACCCTGTAAGCCGTAGAATCCCTGTCAAGAGTCCTCTATATAAGGGCATTAACATTGTTTGTACACAAACTATTTTACATGGATTCGGTATGAGTGTCCGAGTTGGATATGCGTCCAAGTGTCGGATTCGTCTAATTTTCAGAAGCCAAGACACGGGAACACGGCAAAATATTTCTATCCTTTGTTATATATTAGTTATTCCTTAGGTAAATGGTGTTTTCAGTGAACGCGCATTGTCTTAATTGAATGTTATCTCATCTCAAAGCAATCATGAATTAAAAGAAACACTTAATGATAGTATTCTTGGTGGCATATCCTGGGAGAGGTGTCGGACACATATTTCATACCCATGTCCAAGTGTCGGGTGTCGAACATGGGTACTTCATGTATTTTGAAGAGTCCGTGTAACATAGTGTTCATACCCTATTCTGGTCGCACCCCAGGACCCGCTAAGGGACCCACTTTGCACGACACATCACCCAGTCAGCGGTCAACTTTTCAACGCTCGAGAGCCGGTCAAAGCAACGCATGCTCAAGTCACGTGAACCGCTCATGAAGCGACCTCGGCATGCCATCCACCCCAAGGGGTCGGCCACCCTTGGGGTTCGGCCACACCAAGGGGTCGGCCACCCTTGGGGGTCCGCCACCTGCCTTGACGACCAACAACCGACGACCGTCGTTTGCGACCGCGCTCCGCTGTAGTCGCGACGACCGTCGCTCTCGGCCGTGTTCCTTCGTCGCGATGACCGTCGCCCGCTGCCACGCTCCGCCATAATCACGACGACCGTCGCTCGCGGCCGCGCTCCGCCATAGTCACGACGACCGTCGCTCTCGGCCGTGCTCCGTCGTCGCGATGACCGTCGCTCGTAGTCACGACGACCGTCACTTGTGGCCGCTCTGTCGCCATGACGACCGTCGCTCACAGTCGCGCGCCATCCACGCAACGACCACTGACGCTCTCTGTCACATTACAATACCCCGGCAACAGGTAAGGACTCACGACAGTTGTCACAGCGCCCATGCGTCACAATTAATGTCTCGTGCTGTAGGCACCGTGCCTATGCGCCACAATCATGTTATATGCTTACGGGATAGGCGACTCCTCCAGGACACTATCTCCGCCAGGGTGCCTGCGTGACTGGCCTACGTGCTCTGGCACTGGGGGCTCGCGTCGGCACCCCTAAGGACTATGACCCCCGGGTCACTCCGAGATGGGAGCAGGTCTTCGGAAGGGCATCTTGCCTAGTCCACCTGGCAGCTGGGCGTCGGGTCTTCCCCACCGCTGCCAGGCCTGTGGGATTCAGTAAGGGCTTGGACTGGAGGCTGGGGCAACGGGCTACTCTGACCATGCTACCGCGGCATGATCAGTCTCCTCAGACAGGCAGAGAGATGTCGCAAGGGCAGGGCAGCACGAACTTAGGGACCGGCAGTCCAACGGAGGATCAGTGCTTTGGCCCCCCTGGCGACGTGTCGTTCCCAGGGGTGACACATGTCAACTTATGACACATGCACATTTTTGCCTATAAATAGTGGACTTTGGAGCTTTTTCAAGATCTTTCTCTCATTGGAGCTTTTCACTCTCTCTCTAAAAAGACATTCTCTCTGAAATTCTAGTGAGAGAAACACACTTGGGCTCACGTCCACGAACCCTTGACGCTGCACCCTTATCACGGACTGTAGACTGTCGTTCCTGTTCATCGTCACCCTGCCTGCGCAGCACTGCCAGCCCTCACGACTTGTCTGGGGAGCCTTGCCCTCGGCCCTTACGCCGTCCTTGCTGTCTCCCACGTTGCCTACCTGGAAGCTGACTCAGACTGCATCCTTTGTGGCACCTCCACGTAGCATCGAACCATTTTCCGCATCATCATTTTGGCGACTCCGCTGGGGAGGTGAGCATCGTGTTGCAGTCTGCATATCTTCGAGACTCAGGCACCAACAGTGCAGACTCAGGCACCAACATAGCTACGAGGACTACCAACAGTGCAGTTCATTCCTTGCCTGACACACTCACGCAACCATGCCTCAGCAACGTATGGCTACCAGAACTACCGGTCACATCCTCTACCCAGCCATCCAAGAGGCCGTCATTTCCAGACTTGGAGAATATTCAAGCTAACATTGTTCTACTGGCACCACCCTTGGTGCTATGTCTCACTTCATTGGGGGCTACTCCCCTTGCCTACCCCAAGCAAGCTGAGCTCCCTACCCCTTCTGCATGCCTCTCATTGTAGCGACTTGATACGTGGTGCACGGGGTGGCTCGAGCCACGCTACTAAGTCTCAACTCCGTCAGCCGACATCCCCCTCGGGCAGTGCGACCTCGCGGGCATGCATGCAACACATCTTGCCAACCCACCCGTGCCTCGGTCACTTAGTCGGTCGTCGATGCCGACCCACCGCCGAGCTCCACTCTCCGTCTTTGACACTTTGAAAAATTTCTTCATTTTTCGCGGTCGGGTCATCACCCCCGCGACTTCGCTCGGCACCCTCCCCTCTCTTCGACACTTAGAAAAATTTCTTCATTTTTCGCAGTCTGGTCATCACCCCCGTGACTTCACTCGGCACCCTCCCCTCTCTTCGACACTTAGAAAAATTTCTTCATTTTTCGCGGTCGGGTCATCACCCCCGCGACTTCGCTCGGCACCCTCCCCTCTCTTCGACACTTAGAAAAATTTCTTCATTTTTCGCGGTCGAGTCATCACCCCCGCGACTCCACTCGTCGCTCTTGTCACTCTTCAACACTTAGAAACATTTCTTCATTTTTCGCGGTCGGGTCATCACCCTCATTCTACACTTAGAAAAATTTTCACAAAAATTTTTCACCCTCCGGTGCTCTCTCAAACACTTAGAAAATTTTCATCCCAACCTCCCTCTTTCTCTCCCTTTCACCTCAAAATCATTTCTTCCTCCAAATTTTACATCCCCTCTCATGCTCCTTTTATAGGCTCCACACAAAAAAAGAAAAAATTCGCATTGCAATTTTTTATTTCCGAAGTCAAAATCAAAAAGCAGCCCAGATGGGCAGAACCCGAACCGCGAGGGCCCCGACCCGCGCCTGCCCGGCCCGTTTCCCCTCTCTTTTTTATTCAGCTTGAACCGACCCTAATTTCCCCAACCCCAACCCGCCCGCCCGTTGACCCGACCTGACCCAACCCTAATTTCCCCAACCCTAATTTCCCTTCTCTTTCTCTCTTCTCCTAGCGCCGCACCTGCCTCGCGCCGCCGACGGCAGTTCGGCCTCCCTGCCGCGCCTGGCCACCGCCGCGGCCCCTCCCCGGCATCTCCTTCTCTCGCCGAGCTCCCTCCTCACGATCCCACACGCCGCCGACCTCGTCGCAGCAGCCCACGCCGCCGACGATGGCCTCTTCTTCTTCTTCCTCTTCTTCTTCTTCTCCTTCTTCTGCTTTTTCTTCCGCTTCAGCCCCCCACCCCGCCGACCCCCCCCTCGGCCCCTTGGCCAACCCCCCCTCGACCTCTCTCTCTCCCTCTTCCCCGAACCCGCAAGCCCCACGGCGCCATGGCCGCCGCCGACCCCTCTTTCCCTTCGTCTTTTTTCTCTGCTTCGGCCCCTCCCCGCAACCCACCTGGCCGACCCCACTACCCCGCCGACCCCCTGCTATCCCGACCCCCCCTCGGCCTCTCTCTCCCTCTTCCCCGAACCCGCAAGCCCCAAGGCGCCATGGCCGCCGCCGACTTCTCTTTCCCTTCGTCTTTTTTCTCTGCTTCGGTCCCTCCCCGCAACCCACATGGCCGACCCCACTACCCCGCCAACCCCCCTGCTACCCCGACCAACCCTCGGCCTCTCTCTCTCTCCCTCCTCCCCGATCCCGTAAGCCCGCATTGCGCGGCCTAAGGCGCTGCGCCGCCGACCCTTTCTTGTTTCATCTCCACCCCGCCGACCCCCCTTGCTACCCCGCCTACCCCCCTCAGCCCCACCATACCTCTCTCCTCTCCCCCGCCCCACGGCCGGCCACGACAGCCTGCCGCCGCCGCGCCATCCTCTCCATCTTCATTCTTCTTTCTTTTTTTCTTTTTCCCGCACATCCCCAAAGCCAAGGCCAAAAAAAAAAAAAATTTCTTTTTTTCGAACCTTGACCGCTGTGCATCGCTCGCGCACATGCGCCTGTCGCCCGGACTTCACCTCCGCGACGCCCGTCACCCGAACATCGTCCCCGCGACCCTTGTCGCCCATACTTCATCTCTGCGGCGCCCGTCACCCGGACTTCATCTTTGCGTCGCCCGGGCGCCGCCTTCCGCAACACTCGTTGCCCAAAGCCCGGGCGTCGACTCTGCGACCCCCAGTTGCCCGTCGCCTGGGGGCGCCGTCTCCGCGACCCTCGTCGCCCGTCGCCCGGACGCCGCCTTCCGCAACACTCGTTGCCCAGAGCCTGGGCGTCGACTCTGCGACCCCCAGTTGCCCGTCGCCCAGGCGCCGTCTTCGCAACACTCGTCGCTCGTCGCCCGAGGCGCCGTCTCCGCGACGCCGTCGCCCGGGGGGTGTCTCCGCGACCCTCGTCGCTTGTCGCCCGGGGGGTGTCTCCGCGACCCTCGTCGCTTGTCGTCCGGGCGCTGTCTCCGCGACCCTCGTCGCCTGCCTTCGTCACTCAAAGACGATGTCAACAACTTTTCGGCCAATCGACATCAACATCTTACTGTGTTTATGCGTGCGGCGCCCGCTCGGGTTGCCCCTCCGTGCCCGCCGCACGCAGGGGGCTATGTTCCCAACTTATTCTGGTTGCAATCAAGGGCCCACTAGTGGACCCACTTTGCGCAACCCCCCTTTTTTGTTTTAGTTTCACTGCTTTTTTTGGTTTAAAAAATACATTTTCACCATTTTCACAACGCTAACAAAAGCACCCACCATTTTCACAAGGCAACACCGTATTCAGCCTCCACAGCCACAACGCCACACCTTCGACCCGCTGCCCGTCGCTCGGGCGCCGTCTTCGCAACACTCGTCGCTCGTCGCCCCGGCGCCGTCTCCGCGACGCCCGTCGCCCGGGGGCCGCCTTCGCAACCCTCGTTGCCCGTCACCCGGAGGCTGTCTCTGTGACCCTCGTCGCTCGTCGCCTGGGTGCCGTCTCTACGACCCTCGTCGCCAACGTCGTGCGCACCTCCTGCAACCCTCGTTGCCAGTCGCCCGGGGGCTGTCTCCGCGATCCCAGTTGCCCGTCGCCCGGGCGTCATCTCTGCGACCCTCATCGCTCGTCACCCGGGCGCCCTCCGCGGCCCACGTCGCCAGCGCCGTACATACCTTCCGTGCGGACCCCCGCTGCCAGCACCGTGCGCACCTTCCGCGACGCCCGTCGCCAGCACCATGCCCACCTTCATCGCGACCTTCATCGCTCGTCACCAGGGCTATCTCCGCAACCTTCATCGCTCGTCACCAGGGCGCCGTCTCCGCGACCCCCGTCGCCAGCGCCACGCCTTTCGCAACAATCGCGGCCTATCACCGAGGCGCCGTCTCCGCAGCTCGTTGCCAATCGCCTAGGGCCATCTCCGCGACCCACGTCACTCATAGCCCGGGCACCGTCTCCGCGAACCACGTCGCCAGCGCCCTGCATACCTTCTGCGCGGACCCCCGCCACCAGCGCCGTGCGCACCTTTCGCAACTCTTGTCGCCCGCGTCACTTGCATCCGCGCGCCGGCTCTACAACTCTCATCGCCCTCACACATTTGTTGCTCGCGTCCGTGCTACAGCTTCGTGCTCCCGTCACCCGCGCTCCTTCGCGACTCTTGTCGCCCGCGTGCCATCTCCGCGACCTTCGTCGCCCGCGTCCGCGCGACAGCTCTGCGACTCTCGTCGCAGGCCCTCTAACTCCGCGACTCTCGTCGCCCGCGCGCCACCTCTACGACCTTCGTCGCACGCATTCACATGACAGCTCCGCGACAGGCCCCGTCGCCCGCGTGCCATCTCCTCAATCCACGTCGCCCGTGCCAACTCATCGCGCTCTCTACAACGCACGCTCAATGCCAATGGTCACTTGATGCTCGTCACCGACCGTGCACAATTGCCATGACGACATCACCAAGTATTGTCCCCGCGACAATCGTTGCCATGTGCATGCACCACGACCATGCTACAAGCCTCCGGGCATAACACCCGTTCACCACACCATGCGCCCCCACCATGGGCGTGGAAGATCTCCGACCCACTCTCCGGAGTGTGCGGCATTCTGGGGGCTCCGCTCGTAGTGCTCCGGCACGAGGACCCCTCCCTGCGGGACAGGCTGTATGCCGTCGCCGGCTCAATCAAACTGCGGCATGGGCTGAGCGCCATCACGGGCTAGCGCCATCGCCGGCTCAATCAAACTACGGGACGGGCTTCGTGCCGTCGCCGGGTCAATCAAACTGCGGCATGGGCTGAGCGCCATCACGGGCTAGCACCATCGCCGGCTCAATCAAACTGCGGCATGGGCTGAGCGTCACCACGGGCTAGCGCCATTGCCGGCTTAATCAAACTGCAGCATGGGCTGAGCACCATCACGGGCTAGCGCCATCGCCGGCTCAATCAAATTGCTGGACGAGCTTCGTGCCGTCGCCGGCTCAATCAAACTGCGGGACGGGCTGTATGTCGTCGCCGGCTCAATCAAACTGCGGCATGGGCTGAGCGCCATCACTGGCAAGCGCCATCGCCGGCTCAATCAAACTGCAGCATGGGCTGAGCGCCATCACGGGCTAGCGCCATCGCCGGCTCAATCAAACTGCAGCATGGGCTGAGCGCCATCACGGGCTAGCGCCATCGCCGGCTCAATCAAACTGCGGCATGGGCTGAGCGCCATCACGGGCTAGCGCCATCGCCGGCTCAATCAAACTGCGGGACGGGCATCGTTCCGTCGCCGGCTCAATCAAACTGCAGCATGGGCTGAGCGCCATCACGGGCTAGCACCATCGCCGGCTCAATCAAACTGCGGCATGGGCTGAGCGCCACCACGGGCTAGCACCATCGCCGGCTCAATCAAACTGCGGCATGGGCTGAGCACCATCACGGGCTAGCGCCATCGCCGGCTCAATCAAACTGCAGGACGGGCTTCGTGCCGTCGCCGGCTCAATCAAACTACGGGACGAGCTGTATGCCGTCGCCGGCTCAATCAAACTGCGGCATGGGCTGAGCGCCATCACGGGCTAGCGCCATCGCCGGCTCAATCAAACTGCGGCATGGGCTAAGCGCCATCACGGGCTAGCGCCACCGCCGACTCAATCAAACTGCTACACGGGCTTAGCGTCATCGCCGGCTCCATCACCAGGGACCCTGGCCCCCGCAGCAGGATGGGCTGTAACCATATCGTTCATGCGTGCGACGCCCGCTCGGGTTGCCCTTCCGCGCGCGCCACACGCAGGGGCTTATGTTCATATCCTATTCTGGTCGCACCCCAGGACCCGCTAAGGGACACTTTGCACGACACATCGCCCAGTCAGCAGTCAAGTTTTCAACGCTCGAGAGCCGGTCAAAGTAACGCATGCTCAAGTCACGTGAACCGCTCGTGAAGCGACCTCGGCGTGCCTTCCACCCCAAGGGGTCGGCCACCCTTGGGGTTCGACCACACCAGGGGGTCGGCCACCCTTGGGGTTCGGCCACACCAAGGGGTCGGCCACCCTTGGGGGTCCGCCACCTGCCTTGACGACCGACGACCGTCGTTCGCAACCGCGCTCCGCTGTAGTCGCGATGACCGTCGCTCTCGACAGTGTTCCTTCGTCGCGATGACCGTCGCCCGCGGCCACGCTCCGCCATAATCACGACGACCGTCGCTCGCGGCCGCGCTCCGCCATAGTCACGACGACCGTCGCTCTCGGCCGTGCTCCGTCATCGCGATGACCGTCGCTCGTAGTCACGACGACCGTCGCTTGTAGTCACGACGACCGTCGCTTGTGGCCGCTCTGTCGCCATGACGACCGTCGCTCACAGTCGCACGCCATCCACGCAACGACCACTGACGCTCTCTGTCACATTACAATACCCCGGCACCAGGTAAGGACTCGCGACAGTTGTCACAGCGCCCATGCGCCACAATTAATGTCTCGTGCTGTAGGCACCGCGCCTATGCGCCACAATCATGTTATATGCTTACGGGATAGGCGACTCCTCCAGGACACTATCTCCGCCAGGGTGCCTGCGTGACTGGCCTACGTGCTCTGGCACTGGGGGCTCGCGTCCGCACCCCTAAGGACTATGACCCCCGGGTCACTCCGAGATGGGAGCAGGTCTTCGGAAGGGTATCTTGCCTAGTCCACCTGGCAGCTGGGCGTCGGGTCTTCCCCACCGCTGCCAGGCCTGTGGGATTCAGTAAGGGCTTGGACTGGAGGCTGGGGCAACGGGCTACTCTGACCATGCTACCGCGGCATGATCAGTCTCCTCAGACAGGCAGAGAGATGTCGCAAGGGCAGGGCAGCACGAACTTAGGGACCGGCAGTCCAACAGAGGATCAGTGCTTTGGCCCCCCTGGCGACGTGTCGTTCCCAGGGGGTGACACATGTCAACTTATGACACATGCACATTTTTGCGTATAAATAGTGGACTTTGGAGCTTTTTCAAGATCTTTCTCTCATTGGAGCTTTTCACTTTCTCTCTCTAAAAAGGCATTCTCTCTGAAATTCTAGTGAGAGAAACACACTTGGGCTCACGTCCACGAACCCTTGACGCTGCACCCTTATCACGGACTGTAGACTGTCGTTCCTGTTCATCGTCACCCTGCCTGCGCAGCACTGCCAGCCCTCACGACCTGTCTGGAGAGCCTTGCCCTCGGCCCTTACGCCGTCCTTGCTGTCTCCCACGTTGCCTACCTGGAAACTGACTCAGACTGCATCCTTTGTGGCACCTCCACGTAGCATCGAACCATTTTCCGCATCATCACATAGCACATAAACAGGGCATGTTGTTAGGCCTGGAGATACTCCAACCCATAAGTAAATTAGCAGAATGGGAAATTCAGAAGGATTGCACTCTAGATGCCCAACTTCGGAGTCACCCCACGGAGGGGAAAGAAAAAGCACTCCAGAAAGTGTACCATGGAAAAAGTGTTATCCCCACTTATGGTTAATAGTTATCGTAGGCTTCGTAGAGGTATACCCCAAAAGTTTTTTCAAAAAATGAGGTGGTTCACTCTGGGGCCTGGGCCAAGTATTTCAAAGAAACTGGGTCCATGCAATTTGAAATCTTGAAACAATGAGCCCCTTCAATGAGGAAACAACTTTCAGACAAATCACAGCTTAATAGGTAAGCGTGAAACAGAGTACAAAATTCAAAATCAAAATAATGAAGTGCCACTGGAACAGGAGAACTAAGAATTTCGAAGAAATATTGTAGCCCTTAAATCAATATTGTACTAACTCGCCAGATTATTAAAATGGAAGTGATAAATCATGCATCCCATAGTAAGGGAATCCATATGATTTAGTAAGTCACTATGAGTCCCTGGAAAAAGGAATCGATGCATAGCTTACAGAAACTTCTTGTTGAAAAACTAAGAACATGCTTCAGGCTGCTATAAATTATCTAATACCAGTAATACGCAGAAGTTGAAAATTGAAGTTCAAAAACTTTGTATTTCATACTGTATATAAACTAAATAGTAAATAACAAAGAGTAAAACTGAGTCACCTCATACGTCATGTTCCTAGTAGCTGGTGCCCATTCATCCGCAATCCTTCTCTTCAAGAGATCCGGGTCCGTAGTTGGTGGCAGTCGAACATCAAACCCCGCTTCTGCCTCTGATGGTTGCATGTTCATCACAAATCCCTGCACAATTATTTATCCATAAAATTACTACAAAACAATGAATAAGGAACCAAATCGTAAAACAGTCAAACAAGCAGACATTCACACACGTTTAACCAAACTCACAGTAGGGCACGGTATTCCCGCTTTCACATACACAGGATTAACCGAAACAACCTCTGAATTGGCAGCCAATCCAGCCTTGACCAAATCAAACTGGTTCTCCCTAAACTTGCCGACAACCTCAACACTCTTGATCAAGTTCTCCATTGCACTGTTATCAAACATCCTGGATCCGTGGCCCGGCATTCCACCCGCCCTAATCACCAAATTCCACGGGGTACGGTCGGCATAAAAGACCCTAAACTCCCCACTCATGCTGGCCTGCCCTTCATCCAACACAAACCCCACATTCAGACCATTAAACACGTCCGATTTTACGAATTTCGCCATCCCATCAAGTCCACCAATCTCCTCGTCGGGCACGTAGGACACGTGTATCGTTCTCAAAGGTTTGAAAGAAGAGTCTTTAACAAGGTTCTTAATGGCTTCTAAGTACTGCAGGCCGATGCACTTGTCGTCCTGGGCGCCACGCGCGAAGATTTTGCCATCGGGGGAGTGGAAAGCGGAGAAGGGGGGGTGGGACCATTTGTGGGGCTCGGTGGGGACGGAATCGAGGTGGGAATTGAGGAGGATGGAAGGGAGGGAGAGGTGGGAGCCGGGGAGGGTGAGGAGGAGGAGGGGTTTTTGAGGGGTGGTATGGTGGAGGAGCTGGATGGTGAGGTTTGGGATGGAGGCGGAGAAGGTAGTGAGGAAGGTGGTGGCCGCGGTGTAGTCTGGGGTGGGGTGGGCGGTGTTGATGCGGAGGTATTGCTGGAATCTGGTTATCGGGGTGTCTTCTTGTTGTTGGTGGTAGTGGTGTTGGTAGTCTGATTGGGTGGTGGGAAAAAGGAGTGACAAGGAGAGGAGTAGAAGGGTTGAGAGGAGTGAGCGGTGGTGGTGTTCGGACATGGTGGCTGAACCGACGAGTTATGAAGTGAGACGTTTGACTGATCACGGGTTTTGGAGGGCGGAAGACTTTCTATAAGCCTCCAAATTCACACTTGTACCTTTTGTGATACTAATCCCTTCTACGGCACTCTGTGTCTGATTTCTTTTTGTTTTTTTTTAAGAGGAATAACGGCCGGACAAAACACCACTACGGTGAAGAAGAAACAAAAACCAAAAGCCCTATGCATTTGCAAGCCATTCTTGTCTAACTCCAAGTCCTTAAGTTAAAGCAGGGAATGCCAATGTGGAAGAGAGCTGCAGAACTTCTTCTGTACCCTGGGCAATCTACGATGAATGCACCTTCCGACTATTAATATATTTATATATATATATATATATAGCAGAACTTCTTCTGTACCTTGGGCAATCTACAATGAATGCATCTTCCGACTACTGTTATATATATATATATATATATATATATATATATATATATGTGTGTGTGTGTGTGTGTGTGTATGTGTGTGTGTGTGTGACACAAAAGATTATCAAAAGGTATTGAGGATCCGCATTCTGCTCTTATTTTAATCTGCAGAAATAATTCTAAATTGAGCAACTAACATGATAAGAAGTAAACAATGCATATGAAATAGCACGCAGCAAAGCTGCTGCTTTATCAGAACATGCATCGGTTGATAAAATAGCCTCACAATAAGCCCCAATAGGTGCTCAATCTAAACTAAAAGTAGTCATGCCTATACCAGCTATACTGTCACTATTGAGACCCATTGATGACTCTGTGACTGAGATTGTACAACATGTGGGTGGTGGAAACAGGCACACATATATCTAAGGCTCAGGGATCAGAGGATGATAGAAGTGTACAAAACGGACAATGTTTGACATAATGTTTGACACAATGTGAACATGTCATTTAGAAGTTATTTTCTGGATTAGATATTGAAATTTAGGAGTACATCTGACATTGAGAAAGAGATTATAGGAAAGCCTCAAAGTATGACCTGCACTGAACTTCTCTTTCCTGAAGATAAGGGCACCTAGACCACATTAGATTACCCACTGTAAAACCAAAACACGAACTAGGAGGAATAAATCTTCCTATGTCTAGAAATAAGCTTAGGTAATGTAGAATCCAATCTTTACTTGAACTTTTTGAGGCCTATCATGTCCCGAAAATGCTCGAAACCAAAGGAGTTGAGTTTGACTACACTGGAGAAAGAGATGATCAAGCGTTTCAGGAGATTATGAACAAAGGGGACACATATCCGAGATAGGACAATGACATTTCCATAGTTCCATTGAGATTGGGAGTCGCAAATGTAAGAATTGCCACGAGAAGAATTTAAGCTTTTCAGGCACTGGAAATTTCCATATCATGCACCATATTTTGGGAGTCAGTATGTGGCCAGAATAGAAGTGTTGCATATCTCTTGCTTACGTAAAAGCTTATAAGTATGCAATGTGGAAAAGATGCCTCCGTTAACACATGGCCAGAAACACAAATCCTCCTTGCTCTATATAACAAACTTTCAAATAAGAGAAACTATTGTCAAAGGGAAAGTGTGGAATAGAATTGATAGATTCCAGCAATGCGAATTGGGAAGAAATAAGTGTGAAATTGTCCAATGACTATTATTGTCATTGCAGAACGAGTGCAACTTAATTGGTTCCATTGATGGCAACCACCAATAATCCAGATAGAAATTGACCACCCATTATCAATTTTGCAATGTATGCCTTGCTTAGAAATCTTTGCCCAACCAAAATGCTATGCCAGATCCATGAAGCGCGTCTAGGCTTTCGGGCAGATGAAAAGGACGATTGAGAGATTCTTCCTTTAAGCACACGTACGACTAAACATTTTGGATTGTCCCAGAGCTTCCATGCTTGCTTTACTAATAAGGCCTAATTAAAGTGTTTAAAATCCTTAAAAGCCAGGCCACCTTCACTTTTAGGTAAACACAACGTAGGCCAGGCAACCCAATGGATAGACTTATGACTCGCGTCACCTGACCATTAGAAACGTGCCAAAACTTGATCTAGTCGTTTACATACCGCCACAAGAAATCTGTAAACAGACATATAGCAAACAAGTAGGCAAGAGAGTACTGAATGAATAAGCATAGTACGACCCGCTTTATTCAAAAGAAGCCCTAACCAATGCATGCACCTATCTTACTCCTGATGCACAATACCCCTAAAAATCTTAGGTTTTTTTTTGTTTAACTCCAATATCCAAATTAATTCCCAAGTATTTGCCAAAATCCTCGTTCAAACTAAAACCAAATTCATGTTAGATCAATATTCTCAATTTGTCAGAAGCATTAGGACTGATAGACCCGATTTATCCCAATTGACACATTGCCCCCATAATCAAACAGTAGTCGCCAAGAATCAATCGCACTGCAACTATATTCTGGGAAATATTCTTATACAAGTGCAAAAATAGGAAAATGTCATTGGCGTACATTAAGTGGGATGTAGGTGGCGAAAGCTTCCCTCCCTTAATTCCACTGATTTGTTTTTGGCATTCTGCTTTGAGTAGGCCCATTGAAATGATTTCAAAACAAAGAATGAAGTGGAAAGCCGATAAAGGGTTGCCCTGTCTGATACCCAAACATGGCTTGAAAGGGGATGTAGGCGCTTCACTAAACAGAATGGAGTAAGCTATCGTACTAATACATTGATAATTAAATTAATCCAGAAAGAAGGGAATCCAAATCGAATAAGAACTTTTTGAAGAAACTCCCAACTGACCCTATCAAAAACCTTACCATATCCAATTTCAGAGAAATCAAAACTATCCCACCTTTTTTCATATTTCGTACACAGACTGTAGAGCAAGCAAGATATTGTTAGAGACCGTGCGCCCAGAGAGAAACGCATTCTGAAAGGGGGAGATAATTTCACTTAGAATGACATTACAAAGACTAATAGGCCTAAAGCCAACATGTGATTCGAAAACTGTCCGCTTGAGAACCAAGGTGATGAAAGTTTGATTGGCATGCAATAGCATATGCCAGGAATAAAGGATGGAAAGAACCGCAGAAGTAACTAAAGGGCCCATGATTCCCCAACAACGCTGGTAGACCACAATTGATATACCATCTGGTCCCTGTGTTTTCATCCCACCTAACTCAAAAACCGCTTTCCTGATTTCCTCAGGAGTAAAAAAGAAGCTAAGCATAGATAAATGAGAGGACGATAGTGCAGGAAAGGAAAATTATTGAAGCTAGGAGCGAAGAGCATCGACATTGGGTCGCGAAGTAGTAGAAGAATGAAAAAGATTTTTAAGTGCTCCACAATAATGAATCAAATAGCATTTTCATCAAAAATTAGAGAACCGGACCTATCCTTCAACAAGGAGATTTCATTAGACCAACGGTGAATGATGGTAGAAATATGAAACAATTTTGTATTCCTATATCCTTGATCTAGCCAATTAATTTTGGCTCGCTGGGCCTAGAAAACTTCTTCACAATTCTCCAAGAAGTCAAGGTCATAGCAAAGCATGAACTCCTCCTGATACAAATCTAACGAAAGCGGACCAGCTTGATAAAACAACAATCGATGTTGTGTATCCTTAATCTGACCTTCTAATGTCCCAAAACTAGTGGAGCGCCAGTCCTTTAAGACACTCAACAACCTTTCACTCTTACTCATAATTTGAAAAAAAGTGGACCCAATAGAAGGGACTGATTAAACCGCCCTAATAACATGAAAAATTTGTGGGGATGAAAGCCATATGGCTTTAAATTGTCGAAGAAGGTGATATGTATTCCGAAGAGGGCAAGTATCACATGAAATTGGAGCATGGTCCCATCGCTAAATGCCCAAATTTCTAGGGATCGTATGCAAATACTGAACAATCCAGGATGGAGATGCCAAAACCCAGTCAAGTTTTCCATAAACAAAACCCTTTTTTGGAGAATCTCGTACCCAAGTGAATAAAGGTCCATCCCAGCAGACATCAGATATGTCACATGCCAAAAGATGCTAGTAAATTACTAAACAATTGTGCACCTAGAATGACCGAAGCATTCTTAGCAGACATTTCAGTCGGCAACTACCCCTAAATATTTGGCCAGCATTGAACTTGAGGGTGTCTATACACAAAACCATAATGGCGAGGAAATCATCAACACCTTTGAAGGAGGCAAATATGAAGTTTTTATGGACCACTCCTTTCAATAGATCGATCGTAGGTAACAACCCTAACCATAATTCGCCACAAAACCCAACCTAATCCATGCCAACAAAATTAGTAAATCTGAATTTTCAGAACAGAATACCAACTTTTGAATACATCATTTTTGTTTTCATAAAGAAAATGACATTTGGACAATGCTGACAAATCAATCCAGATGCTAAGCAAACTGTGGTCGCCTGGCCCATGCCCCCATAATTCTAGCAAAGGAGTTTCATTGAAACACCCGTAGTTGGTAAGGCCCAACCACCAACGCCTTAACTAGCAGAATAGACACTAAAAGAGAACTAGGACTCTTCCAACCAAATGAAACTCTATCTATCTAGGGCCATAACCTATCCTCAGAGGCTAGCAAGCACCTAATCTTAACTACTAAAACAAAACTTATTACCTTTACCAAGAGCAACGAAAAATCCCTAAAACCACTTGATTACCTCAAAGCATCAGAAGGAACAAGTAACAGCCATCCTACCAAATTAAGTAAAAAGCTAATATATGCATTAAACTCAGAAGCTACCTTAACATCAACATCATTAAAATGGCTAGACACCAGCAGCAAATTAAAGGAGCATGAAAGGAAGTAAGACTGGCCGAGAGGGGAATGATTGGAGCTGTCATCCACTGAACTTGCACGTTTTGGAGACATCAGTACCGGATACACCCTGTGATGTTTGCGCAAACCCAAGTAGGTGGAGGATGAACTACTTGATTCAGCAATTTGCACGGATTTAGATTCATGTGGAAAGTCTCATAACACCGATTGCTCAGTAGTAACGTAAACTTGACAGAGTAATATTGCCAGGTTCATGATCACAGAGCTTTTTGAAAACCTGCTCCTTTTACACACAACCACAACCCCCATCACGTTTTCCCCCGACTTGAAATGCAAGGGATCCAAGAGAAATGGTGAAGCATTATTAGTAAAGCGGGCCTTCCATTTTCGCACACTGGCACCATCCAACTTTTCCTGCCAATAATGCCTTTTCCCTATCCCCTATTCATTGTCGATTGAAATCTTAGGTGACTCTCAGTTTTTGTGCTTAGAGTTGTTAGAAGATGAAGAAATAGAAGATAGAGAAGAGTCAATCGCTAAAACCTTCCACACAATCGTTAGTCCATCCACACAATGAAGCTACTGTAGCTAGTCATTAGGTACCATAGCAATAAAAGCCAGGGATGAAAAAGACTAATAAGTCCCCTCAAATACAGTTTTGGGCTCCATGAAGGGCCTGCACATGATGGGACCATAGTAAAAGGTTTCTGGTCTACACTGTGGCCTGCCAGAAAAGAACCATATTGATTAATACTTGCAACTGCCTCTCCATGTAATCAGCTATTATTTGCAAGATGGACTTCTTCTAAAGCAGCTGGACTAACATACATATCCCAGACCATACGACAGACTTGTTTCCTAGAATCCAAAATAGGCCCAACACCGAAAAAATCACGAACCAAATCTGAACAAGGTTGAGCAGAGTCAATCATTTTATCCACCGGTGTCATAAATAAGGGTGTCGGTATCAGTCCCTCCTTGGGTTTTTGTCCATCTCAAACCCCCCAGCATTACCGACACCTGACTGTTGAGAGAATGCTTAGTCACTTATTGACCGAGCGGTGGTTGGCTGAAGGGCCCTAAAACATGTAGGGAGTATGGATCAGCCATATCAATACTGGTTGTTATGTCATCGTGTGTCCTCAACAACTGCACCAGCCAAGACTGCATCGCCGACTGGCATAGATTTTGATGTATTACTGTCATAAAAAATGGAGAATAAATAGTTACTACTTTCGGATGAGAAAAAATAAGAGTCGTGTAAACTAGGGGAATTAGAAACCTCAAAGTTAGCCAGACCATGAACCCGTCCATTTCCACTAGTAAGTCCCTCGAAGGATCCTCACTATCACTCTTGTCTGCGCCATAAACTAGTTCAGTACTAGTGTTAGATTTAATCCGAATGATGCAGTTAGTCCGATTCCAATTAGTAATCGCAAATGCCCGTAGTCTCGCCATAGAACACGGCACATCGCGATAAGCCATCTTGGAGATTTGTTCATCAGAAGCATAACAGAGGCAGGTCAATTCCAGACAATCTCTCACCACATGCAGGGGAAGATTGTAACTATTGATATCATGACCAATCACCCCACATATATAGCAAACATGAAAGATCTTCTCGAACCTAACTTGTATCCACTACAACGCCTCATGCTTGATACGAATAAATAACCCACGAATTACCAAATCATCAATCTGAATTCTGACCAAAACCCAAAATTAGTCCCGACGATATTGTCAAATTGGCAACCAATCGATCTCATGCAACTAACCAAATGCATTTCCAATTAGGTCAGCCATATGAAAGGAGAAAATTCAAGAGAAACACTGTGAAGTTGAACCGAAAGATCTATGTAAACTCAATTTGCTCTAAAGCCAACAAATATTTCCAACGTTGTAAAAGAAGTAAGGTACCCCTCACATTCTAAGGGTTATCCTTCAATACGAGCATCAAGTCTGAAGAAAGCGTAAAATGGAACACAAAGAACCTACCTAAAGCTTCAACCAAGACATGCCTCCACAAATTCCAGAACTAGTCTAGTAATTGAGCTTAGTCCAGTCCACAGTAGAAGATTGTGATTTATTTAGATGATTTAAGATTATTTGTGATTTATCCTTGATGCATGTGATTAATACTTGATTTATATGAGAAATGAAGGTAATTTATGAATTTGGTACATCCCATCTAATTAACAAATAATAAAAATAAAATGGGATGAACCGGCTGGTTTTTGACAAACCAGTCGGTCAGTTGACTTTTCTCAGTCTGCAGTTCCTATCAAGTATTCAATTTAATCTCCTGATCACAGATTGAGATGATCATCTTTATCATTTTTGAAGCCCCAAACCTCTACCAAAAGGATCTTTGGGCTATATTTTCAGGGATCAGCTTTGCTCTCTATAGATTCTATACCGTTTCTTTATAAGTGGTAGATTATCTATTAAGAGAATATAGCATTTCATAGTTCAATTCTTTATATTCATATGTCACTTGCATCATGGATCCATCACAAAGCATTTCTGAGTTGTCTAGGCAAGCGCATTCGCGAGGTATATTTATTGCTTTCTAGGCTAGTTTTATTGATAATGGTCTAGAGTGTTTCCCCTCCTCGAGGTCACATTAGTGATACAAACTATCAAAAAGAGTTTTCATTAATTTGTTAGTTCGAGTCTAAAATCAAAAAGTAGGTAGTCACCCCTAGGGCCCGGTCGAACTACAACATTTTTTTATTATGGTTTGTCTGACTAGATGCGTATGCCATTTGACGCCTGCTATCGAATTCAAGGCAATAATGTAAAATTAGATTAGGGTTTCTTTTATTGCATATTTATGTGTTATGAGGCCAAAACCACTAAAGGTGAAGTAGAGACCGAAAAAGTCTGACGAGTGCCTAACACCTTCTCGTAGTATAACGTAGTCCCCGAACCCATTTTTCTGCTTTAATAGATTAGTAATCTTTGAACAATTTATAGACTTCTTAGTATTTTTCTGATTTTCCTATGTTCAGTAAAATAAGATGGCGACTCCAAATTTTAGACCTTTTTCAAGTCTAAAGAAAATTTCTAGGTGGTTCGCTACAGTGTCGACTTTCAGGAATAAAAGTACTAAGATGTCTAGACTTGGAAACATTTTATTGCTTTTTGGCCTCTTATCTTTACTTTGCATAACATGTACAATGTGCTAATTGTGGTAATTGTGCTCTTATTTTGTGCCTCATAGACACGCACGATTGTCCCAAACCCACCCACTCGAGGCCCACGGTTGAAACTCCCTGGCTTCTTAGCTATCGAGGCGAATTCGACTGTCTCTCACCTCTAAGGCCTTGTACCAAATAGCCTATTGGATTCTTGCTATACTATTGACCAGTGTACACGTACATGGGATCACCCATTATTAACTACCTGAGGTACTGTGGGAGCTATAATGTACAAGTCAAGCCAATAAAGTGACCTTACGCCCAGAGATACTAACCAATATTCTAAGCTAAAATGATATTCTTGCAAAGAGGGAAGACTGTCATGCTCCCCAAAACGGGAGGCCTAGACCACCATCAAACTACAAGAATTACCGCTATAGTTCTAAAAATAACGGTATAAACAGAGTAACTAACACTTCTAACATAAAAGCATATCTGCATAACAAAAGCCTATCACAATTCCATCCCAAAATATTCCCTTACGAAAAGGCTGTCTATGAGCAGCGGCTAAATAAAATATTCCAATACATTGCAATCCAAATGCCCCTATCCGGGTGAGATTTCGAGTTACAACTACAAAGTTTACAATACTAAGCAAAATCTCAAAACTCCATCGTTGCCATATCATTCATGGTCACTTCCTTCACATGTGGCAAAGGCAAGGTAGAAAAACAAAAGGGGTGAGCTCGAATAGTCTAGTAAGGTAGCAAAATGATAAGTTATCAGGCAAAATAAATAGAGACCAATGACGATATTAAATGGAAAAAAGCAATCCATATCTTATTATCAAATATGTAAGCAACAAAGTTAAGCATGTAATCCCATAACACATGGCTAATATATGTTGGACAAGCTACAACATATGAAAACTGTGTTGGTCGTAAGACCCAAATGTCGAACCAAACATACAAACATCAAACTTGTGCTACCGGTAGCATGCTATGAGTGTATTGCTCGCTAAATCTAGAACATGTGTCCAAAGGACCCTCTCAATCTGAGAGTTATTCCACATAGTCAATGTCAATCTTAAATTGACAGCCACAAATGTACGAATGCAAAGGTGTGCTCATCAAGGCACAAATGAAGGAGGTACACAATGTTTTAAATGAAAAACAAAAGTTAAACAAACCAATAAAGATGAACATAATTGGACAAAGTATAAGGTTTTGGATTTCAAAAGTACCTTCCCACAGCAAAAAAAGTGATAAAATCCCTTACCTCAATCAAGCTTTTGGACAAGAAAAACCTCAAGGCACCACTTTAATACCAAAGGAGCTTCCTAAGCCTTCTAATCTCTCTCTCTCTCTGCCGAAAAGGGAATGAAACAGAGAATAAAAGGGCTGGAAAGAAAATAAAGAGACTATTTATAAGAAAGCAAAAATTACGCTATTCATTCAAAGCAAAAGATGTTTCATTCAACTCAAAATTTCAGTCGCAAAAATGCCTTTCCCATAATCATGATTTTCCATTTGACCGAAAACTTCAGTCCCCGTTCTTCCTCAAATCAACACAATTTTCATTCGAAGCAAACCGGTTCATTCGACCGAAATCCCATCCATTCAACCTAAAATCCCTTTCATTCGACCGAAAAAGTTCAACCAAAAACTATTCATTCAACCGAAAACTTCAACCAAAAACTATTCATTCGATCGAATCCCATAGAAACGTTTTCCACACTTTACTCAATATTACAAAAGGAACACAAACTTATTTATTTTTAAGGAAAAGAATTTAGAGTAAGAAAAGAAAATTTTTAGGGTATTACAAAGACTCTAACTGACTGACTATTTTTTTTAATCAAGCAATCGAATGTTAGTTAGTAAGTGCTATCCTTGTAAATTCAAACTAGCTAGTTTATACCCTAGACCCTCCAACCCACTAACCAACTGACCAGTTAACCCACAAAGTCACCGAACGGTTAGTCAGGAGTTTGAACTCCTCATAACTTTTCATATCCAAAACTTCCAACGCACTATCTAGCCGGCTGGTTAACCCATTAGGTTATCAGATGATTAGTCAAAAACCTTGTCACGACCCAAACCCACGGGTAAGCCTGTGTGCTAGGCACGTGACCGGCCGCAGGCCCATTCAAACATCTACCAGGGCTCTGCCAGGTCTTACTACAATCCCGTGACTCGAAATTAATTCTAACTTACAAACTTCCAAAAATTCAGATAAAACTCTCGTTACATGTATTTAAAACTTATGAAGAAAACTCGAGGAGACCTAAGTTCCTTACATCAGTTCAAACATAACGTTATAGAACTAAATGTTCAAACGGTTAGCACTCATTATTCTAAAAATTCTCTTCGGGCACTACTCCCCCATGTGGCTCATACGGCTCTTCCCTTAAGTCATCACCTGAAAAATAAGGAATGAGCGAAAGCCCAGCAAGTATACCAACCATGTTCCTAAAATAAGTTTGAAGTTTCTAAAACATGCCATGGATTTTCTTTCAGCAAATCAAACATTCGTTCATTGTCATTCGTAAAACATCCTTCAAATACATATACACATATACATGAAATTTCAAAAAAGAGTTTTCAAATCTGAGTACAATCATCGTCAATTCCACTCACATCAAGCATAGATATATCTTTTCTTAGGTATGCTGCAGTCAGCGTATGAGCCTCCCTGACTAGGACCCAAAATCCCTCCTACACCCTAGATAAAATTTTGTGGACGCAAGGGCGAACCACCAGCCACAGTACTGTGCATCAACGTACAAGCCCTGTTGACCAGGGCCGGAAATTCAACATTCTCCCGTTGGATATGGGGCACAACAACCAAGTCGAGTTTCATTTGCTCATTCAACATGTACTCAATAAAATTGGATTCACATAACATTCCATGGCATTCTTTTAAACTAAATCTCTCATCGAATACTTTAGAAATAAAACATAAGCAGAACAAAACTTTAAACTTTAATTTGATCAAATCATATGTACGTATATAGGTTTTGCAAATAAGTATACGAAGAAACATGGCTCAAAATATGCTTCTGGTAATTGCTCAAATGCCGGTCCTAGCTCTTGACTATCAAAAACTAAATACAAACCATACGGATGTCATTCATTATCGCTCGAGCACGTTTAAGTATTAGGTTTCTTTTGAATGAGGAAAATTTTTGCCGACCGTCCCTCAACTTTTGTATAATTACCTATTTGCCCCCAATGTCTAAAGTACCTTATCCACCTAGGTAAAACCTAAAAGAGTCTTTTTAAAACCATTGATAGGTATTTCGAACATGAAAGGTCGTTCCGAAATTTTCTCCCTCGGAACCCTAAATTTCTCATTAAATTGAACATCAATGCTCAAGCCCCAAAAATATGACAAACGACACCGGAATGCCACGACATTTCAGACACTCAAGCATCACCATCATTTAGATTACTATAAAATTCTAGGCTAAAAATAATTTTGTTTACTATGTTAATTAATTTAAAAACTTGTTTTAAAAATAAAACTATTTGAGGCACTTCTCGTGCCCAGAAAAATCTGAGAAAATTCCACATCAAAGGTTTCACAAAAATAAAGGAAGTTTGTGTTTAGTACTTTTTCTAATTCTGCTTGAAAGAGGTTATTAAAATAATTTTGCAAACTATTGTAATAGTGAAGCTTTATGCGATAATCGTTCGGGCGCTACGCCGCTAATGATGCTAACATAGCAAACGACTTTAAAAAATTTTAAAATTTTAGAAACTACCTTATCTTCACTATACAAGATTATTGTATGAGTTTTAGAATTTAATAACTTAATTTACTATTATAAAATACACTAAAATCTCTTTCGTGAATAAAATTGGTTAGCATGCTTCCCGTGCTCCAAAAAATCTAAACTTTTTACTGTGTGTAAATCTTGCAAAATTAATATAAGTTACTCTTTTGAGTTTTGCCCAAATAAATTTGTAGATATATTTTAAAAATTCAAAAAGAAACTACTAGAATAGGATACCTTTTTAGCGACACTTTTGAGTCCAACTTTAAAACATAAACTTTCCCTCTCTCTATGCAGTCTTCTCCTTCTTCACCCTACCCAACAGTCTTCTTACACAATATCACTTCAGGCACTACACCCATTACCATGCCTTCTAGCTTTCCTTTCACCGTATAAGCATACATTTCTAATACACACACACACACATATCCAGTGGCGGACCTATGTGGTGGCAAGGGGGGGCTGAAGCACCCCCTAAACTTTTGAAAAAAGACTTTTTTTTTCAAGAATCGCACCCAGACCCTTTCACGAGATCCCGTTCCCCAAGACGCCGTTCCCAATACCCGTTCCTCCTCCTCTTCCTCCCCTCTCTCTCTCTCTGTCTTATACCATTGTGACTCCGTGAGTGACCACCGGTGGACTGAGCTACTCTGACGAGGCTACTTCGACCAGATCTGGTCCCCGTCGACGATCACAGCTGAAGCCGCTCAGGTAGCGATTACCACGACGATGGTCGACGAGGCTCCGCTCTTCGAGACTTCGACTGCTACTCGGACTTCGGCTACTCCGAATTAGACTAGATCTAGTCCCTCACGGCCTTACCCCTGCCGGTGACCCCGACTGAAGCCGTTCAAGCGACGCCATGATGACGCCGATGAGGCTCCCTGCTAGCTGTTCGACGCCTTGACCTACTGCTGCTTTGACTCTTTGACTGCTTGTGGACACTGGACAGTGGACTTGTGGTACATCGCCGCCATATCTAAGCAAAGAGCCTTCGCCGGGCTTGTGGTACAGACTGTACAGTGACCAGTGTATCTGGTATATAACTTTTTAGGTACACTGTATTGTAAAATTATTGTGGCAATCATAATTATGCTAATTGATTATTACTGACTTACTGTTTTTAATATTATTTTAATAAAAAATTTTGCACCCCCTGAAATAAATTCCTAGTTCCGCCCCTGCACATATCTATATCCAAACACAGGTTTCACACTTAAAGCTCACACACACACACACACACACACACACACACACACACAAACACACACACACACACACACACACACACACACACACACACATATATATATATATATATATATATATATATATATATATATATATATATATATATATCTTAAACCCATGTCTAAGTTAACTCTTCATTTAACCCATTATAACTCCAAACCCTCAAAACTCACATAAACCCATTATGCTCCAACCTTCCATTACAGCTACTGCCTCACGGCAGTAGCTTGTCTTCTCAATCAAGATTTCATTCTTTTTACAACTCACTTCTAATCCCATTACAAGCACAAACCCAGTCCACACCCACTGCCTCACGGCAGTGGGGTTTTTTCCTCTCCTAAGCCACGCCGTTCATGTCGGTAGTGGCCTCTCTCTCTCTCTCTCTCTATCTCTCTCTTTCTTTATCACCCACCATTTCTCATACTGTAGCCGTCACTCACGGTCACTCCAAGAGTCCAAGTACATCGACATGCCCACATAAGGCATTAAACTACTCCCTCTTCTTCTCTTTCGTGCCTAAGTCTAGCGCAATTTCCTCGGTGTTCGCACGTAAACCCTTCCAAAGCAGTCCTCATCTCACAGACATATATATTTATATATACGTAAACATATACAGATCTTCTTCCTCGGATCAATTACTTTAAGCACCTAAATTTGGACAATTACACGATACAAGTAGTTTGATAACAACAGGCTCGGTTGGATCAAACCAAGGGAAGATGATCTATGCTCAACCACGTTAGAAATCTCATCCTACCGTTGTTCAAAAAACCTGCTACATGTAGATGACAATATATATAAAGCTTACCTAGATCTTCGTCAGAACAAGAAAAACTTGGTCACGTTCTATCACTCTGCCTCCACTTCCCCTCCTTCAGCCGCTCTCCAAAATCTTATTAGGAGAAATTAGGGCCGTCTGCTAATACAATATATATATATATATATATATATGTAGTAGGAGAAATTAGGGTCATCTGCTAATACAATATATATATATATATATATATATATATATATATATATATATATATGATGCCAAGGAAAGTGGGTTTGCAGTCGACGTGGAGGTGCCACAAGGAATGCAGTCCGAGTCAGATGTCAAGTGTGATGATGTGGGACACAACAAGGGCAAAAACCAAGGCTTCCTAAACAGAGCCTGAGGGTGGCAGTGCTTCGAGGGAGGTGGCGCAGAGTGAATAGAAGACGACAGTCACAGTTCGATGCTTAGATCCAGAGTTAGGGTCCTGTATGTTTCTCTCTCCAGAATTCTAGAGTGAGAAAGTAAAAGTGTGAGAATTCTGTCCAACCTCCTTAAATGAATTCTCAAGACCTCTATTTATAGAGGTTGAGATGATGATGTCATTACGAGACACGTGGTGATCCCCGGGAGTGACACGTCATTGAGGGGTCCACAGCTGTCGGTGCTCCACGGACTGTCGAATCGCATATTCACCCGGCCTACCCCACACAGCGTCGTCGTGTCTATCTGGAAAGACTGGCTCCCACAGCGTCGGTGTGGCCAGAGAACCCCTTGATCTAGCCACCAATCCAAGCCCTTGTAGAGTCCCACAGGCCTGGCAACGTTGGGGAAGACCCAATGCCCAACTGCCAAGCAGACTAGGCGCGATGCCCTCCAAAGACCTGCTCCCGTCTCAGAGTGACCCTAGGGTCATAGTCCATAAGGGTGCCAACGCGAGCACCCAATGTCAGAGCACGTAGTCCAGTCACGAAGACACCCTAACGGAGATAGTGTCCCGAAGGAGTCGCCTATCTTGCTGCTACGATGGGTCCTCGTGTAGGAGCCCCCCGTGATTGTGGCGGCGATGGCTTTAAGGTTGTGAGCCCATCCCCTGGAGGCGATGACTATAAGGTTGTGAGTCCATCCCTCTGCGTTTGATTGTGATGGTGATGGCTATAAGGTTGTGACCTCATCCAGTGGCGACGATGACTATAAGGTTTTGAGTCCATCCTGTTGCGTTTGATTGTGGCGGCGATGATTATAAGGTTGTGAGTCCATCCCGCTGTGAGGGCCAGAGCCCCCCGTGATTGTGACAGTAATGGCTTTAAGGTTGTGAGCCCATCCCGTGGTGGCAATGACTATAAGGTTGTGAGTCCATCCCGCTGCGAGGGCCGGAGCCCCCCTTGATTGTGATGACAATGGCTTTAAGGTTGTGAGCTCATCCGTTGGCGGCGATGACTATAAGGTTGTGAGTCCATCCCGTTGCGTTTGATTATGACGACAATGGCTATAAGGTTGTGAGCCCATCTTGTGGCGGAGATGACTATAAGGTTGTGAGTCCATCCCACTGTGTTTGACTGTGACGGTGATGACTATAAGGTTATGAGCCCATCCCGTGGCGACGATGACTATAAGGTTGTGAGTCCATCCCGCTGCGAAGGCCGGAGCCCCCCGTGATTGTGACGGTGATGGCTTTAAGGTTGTGAGCCCATCCCGTGGCGGCGATGACTATAAGGTTATGAGTCCATCCCGCTGCAAGGGGTCCTCGTGCCGGAGCACTACGAATGGAGCCCCCCGAAAGCATGTAACATGATTGTGGCGCACGGGCGCGATGCCAACGGCACGAGACAATACCTGGTGTCGGGGCACGTATCATGGAAGTGGCACATGGGTGCGGTGCCTACAATACGAGACATTGATTGTGGCGCATGGGCGCGATGCCAACGGCATGAGATAATACCTGATGCCGGGGGCACATGTCATTGAAGTGGCGCACGGGCGTGGCGGCGAACGTCACGAAGACAATACCTAGTGCGGTGGCACATGTCATGGAAGTGGCGCATGGGCGCAGTGACTTGTGTTGCAGAGACAACACTTGGTGCAGGGCCCGTGTTATGAAAGTGGCGTAATGACTAACGTCGCGAAGCAATACTTGGTGCCGGGGGCAAGTATCATGAAGATGGCCTATAGGCACGGCGACGAATGTCGCGGAGCAATACTTGGTGTTGTGGCACGTGTTATGAATGTGGTGCGGCAACGAATGTTGCAAAGCCATACTTGGTGCCGGGGGCACGTATAATGACGATGGCGCACGGGCGCGGCAACGAACGTCGCGGAGCAATACTTGGTGCCGGGGCACGTGTTGTGGAAATAGTGCGGTGACGAACGTCGCGAAGCCATACTTGGTGTCGGGGGCACATATCATGACGATTGCGCACAGGCGTGGCGACGAACGTTGGGGAGCAATACTTGGTGCCAAGGGCGCGTATCATGAGAATGGCCCACGGTCGCGACGAACATCACGGAGCAATACTTGGTGCCGGGGCACGTGTTATGAAAGTGATGCAGCGACGAAGGTCGTGAAGCCATACTTGGTGCCGGGGGCAAGTATCATGACGATGGCGCACAGGCGCGGCGATGAATATTGCGGTACAATACTTGGTGCCGGGGGAGCGTATCATGAGAATGGCGCCAGTCGTGGCGACAAACGTCGCGGAGCAATACTTGGTGCCGGGGCACGTGTTATGAAAGTGGTGCGGCGACGGACGTCGCGAAGCCATACTTGGTGCCGGGGTTACGTATCATGACGATGGCGCACGGGCGCGGCAATGAACGTCAAGGAGCAATACTTGGTGTCGGGGCACGTGTTATAAAAGTGGTGCGGCGACGAACGTCGCGAAGCCATACTTGGTGTCGGGGCACGTATCATGACGATGGCGCACGGGCGCAGCGACGAACGTTGCGGATCAATACTTGGTGCCGGGGCACGTATCATGACGATGGCGTACGGGCACGGCGACGAACGTTGCGGAGCCGGCGCACGAGCAGGCGTCAGGTGTCCCGAAGATGGTATGTGAGCTAAGTGTACCTGTCACAACAAAATAATGAATGCAACATGTAGTAATGACAAAGTTGGGAGTGATGGTATACGTCATCGGCGACGGGTCATTCGTCGGCAGCGCACGACTTTGGGCGGCTGACGTCGAGGAGCAGTGCACGGTCACAGATGATGGACATTACGAGGTTAATGCACAACGGACGTTACGAGGTTGATGCACGATGGACATCGCAAGGTTGATGCACGACGGACGGGCGGGTGTCGGGTGTCCCGAAGATGGGATATGAGTTGAGTGTGCCTGTTATAACAAAATAATGAATGCAACATGTAGCAATGAAAAGTTGGGAGTGATGGTATGCGGTCGTCGGTGACGGGTCATTTATCAGTAGTGTGTGACTTTGGGCACGACGGACGTCACGAGATTGATGCACGATGGACGTCGCAAGGTTGATGCACGACGTGCATCGCGAGGTTGATGGACGACGGACGTCCCTAGGTTGATGCACGACGGACTTCGAGAGGTTGATGGATGACGGACGTCGTGAGGTTGAGGGACGACGGACGTCGCGAGGTTGATGCACGACGGACATCGCGAGATTGATGCATGACGTATGTCACGAGTTGATGTACGAATGTCCATAAACATCGCGGAGGTGCAAAGATTCAAGAAAACAAGTGCGCGTGCGAGGGGAGGCCATAGGCCAAAATTGGGGGAAGGCCAAGGCCACCACCCCTGGGGAGGCTGAGGCCGACCCATTGGGAAGGTTGAGGCCGACCCCTTGTGAAGGCTGAGGCCGACCCTAAGGGGTGGCAAAGGCCAATGGCCAACTCCCATGAAGGAGGCCAAGGCCACTCCCCCTTTTTGGCAAACTTTGGGCGTGCCGACGGTAGGTGTTTTGATGAGCGATGACAAATCCGGAAGTTGCTTCGTGACGAGCGTGTTGCCAAGAATCGTACCCACATGACAAACAAAGCGCCGAAGTCACATAAAGAGCGTACGGAGCGAACAAATTACGGAAGGGACTTTGCACGAAAAGTGAAGAACCTGGGGGAAGGCCAAGGCCAACCCCCCCATGGGAGGCCGAGGCCGACCCCATGGGGTTGGCCAAGGCCTTTTCCCCTTGACCCCGTCGTTCTGGTTGCGCCATCAGTCAATGTTTTTGGCGAAAAGGTGCTCGGGCAGTCACGGCGTGACGAACATGGTACTGTGAGTCACGCTAACGTGAAATAACTGGTGACAAAGGCATGTGAAGCAAGAAACGCACGTGACATGAGCGTGCACACTTTGACCGGTTCGATGCGTTGAAAAGAATTGACGTTGACCGTGTCGATGTGTTCGTGCAAAGAGGGACCCCTAGTGAGGCCTCGGGTACAACCAGGATAGGTTGGGAATATATATATATATATATATATATATATATATATATATATATATATATATATATATATATATATATATATAACCCTAAGCTACGGAATTACCAGTAAGCCTCATATTCTTTGTTAATTAATCTAACCTCTACTCGAGTTTCCTCTTATTACTAAAAAGGTCCAACAATTATTTTTAAAACTTGTTAACAGTTGTTACACTATTTTGTTTCGCAGATCATCGCTAGCGCACAGATATTTTAAATAACTTGTCGCTAAGATATACCGACGCTAGTAAGTTTGTGGCTAAGATTTTCTAAAATACTGTTAACGCTAACATTAATTTTCGCTTATGATTGCATTCACTGTCAATAATATCTGTTAACGTTAAATTATAGTTTTGATATTTTTTGTCGCTAAAGATTATAATTGTAACGTTTCCTCTAATTTGTCGCTACAAGCTGTTCAAAATAGTATGCCAACATTAGGTAAGAGTTCATCGCTAAAAGTTTATTCTTGTCCGAACGAGTAATAATAATTATAAAAGAAAAAAATTTCGGGCATTACAAACCTGACCTTCCAAAGTTTTCCAAAAATCCAATCTACTGACCAGCCGGCCAGTTAACCCATAAGGTTACCGAGTGGTTAGTCAAAACCCTAACTTCCCACAGCTTTTTAAAAACCTAATTTAACCTACTGACCAGCCGACCGTTTTATCGACAGGGTTACCAGACAGTTAGTCAGGACATTGTCTCCCCCTAAATTTTTCCAAAAACCCCAACATAACCTCACTAACGAACCGACTGGTTAATCCATCAAGTTACCGAAAATATTAGTCAGAACATTACAGTTAACATTTCCCTATCCTCGTAAGTGCATAAACCCGCCAGTTCTATATGTGTGCCTTGTGCTTAAATTCTCGAATTCCTCTAGAAACCTCACTTAAACCCCAGTGGCCGAAGGATAGCCTTAGATTATAGATTTGTCTGCATCATTAGCGAGCTACAAAAGGATTTTCATACCAGTATCGCACCCCTGGTAGATCAGTAGGCAAGAACATTTAAGGATATCAAAAACCTGAGGAAGAGAGGTAAAAGGGAGCAGGAGGATGAGTCCGAAACAGAAAGGAGAAAGGATAAACAGAAAGCCGTGTTTGAATAGAAATATGAGTCAAAGGAGGAAGAGTCAAAACCCATCACCATATAATAGAAGGATAATTTCATCCTTTGAAGAGTCTAAGCTAAATTTAAGATGTCTGATATGGTGATGGGTTTTGACTCTTAAGAGTCTAAGCTAAATTGGTAATTTCATAAAAAAAAGGGAGGCTCTGACTAATTGGTTGGTTATTCGCGCTCTCAACCAGAAGCTTAGTTAGTATATGCATTTACTTGAAAATTTCAAAACTAGCTAGTTCATACCCTGATCCAACTCACTGATTAACCGGTTGGTTACTTTCCCAGATGACCGGACGGCTAGTTAGAAACTTCAAACTCGTAAAAATTTCTAGAAAATTTCTAGAAATAAACCATCTACCCACTGACCAACCTGCCAATTATCCCCACAGATGATCGGACGGTTAGTCATAAACTTCAACCTCAAATTTTTTTAAAAATAATTCCCAAAAATAAACCATCTACCAACTAACCAACCGGTCAGTTATCCCTTCAGATGATTGATTGTTAATCAGAAACTTTAACCTTAGAAAATTCCAAGAAAAGTTTCCTTCTATGTAAGAACGTTGTTGAGGGCTTGTGACAAGTTTTTCCTAAGTCTGCCCTGTTGATGATGTTTGCGTTGAACTCCTGTGGTTATATTTAAACACCGGTTGATTATTTGACCCGATATCTCTTGTTTGGGTTGGGTTGTTGAAGACATAAGGTGGACTAATTTTCCCTTAGTCCGCCCCGTTGATGAAGCCTTGTTATTTTAGCTATAACGCGATTAGGGAAAACACTCTTTGTGAGTTCCCTTCTTGATGACAACATCTTTTTTGATTATTTGAGACTGAGATGAACATCGCGTATAATGGGACATCAAATGAGGAGGATGACTATGAAACATGATCACTGGCCAAAAAGGATGTATGGCGCTTGAGTCGAGTCTGTCGTGCCTGAGTCTGCATTGTATTTGATTTTATTTTGATGTTAATGATTTTAATGACTTGTATTTCATTGATGTTTACTTTTACGATTCTTATTTTAGGGTTCACTTGCATAGTCAGTCAATCAATCTTGTCTATAAGGAGGTGGCAATAATGCTTTTCTGTTGGGCCTTGAAGCCGATTAGTCTGATGAAAGAAAAATATCGTTTGACAAATTATGTTGACGTTGAAATTTATTGCAAATTCTCGATTCATTGTTATCGTTGAGATGATTGTTACTCTTTCGAGATCTTGAAATCACTTGTACACGATACCCCTCGTGTTGTCTTTACTGGGCGTTTTGCGCTCATTCCTTATGTTGTGTTCTACAGGTTATAAGATTGGACAAGGAGAACCCTAGGAAGGGAAAGGAAGCAAAAGCTAGAAAAGCTGGGAGAGGTGAGACAAGTTAGAAAAGGTAAGGTAAAGATTGAGCAACGAGATATGTCGAGAGGAGCTGCATGACTACAGTCGTGTATTATGTTGTGGTTTTACGTTGCTTAAGGACTTGAAAGTCATTAGCTACGGTATGATGTATATTTGTAAGAAAATTTTTGTGAGGATCCATTTTGGGGTGTTTATTAATGATGTATGAAGTTGTAGTTGCTCTGTATTCTACACAAGGTTTGATTGTGATTTTGATTGATAACTCAGCGTGGTGATGTCACCAAGGCTGAGGGTGTCGCAAGTTGGCACCAGAGCTTATGTATATGATTCTGTAAACTTTTGAAGTGTCTGGTGAAATGCCTAAGTTGTTAATGAGAGGAGAAGAAGAAGAATTTGGATAATTTGGCTAAACTAGGATGATGATTGAGATACGTGTGCAGAGCTTCGCTAAGGCATATCTATATCATGACCTCGGCATTCCTGCTATTGCTGTCGGGAATGGAAGAGACACTAGTTGACTTAGATTTGGAAGGGTGGTTTGATGATGATAAGCTTACGGTGTTGGATCCTGAAAAGGACCCCGAGGAGGTTCTAAATAAGGTGAAATTAGGGTTAAAAGAACCAGATGAAGGTCCCGTAGTGGAGAGATGGATGAGATTGAAAACTTTAATTGTGTAAACCTGGAATAAAGAAATGAGGAGCTGAGGGCAAGAGTGAGTAGAGTTTTGATGAACTTTTGGGAGGGAAAGCACTTCAAAGTGTGGGGAAAAAGGGACGAATCGATAAGTCAGTTCAAGTCCCAAACTAGCGGTGTTAACTAAATGATAGAGAGACTGAAAATTGAATGAGAGGACAAGAAGTAGTATCGATATAGATATTAATGGAGATGGTGGATGCCAATATACAGATTATACAAAAGGTATGGCAATTTGATCATGATTGCCCTTCTGATATGGTGCATAATTTTAAAAACAATTGTGCTACTCTTTCCTGTAAAGACGAGAAAGGGTTCCCAATAGAGAGGGACCCTCAATAGAAGTGAATTTGCTGAATGTCGAGGACGTAAGTGGAAGGAATAAGCAGGGAGCTGCATTAGGTCAAGAAGACCTTAAGAAAGAGCTGGTGAGACTTCTACAAAAGGATCATTGGAGTTCCAACTGTACAACCGGTGTCTATTGTTATGACAACCCCGGTAGGAGGAAGAAAATAATGTAGATCTCAAAATTTTCAGGATGTCAGGAGGGAAATGGTCTGGTCTGGACAACTATGTGAATTTGAGAGATGGAGAAGGTAGTTGAAGTAACAAGATGTTGGAAAATATCAGAAGATGATTTTTGCCAGCCATACATAAAAAGGGGGCTACAAATGATTAGAAGTAAGGGAGCAAACAAGTTGAAGACAGTAAGAGGACCTATCGAGCCTATATTACTTGAAATAGGTCTAGGTAACATGTTGATGATAAATATTTTTTGCTTAAATTGCAGAATAAGTTGAAGATAAGTTCTTCATGTTAAAGTAAAAGGATAGAAACGTGGAAAATTATATTAGGGAATTTGGTGAGTAGGCCTATTTTGTCCTTATCAGGTGATGATAGAAAATTTGAGAGTCAAAAAAAATTGAGAAGGATTTGAAATAATCCTTAAAAAGACAAGTAAGAAGGCTCCTATGGGGAAATGCTATGGAAGTTGTAGAAAAACCAAGTGATGGAGGTAGAGAATAAAGAGGTGATGCCAAAGAAAGTGAGTTCGTACCTTCGTGGAGGTGCACAAAGGCTGCAGTCCGAGTCAGCTTCCAAATGTACAAAGTGAGAGATAGTGAGGGTGAACTAAGGGCAGAGAGCAAGGCTTCCCGGACAGGGCATGAAGATTGGTAGTGCTGTGGAGACAAGGCTGAGACGAACAGGGCCAGCAGTCGTAAGTCCAAGTTGAGGTCCAAGTCAGGGTCCAATGCTATGTATAAGATTATGTCAAATTGTGTTTCTTTCTCTAGAATCCAAGAGCTCTCAAGTTCTAGAGTGAGAAAGTGAATTTGAGAGAATTAGCATAAGTCCCTTTAATGAAATCTAAAGTCCACTATTTATAGGCAAAGGTATGCTTATGTCATCAAATGCCACGTGTCGTCCCCTGGGAGTGACACGTCACTAGGGGGTCCAAAAATGCTAGTTCTTCGTTGGACTGCCAGCTCCTGAATTTGTGCTGCCTGCCCCGCACAGTGTCACTCTACCTGTCTGAGAAGACTGACCACACCGTGACGTCATGATCAGAGTAAGCCCGTTGCTCCAGCCACCGGTCCAAGCCCTTACTAAATCCCACAAGTGTGCATCAAAAGACTCGTAGAGAACCTAACAGCGGCGAGGGTCGCCCTTATAACCAACTCCCAGGTGGACTAGGCACGATGCCCTCCAAAGACCTGCTCCCGTCCTGAAATGACCCGGGGGTCATCATCCTGGGGGCGCAGATGATCACCGGTAACGTGAGTGGACATGGTTGTAACTCGGTGCCTAGTATCATGCAAGTCACCTAGGTGACGACAGCTTGTGGTAGTAAGCCTATCTCGCTGCGAAGGGTCCTCATGCCAGAGCACTACGAGCAGAGCCCCTATCGGAATGCTACACACTCCGAAAAGTGGGTCGAAGCATGTTCCACGTCCATGGCAGGGGTGCATGGTGTGGTGAATGAGTGTGGTGCCCGGAGGCATGTAACATGATTGTGGCACATGGGCGCGATGCCAACGGCACGAGACGTGATTGTGGCACATGGGCGAGGTGCCTACAGTACAAGACATGATTTTGGCGCATGGGCATGATGCCAACTGCATGAGACATTGATTGTGGTGCATGGGTGCGGTGCCTATAGCATAAGACATGATTGTGGTACATGGGCACGATGCCAACGGCATAAGACATTGATTGTGGCACATGGGCGTGGCGATGATCGTCGCGAAACAATACCTAGTGTCGTGGGCACATGTTATGGAAGTGGTGCACGGGCACAATGATAACTGTTGTGAGACAATACCAGGTGCCAGGGGCACATGTTATGGAAGTGGCGCACGGGCGTGGCGAGGACCGTCACGGAGACGGCGCATAAGCGCACGTCGAGTGTCCCGGAGATGGGGGGTGAGCCAAGTGTGTCTGTTATACAATAATGATGAATGCAATCTTTGGAAATGACAAAGTTGGAAGAGATGCTACGCTGTAGTCAGCGAAGGGTCACTTGGGGGTAGCGCATGACTTTGGGTGATGGGCATCGCATAAAGCTGTGCATAGCCATGGATGACGGATGATGAATGTCGTGAGGTTGGTGTCCGAGCATTGGTGAGAATCACGAAGACACAAAACCCCGTGAAGACAAGTGGGCGTGGAAGGGGAGGTCAAAGGCCGAGTTTTGGGGGAAGGCCAAGGCCAACCCCCAGAGGAGGCCGAGACTAACCCCCTTGGGGAGGCTGAGGCCAACCCTAAGGGGATGGCCAAGGCCAAGGCCCTCCCTCAAAGGGGAGGCCAAGGCCACTTCCTTTCTTCGGTGGGTTTCGGGCACGCCAATGGTTGCTGTTTTGGTGGACAACAAGGAGTCGGGTAGTTGAGGTACGACGAGCGTGTTGCCGTGAGTCGCACCCACGTAATGAACAAGGCGCCAAAGTCACACACGAGATGTACGTAGTGAAGAACGCGCAAAAAAGGACATTACACGGGAAGTGGATGACTTGGGTAGGGGGGAAGGCCAAGGCCAACCCCTATGGGAGTGCGGCATCAACAAATGTCTCCGGGTGCCTCGCGCTGATCATCTCCAATCGGCGTACTCCACACTATCCCAGGGGATCGCGTCTGCCCCGCTAACAGAAAACCTCCCACTGGCAGTACCAACCTCTGAAATACCACCATCGGCCAACTGCGCATCAACTGCACCAGAGTGCATTGACAACAGTATATCACCAGCATCTGCTGTCGAGCCCGAAAAAGTCCCAAGAACAGGCCTCGCTGCCAGTGGAACAGGTACATCAGGCTGCGAGGACGGACCCGCAGTAGGCGTGTGTGCTGCAGCAAACACATGATGAACTCCAGACGGAGCGTTGGGCTCCCTGACTGTCCACCAATTCGACCCCTCGAACACGTGGGAACCATCCATCTGACCACCCAACGGGGACTCGACTGCCTCAACTAGTACAGGTGACGGACTCAGACGACTGATCGGCTCTGCCACATACTCGGTCGGCTGCTCTACTGCCATGGCCCCCTCAACGGCATCAGTCTCCATCTGACGGACCTCACCAACAGTCTCAACACATGGCTCATCGACCCCACGGCTCCCCTCAGCAGCACCAGCAACAGTCGCACCATACCCATGGAAATCATCAGCTGTCTCGGTGCCTATGTTGTCGGCCGCCTCTACGTCCGTATCATAGGTCTCACCAGGTGTCTCAGCATCCATGCCCCTAAACTCATCAGTCTCTGCCTCAGTATCCTCAGCTGTATCGTACGGCTCGGCACCCAAATCATCATCAAGCTCCTGATAAAAAAAAACAAGGAAGAACGATCTTAGCACATGAATAACACAGTGATCGGCGACTATGAAATAAAAGCAAAACAAAAACAATGATGGTACTAACCTCAGAGTCAGAATACTCCAATACCTCCCTCGGCCCATGACTGCCACCCATTGAAGGACCCGCGCCACAGCGATGCGCACTCTCCATCATTCCCACTCTCATTAACGAGAGGGGACCCTTGCCGGCTCCCAGCATCCTCGGCACGTGGGCTGGTGCTGGCACATGTGCGAGAATACCCCTACCACCGCCCCCCCAGGGTCTCGTGTCGCCGCATCTGCCACGACTGCCCCTAGCCACATTTGCCTCTGGAACACATGTGATCAGTACCATCATACCTGACTGCTTCACCACCTGTAGTGACACCAAGCCCAATCCTCTATCACCAACAAAGAAGTCGACTAGCTGCCTATCCGCTGGCCCCTGCACCAACCACTTAGAGCACGTAACCCGAACCCTCTCCCACCAACGAGCATACGCAGCTGTGACCACCCCGGTGGACAACGAACCAGGCCTCCTCCACTCATTCGTCGGTGTTGGCCACGAACGTGCCTTCCTCTGTAGGGTATACCGGAAAGCCGCCGCCACATCCCAAGGTCGAGAATAACCGCAAGGGGGCTCCAGATCAAAGCCAAAGGTGAGGGACAAGCAGTCAGGACTGTAGCATGCAACATAATACCGACACACAGCTGGCTTCCCACCGTCATCAGTCAGTACTGGCAGCCATCCATGTGTAAGTGTATAATCTGGGAGTGCTGGGATTGTCTAGTGAGAAAGGAATGTGTGTGTGTGTGTGTGATCTGAAATTTTTAGGGGAAAATTATATTAATTATATGTTTCTTTTTAAAAAAATTTCCTGTCATTCCAAGGTCAATAGTTATTTTTAGCAAAACTGACTTCTAAGCGCTCAATGTGGACACCAGTTCATGATTTTTGAGCGAAAATTTTCTGAAACCCTTTTTAATCCAAAAAAGACTTCAAGATATATAAAAGGATATTTTTGAGATTTTTTCAATGCGAGGGGCACGAGGGGTGGTTTGGTAATTTTTCACCTAGAGGGGTGTTTTGGTAATTTTACATATAAGAGGTACTTTTTGGTAAATTCACATTGGGTATGTATATTTAAGTGATTTTACTTATGGGAAAGAAGTTCTGGTAATTTAGATGTGAGAGCGGGGTTTTGATAATTTTACACATGAGGGATATTTTGGTAATTTTACATAACTGGTGAGTGGGTCATTTTGGGAGTAGGAGTAAGTTGGTATTGTGTCTATAGTATCGTGCTATATACTGTATTCTAATAATTGGATTATTCAGTTTAGGTTAAAAACAGAAGATTTTCCGGTTAGCTTAGTTTGGAGTGAGGTAAGGGTTTCTATTTGAACCTTGGGTAAGGATTTATGTCCGAAACATGAATTTCTCAATTGTGTTTGTAAGTATTCTTTCTATTTTCTTATGATTATTTTTGGACTCTGAATATATGAATTGTTATCAGCATATGTTATTACCCTTAAAACACTACTTTGAATCCTAACGATATTTGAAAGTTTGGTTGATGCTCATGTGTTTTGTGTATTCGAGTATTTATTTGAATGTTGAAATGCATATGTTATCCCTGTGCCCATGTCAATAATGTCTGAATCTGTTGCATGATATTTGAAAGTGATTGTGTTAATATTTGGTCGAAGGGAATAAATTTAACCGCTTCTTCATATTGTTATTGACCTGTTTGAGATCATTCAAAACTCTATGAAAAGTCATCGTTCATGGTCATTATCTTCTGAATGTTTACATTGTATTTTAAAATAATTGTTTTGATATCCAAAAACGTTTGCGATTGTTTGAAATCTCTCCCCAGATTGTCTTTGAACTATCTCTACTCGTTTTGAAATCCTTTGGAAAATCATCGTTTTATCTTAAGATGATGACTTTAAAAATGATCTTTGAATAATTGCTTTGATATCTGATCGAAGAGGATTGAGGTGAAAATCTTCCTCATGTTGTTGTCAAACTGTTTATGATTGTTTGGAATGCTTTGGAATATTATCATTGATACCAAGGAAAGTGGGTTCACAGTCGATGTAGAGGTGCCACAAGGAATGCAGTCCGAGTCAGATGCCAAGTGTGATGATGTGAGACACAGTAAGGGTGGAGCAAGGGCATAGACCAAGGGCTTCCCAGACAGAGCCTGAGGGTGCCAGTGCTGTGAGAGTGATGGCGCAGGGTGAATACACGACGACAGTCACAGTCCGATGCTTAGGTCCAGAGTCAGGGTCCTGTATGTTTCTCTCTCTAGGATTCCAGAGTGAGAAAGTGAAAGTGAGAGAGAATTCTCAGAATCTAAAAATCTCAAGTCCTCTATTTATAGAGGTTGAGATGATGATGTCATCACACAACACGTGGCGCTCCCCGGGAGTGACACGTCACCGAGGGGGTCCACAGCTGCCGGTGCTCCACGGACTGTCGAATAGCATATTCACCCGGCCTGCCCTGCATAGCGTCGCTCTGTCTGTCTGGAAAGACTGGCTCCCACAGCGTCGGTGTGGCCAGAAAACCCCTTTGATCTAGCCACCAATCCAAGCCCTTGCAGAATCCCACAGGCCTGGCAGCGGTGGGGAAGACCCAATGCTCAACTGCCAGGCAGACTAGGTGCGATGCCCTCTAGAAACCTGCTCCAGTCTCCGAGTGACCCGGGGGTCATAGTCCCTAGGGGTGCCGACGCGAGCCCCTAGTGCCGGAGCACGTAGGCTAGTCACGAATACACCCTGACAGAGATAGTGTCCCGGACGAGTCGCGTATCCCGCGGGTGAGTACTTGTGCCGGAGCACTCGGAGCGCATCAAGGTAGCATCCCGGAGGAGCAGTCTACCCGACTGGCCAAGGTAGCATCCCAGAGGAGCCGTCTACCTGGCAGAAAGGGAGTTGAAAAGCTCCTTGGCGGAGATAGTGTCCCGGAGGAGTCGCCTATCCCCGCGGGTGAGTCCTTGTGCCGGAGCACTCGGAGCATGTCAAGGTAGCATCTCGGAGGAGCCGACCCCACTGGCTGAGGTAGCATCCCAGAGGAGTCGTCTACCTGGCAGAAGGGGAGTTGAAGAGCTCCTTGGCGGAGATAGTGTCCCGGAAGAGTCGCCTATCCCCGCAGTGAGTCCTTCTGCCAGAGCACTTGGAGCCCGTCAAGATAGCATCCCGGAGGAGCCGTCTACCTGGCGGAAGGGGAGTTGAAGAGCTCCCTGGCAAAGATAGGGTCTTGAAGGAGTCGCCTATCCCCGCAGGATGCGGCACACTTTAGAGAGTGGGTCGAAGCATGTTTCACAACCAAGGTAAGGTGCACATGGTGTGGTGAAACGATGGACCGATGCAAGGAGCATGGTAGTGTGACAGAGAGCCACGGGGCACGACTGTGTTAGTGCGCGGCGCACAAGCGCGACAGAGTGAGTAAGGTGCCGGGGGGCACTTCTTTGTTAGTGGCACGCTGCAAGGGCACGACTGAGTGCGTATGGTGTCGAGGGCACTGTAGTGTGACAGGGAGCCTGGGGGCACAACTGTATCAGCAGCGCAGCACACGGGCACGGTGGAGTGTGTATGGTGCCCGAGGCACATGTCATGGAGTTGGCACAGCGCATGGGTGCGACATAGTGCTTATGGTGCCAAGGGCACTGTAGTGTGACAGGGAGCCTCGGGGGCACGACAGTATTAGTGGCACGATGGAGTGTGTATGGTGTCGAGGGCACTGTGGTGTTACAGGGAGCTCGGGGGCACGGATGTATCAGCAGCGCGGCACAAGACATAGCGGAGTGTAGGACGACGGGGGTCACGGAGTAACGTCTGGGCGACCGGGGTTGCGGAGTCACTTTCGGGCGACGGGGGTCGTGGAGTGAAGTCCGGGCCACCGAGGTCGCGGAGTGACGTCCGGGCGACGGGGGTCGCGGAGTGACGTCCGACCTCTTGAAGAGTAGTGAAGATGCTAAGTATGGAAACCAAAGGCCAAGCCTTTAGGGGAAGGCCAAGACCAACCATTGGGGGAGGCCAAGGCCAACCCTAGAGGAAGGCTGAGGCCGACCCCCAAGGGAGGCCGATGCAAACCCCAAGGGGAGACCAAGGCTGAGGCTGACCCCAAGGGGGAGGCCAAGGCCGACTTCTTTCGGTAAGCGCCAAGGTGCACCGACGGGCGAAGTGCGACGGTCGGAGCGTGATGAGCAGTTGCACAAGGTAAGTTTCTTGGTGATGAAGCCACGTAGAAAAAGTGAGAAGTGCACGTGACTTGAGCATGCACTTTTGACAGGTTGGAATTGTTGAATATTGCTTGTTGCTTGTGCAGACATGTCATGCAAAATGGGATCCCCAGTGGGCCTCTGGGTGCTACCAGAATAGGTTGGGAACAATCATCAATTGAATATGTGAGTCATTCTTTAAATTCCTTTAGTTTGAGCGACCTTACTCAACTCTCAAAAGCTCACCCTTCGTTTGATTTCCTTCTGCAGGTAATGATCAACCGTAGATTGCTTCAGAATGGGTTAGAGCTGAGTGAAATTACTATTTGAGTTTGTAGGACCCTTGCGTCGGTCAACACTATTAACTTGTCATTCTGTAAAAAAACCTAAGTGTCAATAGTTTAAGCAAATTTTTTGTAACCTTGTATTTTGGATAATTTAGGTTAATTATTGAAAGATACATTTGAGCAGAGAATGTATCTATCAGTGAGCACGGTCTAATGTGATTTGATGTGATATGGTAGGTTAAAGCTCCGGGTGGTTGGAGCGATGGAGCTCTGAATTTTTGGGCTATTACAAAGACGGATTTCCATGTCTCCATACTTTTCTTGTAAATCGACCTCTAAAATATAGGAATCACATCCTCCAATCCCTCAACTTGAAAGGCCAGGTTTGATCCACTTTTTGTTTGTCTTTATTACCCCGCCTGTCAAACTGACCCTCGACCTAAGCATTGACACTAACTTCCCAGATCAGAGTAGCTTTCATAGTCGAATTCCTATTTGGTGGTTTCTCCTTCAGCGCAAAATGGGATGTCGCTAGCGCTTGTGTGATACCCTGAAAAATACCATAAATTAATCTAACAGTGAGTTTGATTTATTAAGGGGTGCTATTTCTATTAAGTAGAAATATGTTGGTGATGATTAAGTTTTAGGGAGCTAAATAGGGGGTTAGTGTGGTTTTGGGGGTTAAAATATAATTTTGGAAAGTTAGTGGGGGCAAAACTATAATTTTGTAAAATATGGTGCAGGAGATGCATATTTTTCTTACGTAGCATCATTTCGATGATAATGAGGTGTTAGAGGCTAAAGGAGGGGTTGGGGTGATTTTGGGGTTAAATTGTAATTTTCTAAAGTTGAGGGGTCAAAATGCAATTTCAAAAACTTTGGGAACTAAAGTGCAATTTTGTAAAGTTGCACTTAGGTGTCAAATGTCTAGAGGAAATTAATGTGAGAATGCCACCTCTTGCTTAGCTTCAGAATGACTAATACAAGTTAATGTTTAACTAATGAATTAGATAAGGGAAAGAGAATTAGATGGGAACTAAGGAAAGTAAATTCGGATGAAGAAAAAAATAAGAAAAAGAGAAAAGAGTAGCAGTAACTGAAGAAAAAAAAAACAGAGCAAAGGAAAGAAAGAGGAAAAACAGAGGAAGAAGAAGCTCGGCCATGAAAAGAAAATCAGAGAAACGAAGAAGCTTGGAGCGGTAAAGCTCCTAACCTTATTTTCGCATATCAATGTGATTCTAGGGTTTAGTTGTGTGTGTGCTGAGCATCCTCCGTGAATATAGCATGTGGGTTGGTAATATGTGTATGTATAAACTCGTGTGAGTATGGCAGTGTGAGTTTGTGTCTATAGAAGTGTGCTGGTAGGGGTAATGGTGGGTGAGGTGTGATATTGGAGGTTTATATGAGAGTTCAAGGTTAACGTGTATGGTTGGAGCTCGGCAGAGGAAGGGAACGAAGAACCACAAAGTGGGTTACAGTGTGATCACTATAAATGGGTCTCGGGTGTGTGTGAGTTTAGGCGTGATTTTGGTGTAATGGTGTATATATATTGTGTAGGGGTGAATGTTCCATGAGTTAGAGTGTGAAGGGTGGGGGTACCGTGTGTGGGAAGCAGTGTGTGGGTGCATTACGCACACTGCCGCGACTGCAGCAGCGTCACGATGATGGGTGTGTGCTTAAAATCATGTTTGATGGTGTGTGGATGAATGGTTGTAAGTGATGTAGTGTATAAGCAACGTCGTAGTGAGTGGAATGGCTTTACAAATATAGATTCGTGAGTAGGGTGGGTGTGTAACAGGGTGTACTTCAGCAGAAAAATGGAGAAGATGAAGTGTGTGTGCAGTTTAGGTGAGGTAGTGTGTGTTGTAATGTGAATAGTGACTGTTTTTGTCACTAAAGGTGGAAATTAACTAATCAGTTAGAATTCAAATTTTTAAAAAATATTTAGGGTCAGATTTAGCCAAAGTGAAAAACAGAGTCCCTAGTTATTTTTAGGAGACCTACATTGTGGAAACATTTTAGATTTTTCCGAGGTTAGGAAAGGGGTGAATGGATGCAGGAAATGTAGAACTTTACGGTGAAAATTAATATATTAAACGATTGCAGTTTTGCTTAAAAATTTTATGAGGACTCTAGGATGCTGATAAGTTCCATTTTCCAAGTTTTTGGGTCATTCCGAAGTCGTTAGCTATTTTTGGCTGAACGGGCTTTTAAGCGCTCGGTCCGAACACCGGTTCGGGATTTTTTGGCAAAAATTTTGTCAAATATTTTTTAGCTCAAGAATGAATTCAGGAGGCCTAAAATAGCGTTTAAAGTGCTTTTGAGATTTTTCTGATACTGGGAACCCTCAGGGGTTTGGTAATTTGCCACCTAAAGAGGGGCATTTCGGTAATTTTCTCGGTAGAGTTTTTCGACGGACTTTTTAGTCCCAGAAGGGTTAAAAACACCTGAAAGGTTATTTGGAAGCTAATTTGGGGCGTTGGGGTGATAGAGAACCCCCGGGGACATTTCGGTAAATTGTAGCTCAGCGGGGGTATTTCGGTAATTTTTCTTATAAAATTTTTTGAATGACTTTTGGTTCGAGAAAGGAGTATAAGACATCTAAATAAAAAATTTATTTTAAAGTAGTTCTGAGGTGTTTGTTGGAGCGATGGCCGACAGGGGATATTTTGGTAATTTTATATAAGTTGGGGTTGTTTTGGCAATTTTTCCCTTTAAAATTGTCTAAGAGACTATTTGGTCTATAAATGATGTAATAAATAAAAAATGGTTTTAAAGCGGATTTGGGGGTGTTAGTGGTGTAGCGGCATCAGAGGGGTATTTTGGTAAATTGCCAGGTTGGCGCTAAATTTTTGGGAACGCGCAATATTATGCTTCTGAAGAGGTGGAAAATGTGGAATGGTGTTAATCCGTTGAAATAATGAGGCATTGGTTATTGTTAATGCGTTGGTAAGGCTAGGTTAATGATTTAGTTATTGGATTGGGTTAATTACCTGTCATAAAATGCGATGAGCGGTTAAAGGGGAAGGAGTAGAATAAAGAGTGTGTATATGTTGAATGATGTCTAACGAGCAGGGTATTATTTGACTAGGTGACATAGCTTGTTGCGATTAGAAGTTGCGAGTTGCTTCGGCTATAAGCCAATGAGGTAAGGACAATGCGGTTCTATCATGCTAATTCATTGTTTTGATTAGCATACTATGTTGATGATGTTTATGTTGTTGAATTCTTGTTGCTATGATTGGTCACCGGTAGTCATTGTGACCGGTATACGCATATTTGAATTGTGCTATTGAGGACTTAGGGTAGAATAAATTCCCTTAATCCGCCCTGTTGATAGAATTTTATTAAGGATGATGGGTGTCCTAGTATGCTATGATTCGATTTGATTAGCATACCTGAAGTGGATGATGATGTTGTGTAGGGTATATCGTGTGGTTGTTGTGAGATGTCGGCAGTTATTGTTAGTCGATATCTCTTCTCTTTGAGAATACCATTGAGAGCACTTGTGGCAACTTCTCCCGAGTCCGCCCTATAGTTGATGATGATATTGTAGAGATCGTTGCGTTGTTGTTGTGAAATGTCAGCACTTATTGATAACCGACATTTCTCTTATATAAGAACGTTGTTGAGGGCTTCGGTAATCTTCTCCTATGTCCGCCATGTTGATGATGCCACGTTGAACTCTTGTTGTTAGGTCTGAGCACCGGTCGATCTTCTGATCCAGTATTTCCTTATTGAGCTGTATTGTTGAGGGCATGAGGTGGAATAAATTTTCCCTTAGTCCGCCCCGTTGATGAAGTCTTGTTGCTTGGCTGTAACGTGGTTAGGGAAAGCACTCTAAATGAGTTCCTTACTTATTGACAATGTCTCTTCTATGTATTTGAGACTGAGATGAACATCCCGTAAAATGGGACATCAATATGAGGAGGATGGCCTATGAATTATGATCACTGGCCAAAGATGACGTGTAACACCCCGAAATTTCCGGAGCATTATCCGATCATTCCATCAGCTCCTCAATTGTCCAATTATTCATTACTACTAAATGTACCCAATAACATTCAGATCAGAGCACTGTATCCATCAATTGTCTTAACAGACCATTCCTATCACAAAATAATTGTAAGGTACTTAATTTATTAAATTACATAATGGTTCTCTAGCAAGGCTTAAATAAACAATTAATGGAAAACATAAGCTATTCTGAAATTTAAGCTCGATCGTCCCGAAATCTTACTGAGGGTTATTTCCTGTAGAAAGGAACAGAAAAGGGAGTGAGCTTTCGAGAGCTCAGTAAGGTTGCTCAAAATTCAATAAAGAGTACAAATGATTTTTCTTTGGGAAAATTTTATATCAGTGACAAAATGGAGAAAAGTATTCTCAATCCAAAATTCCAAAGATACACTTTCAATTTACACTGAACCAATGCGGATAATATTGAACATGAGTATAATGCAAAGCCACAAAGGCAGTGCAGGGTAACACTTTAGCAAAGCCACACAGGCAGTGCTCACTAACAATAAGGTTGCATATGCATATGAACACTAGCTAGACCCTTAGGGTACTAGCGTCTCCTGACAATAACAGACCATCCTTATATCACCCCCGATACAGACCATCCTTATAACTCCTCAATACACTAACTCATGTCAATATTTAGAGGGCAATAACCGATAAATCAATGATACATTCGACCCATAATGAGAAATAAATACACAGCATCGAAAAGGAATTTTCAATAAACATATAAGGCTCAAGCGGGGTATTAATGGCAATCGATGCAATGTCATCACAAATATAAGTGAGTCCAATAAAAAAAACGTTAATAACGAACCAGAAAGAATATTATGATATCAATAAATGAATAGGGTTTCAGAAGAAATCCCTTACCTCAATCCAAACGCTGAAGCTAAAAAAACTCCCGACCAAATTCCTCGAGATTAACCTAGGTTGGTAGAGTCATTTATTAGAACACTTATTCATACTACTACATTAAAATCTAGATATAGTTATCTATAGTGTACCCATCTCTCTACTCGGACATGATGAAACTTGGAGCGGTTTCCCTTACGGCCAACCTACCTAGAATTTCGTCACACTTCCTGAGACTTAAAAATATCCCAAAAATGTTCTAGTTGCTCCTTAAACTTTATTTATAGTTTAATGTAGCATATGGGATAAAAATATAATTTTTGAATATTTTTATTATTTTCGAATAAAAAAATAATTTCCTTAAATACACTAAAACTAATAAATTGCCATAATTTCTTCTAGTTGGAAATAAAGGCTCACAATTTTTGTGACAGCTTCAAAATACTTATAAAATTTATTGAAATTGAAATCAGAAATTAAAAGGCATTAAAACTATTTTAAAATTTTTCATTTTGTTAAATCCAATGCGATAGAGAAATGATAGCAAATGAACTCTAAAAATCACCAAATTTACACTTAGTCTTTATTATTCTATAAAAGTATTACTGTAAGTTTTTCGAGAACATTTTCAGGGTTTAAAGGCTTCAAAATAATTTTACCATTTTAAACTTACAAAAAATATTAAAAATACATATGATCTCAAAAAATTATGAACTTTAACCAGTAATTCTAGCATTGTCTCAGGTACTATAATATAAATTTTCAAATTCTAATATTCACTATACGCTATCCAAAGTTCGTGCTAAGCCTAATGTTAAACTACATACACACACACATCACAGCACAGCACAGCAACACTTCGCCACTCCCACTCCAACTGCCGTTTCGTACTCCCTTCCCCTTTTTCCTTTTGTTCAACTCACTTCTCCCACATAGCACATATATATACATACTCAGACACTGAACACATCTTCACACCCACCTGTTACTCACTCATACACACACAATTCACACACACACATGACACACTTCTCGGTTGGTTTCAGCCCCTCAACACTGTCTTGTCTCCATTTCATTTTCTCAAGCCCCATGCATTACCCTTTCTCATGGCTGAACTCAGCCTCTCTTCCTTCTCCTGAAACTCCAATATTCACACTCACTTACACACTACACCACAAGCTCAACACTTACACAAAACTCACACAGCTACTGCCCCACGGCAGTAGCTTCTCTTCTTTGTTCCAACACACACTGCACTCACGGATACCCACACATATATAGCCATATGTGCACTTCATCACACTCCACTACACTTGCAACCCATTCCTCTTCTTCCTTCTTTCTGCAGCCATTTCATCTCTTATACACCCACTGCCTCATGACAGTGGGTTTTCTCCCATTGTTTTCTCCTTTTCTTCTTTTCTTCTTTTCTATTAACACCCTCACACTATGGCTTTCTCCTTCCACACCCACTGCTATCCCACGGCAGTGGGTCTTCCCCCTTTTCTTTTCTTTTCCAGTTCACCCATATACCCATTTGTGGTCCCCCCAACACACACAGGTCCAACTTTTCACTCAGCTAATCTTTTGCCACTTACACACCCAAACAGTTTACCCATACATTCACTTCCTTCACACCTGTATACACACTACATGTACACATATACATGCACACAACACACTGTCTCGCTGCCGTGTTCTTTCTCCCTTGCCCGTGCACACGCACACATTAACCCACAATGCACACACTCTTGTGGCAGCTACCATGGCTGCCCCTTCACGCACAGCACAAACACAGCCATGGCAGTCCCTCTCACGGCACACGCTACACAAAAATCCACACACATGCTGCCGACGACAACCTCTCCATCGCACCCTCATTCTGACTGCTTCACGTCAGTTCTCAACCACACTCACACACACTTGTACACACACTAAAAAACACACGCACACAGCTTTTTCTCTCTTTCTTGGTCACATGCCCACAGCCATGTAATTCATGGCTCTCTCTTTCACCCACGGAAACATGGCTGCACACCCAGCCCTTTGATCCTATAATACATAGAAAAAGGTTGAGAGAAAAAGGAGTAAACTTACTGGAAATACCCACTTGATCGCCGGAGGGAAACTTCTCAATCCCTTATGTGAAGATCTCTCTCTCTCTCTCTCTCTCTCTCTCTCGGTAGCCCTCTCTCTTGCCGCCGCTCTGCAACACAGCAGAAGATAGGAGAATTGTTGACGGCTACCCTAGATAATGTTTTATATTTATACGCAAACCCTTCTCATCCTTTTGTCGCTAAAACCCTTCTCCTCCGCTATGTCGCTAAAATTTCTTAAACAGATTTATTACCTCAAAAATTTGTCCAACAATAAATCTTTATGATAATTTATGCGTTAAGAAATTCATCAACCAGTTATTATGATACCTCATTTGACAAAAATTGTCGCTAATAAGCACATTGCTAAAACATCGCTCATAATTACGCCGCTACCAAAATTTTAAATTGTCACTAAAAGGAAATATTTTCAATGTTAAAATTTAAATTTTGTCGCTATTTATACCTATTTACTTTATTAAGAGTATTTTAAGATTTTGGGATTACATTCTCCCCAACTAATGAAAAATTCATCCTCCAATTTACGCACCTGTAGTGTTGAAAAGATGGGGGTAAGCATTCCGCATAGCCTCCTCTGGTTCCCAGGTAGCTTCCTCAGTAGCGTGATTCCTCCATAATACCTTTACTAACGGTATCACCTTGGTCCTCAGTATTTGATCGCGGCAGTCTAATATTTCTACCGGTACTTCTTCATAACTCAAATCTGTCTGAATATCCTCGGGACGATGCTGTAATACATGAGTCGGGTCATGCACGTACTTCCTCAGTACCGACACGTGGAACACATTGTGAACATGCGATAGATCTGGTGACAATGCCAGACGGTATGCCACTGGTCCAATCCTCTCGAGAATCTCATATGGACCAAAATACCTAGGGCTGAGCTTGCCCTTCTTCCCAAAATGCATAACTCCCTTCCAAGGTGATGTTCTCAAAAATACTCGGTCACCAACCTCAAATTCTAAATCTAGTGTACGCTTCGAAGCATACATGCGCTGTCTATCTTGTGCCGCCCTCATGCGTGTCCGGATCAAGTCAACTTTTTCACAGGTTATCTGAACTAGCTCTGGGCCAATGAGTCGACGCTCTCCAACCTCATCCCAGCACAACGGAGTTCCCACTTCCGACCATACAAGGCCTCGAAAGGCGCCATCTGGATGCTAGCCTGGTAGCTGTTGTTATATGCAAACTCGACTAACGGCAAATGGTGATCCCAACTACCCGAAAAGTCTATCACACATGCTCTCAACATGTCCTCCAAAGTCTGAATGGTCTTTTCGGACTGACCATCTGTCTGTGGGTGGAACGCCGTACTAAGTCTTAAATTGGTCCCCATTGCCTTCTGAAAACTCTCCCAGAACCTCGAAGTGAAACGTGGATCCCTATCCGACACAATCAAAACCGGTACGCCATGTAGTCTCACAATGGTATCTACATACAATTGAGCCAGTTGCTGCATAGTAAAATTGGCTCGAATAGGCAAAAAGTGTGCCGATTTACTAATCCTATCTACCATAACCCAAATCATATCATAACCCCGAGCTGTCTTAGGTAAACCTCCCACAAAGTCTGTAGTGACGTGGTTCCATTTCCACTCTGGAATCTCTAATGACTGTATCTTCCCTGCCGGCTTCTGATGTTCGGCCTTTATCTGTTGACAAACCAAACATCGAGACACAAACTCTACTATATCATTTTTCATTCCCGACCACCAAAAATGTTCTCTAAGGTCATGGTACATCTTAGTGCCTCCTGGGTGTACTGAAAAATACGAACTATGTGCCTCTGATAATAACACTCGCTTTAACTCATCATCATTAGGGACATACAACCGACGGCCAAAACGTAACACTCCTTCTGAGTAAACCTCAAATTCTGTTTGTCTCCCGCTTCCATTACCTCCAATGATCTTGGAAAATTCAGGGTCGTTTGCCTGTGCCTCTTTAATTCTACTAATCAATGTTGGTTGAACTTGCATAGCTGCTAATATTACACCATACCCCGGGTATCTGACCTCTAGATCCAATTGTCGCATTTCCTCTAACAACTGAGGCTGTCTCGTAATCAATGTGGCTAGGTTCCCTGTACTCTTCCTGCTAAGGGCATCCGCCACTACATTGGCCTTACCCGGGTGGTAGTGGATGGAACAGTCATAATCCTTCAGAAGTTCCAACCATCTACGTTGCCTCATATTAAGCTCCTTTTGTGTGAATATATGCTTGAGGCTTTTGTGATCTGTGTAGATTTCACAAGTCTCTCCATACAAGTAATGTCTCCATAGCTTCAAGGCGAAGATCACTGCTGCCATCTCCAGGTCATGAGTCAGATAGTTCTGCTCATGAGTTTTCAACTGCCTCAAGGCATAGGCAATAACCTTCCCATGCTGCATCAATACACACCCAAGCCCTCTCCTAGAGGCATCACTATAAATTTCAAACCCTCCAGAACCTGATGGAAATGTCAACACTGGTGCCATTACTAGTCTTTGCTTCAACTCCTGGAAACTAGACTCACACTCATCAGTCCAAACAAATCGCACATTTTTACGTGTCAAACGAGTCAATGGTCCTGCAATCTTCGAGAAACCTTCTACAAATCATCTGTAGTAACATGCTAAACCCAAAAAGCTATGCACCTCCTTTACCGTGCTAGGTCTTTGCCATTCTGTCACTGTCTCAATCTTTTCTGGGTCTACAGAGATACCTTCCTTGGATACCACGTGTCCAAGAAAACCAACCTGTTGCAGCCAAAATTCACACTTCGAGAATTTTGCGTATAATTTATGGTCTCTCAGACGTTGCAACACCAGCCTCAAATGTTCCTTATGCTCCTATTCTGACTTCGAATATACTAGAATATCATCGATGAATAGGATGACGAACTGATCTAAATAATCTCGAAACACCCTGTTCATCAGATCCATAAATGCTGCTAGGGCATTTGTTAAGCCGAAAGGCATAACAACATACTCATAATGCCCGTAGCGTGTCTGAAATGCTATCTTCCGTATATCTTCCTCTCTTACTTTTAGTTGGTGATACCCTGACCTCAAGTCAATTTTTGAAAAATAATACGCACCCTGAAGCTGATCAAATAAGTCTTCAATACGAGGTAACGGATACTTGTTACTGATCGTGATCTTATTCAACTCTCTGTAATCAATACAGAGCCTCAGCGTACCATCCTTCTTTTTTACAAAGAGGACTGGAGCACCCCAGGGGGATACGCTAGGACGTATGAACCCCCGATCTAACAATTCCTTCAACTGCTCTTTCAGCTCTTTCATCTCAGTCGGAGCCATACGATACGGTGCCTTGGATATAGGTTCCGTAGCCGGGACAAGGTCGATAACAAACTCTATCTCACGATCGATAGGCTCCCTTGATAACTCTTCAGGAAATACGTCCAGATACTGTTCTACCACATGAATAGACTTCAACTTATCCTGATTCTGACTTGTATCAATAATATGTGCTATATATCCCTGACAACCCCGTCGCAATAATCGTTGCGCTTTGATAGCCGAAATGATTTTGACCAACCCACTTGGTTTAGACCCATGGTAAATGAACTTAGGCTGACTCGGTATGTCAAAACGGACTAATTTCCCATGACAATCCACGGAGGCATGATTGGCAGATAACCAGTCCATGCCCAGTAGAATGTCAAAATCGCGAATAGCTAGAGGAATAAGGTCCACCAGAAGATCTCTATCCTCAATATGTACACTACAATCACAAAGAGTCGTCAATACTGTCAATGACTCTCCCAGCGGAGTTCCTATTATGAGGTCAGTCTCTAATGGTCGGGTTTTCACCCTCAATCGTCTTGCAAAAGTAGGTGACACAAAAGAATATGATGCTCCTGAGTCAAACAATATACGAGCGTCTATCGAGTTAATTGGAAGTGTACCTGACACCACATCATTAGATGTCGTAGCATCTTGAGCAGACATGGAGAAGAGACAGGCTGATGTCCTGGGTCTCTGCCCTTGTTGAGATTGCTGAGTAGGGCCTGGCTGACTCTGTCCCCTTCCCTGACGAGGAGAACTGCTCGCTGCCACACTAGTTGTAGGAGCAGGACGAAAAGCTGACTGGTTTTCCCTGGCTGATGGGCAATCTCGAACCTAGTGTTCTGTGCTCCCACACTTGTAGCATCCCCTAGTAACCTTATAACAAGGTCTGTCGCCATGGTGTTTCCCATACATAGTACAAGGAATGGGTTGAGAAACTCTCCTGGAAACCTGACCTGCACTCTGAGTAAATCGATGCCCTGGCCCTTGTGGGGGTCTGGACCCAACATTCTGTACTGACCTAGCCCCCTCACTATGTGCACCTCTATAACCCATGTTTTGCACTGGCTGAACTCCAAGACTCTGTCCAGATCTGGATCCCTGATTTGAGGCAGATCTAAATCCCTGGTTCTGTCCTGTCCTCTGACTATGCGCACCCTGATGTGGTGCAAAAGATAGCTGCTGACGCTTGTCTGGCTCTGTGGATCTACCCTCATGTCTGTCCCTTTTCTGGCCACCTTGGCGCTGCTCAAACTTTTCCTTGTTGTCTGACCTAGACTGTTCTAATGCACGAGCCAGATCCACACACTCCACATAACATGACAACTGAGCCGAGATCACTCCATCCCTTAAACCAGGCCTAAGGCCCCACTCAAATTTCCGACACCTGTCGGCTTCGGTCGGTAGCATCCTATCTGCAAATCTGGCCAAACGTGAGAACCTCATCTCATACTCATCCACTGTCTCCCTATCCACCTGTGTTATGTTGGCGAACTCCCTCAACATCTGCTCGCGGTAGCTAGCGGAGAAATAACATTTATTAAACAGCTCCTTGAACTATTCCCACATTACCTCAGATCTTTGTTGTGTAGTCTTACTTGCCTCCACCATCTTCCACCACTGGTCAGCCTCTCCTCTCAGTTTATAGACAGCAAATTCCACCCTCTGCTTATCTGTACACCCAATAGCTCAGAATATTTTCTCTAATTCCGCAATCCAGGACTCTGCTTCGGTAGGGTCCACCGACCCATTGAAAATTTCCAGATTCTGTTTGTTGAACTCACTTAAGGTACTCCCTTCCTGTGTTGGCAACTGTGATTGAGCAGGGTTTTGCATACCCTGTTGTTGATTGATCAAATTCTGAGCCATGATTGTCAAAAGTTGATTCATTGTATGTAAAGTGGCATTCATGGGCTCTTGGTGAGTTTGGTGCGGGTCTGTAAGGGGGTGCCTCCCCAACTGGAATTCCCTGGGGTATGCCCCCTACTGGAATCCCTTGGTCCCCCGTACGGCCCCCTCGGCCTCTAGTACGGCCTCAGGTACCGCCATTTCGTGTGCGTGCCATGCTATAAAAATAAACTATTATCAGAATTTCACGATTGGTATCTCATAGAAGCAATGTGAATTTAAAACTTATCAAGATAATAACGTAAATCATTTATTAAGGAAGAATCCGCGTGCTTCTACGAATCACAAAAACATAGGTTCATCCTCTACTAGTACTATTGTCACTTCCTAATAGAAATTATGCACTCGGAATTTTTATTCTCTCTCACTTTCACCGCCCTAATTACTTTCCTACTCGATATACATATCACACTCTGAAATCCATTGATATATTTGTGTCCAAGAAAATGTCACAGACTCTTCATCACCCAGTAGATTTTCCAACTCCATAATCTTCTTCCTGAAGTAATAATTATAGTCATGCTGCCTCTGTCCCCAAGCATTATCAAATCCTCTATTCACGTACTTCAACTGCTCATTCAATGAATTTCTTTCCTGCCTTGCTTGACGGATATCCACTTCAAGGATGCCATCTGACGGATTAGATCATCCTTTTCCTTAGCCAATTGGGTGCACTTCTTTTCCTATTCCTGTATTTCAATTATGTTTATCTTTACGACCTTGGATTTTGAGTTCACTTGCATGGTCAGTCAGTCAGCCAGTCCATGAGGAGGTGTGAGTAATGCTCTTCTGCTCAGACTAACGAAAGAAAAATTATCGTTTGACAAGTTATGTTGATGCTGAAATTTATTGACTAGTCTTGATTCATTGCTATCGTTGAGATGATTATTATTCCTTCGAGTCTTTTGAATCATTTGTACACGATACCTTGTGTTGTCTTTACTGGGCGATTTGCTCTCATTCCTTATGTTGTATTGTGCAGGCTATAAGGTTGATCAAAGAGAACCCTCTAGAGAAGGGAAGAGAAAAAAAAATAGAAAAATTGAGCAAGGGGATGCGTTGTGTGAGGTAAAGATTGAGCTCTGAGATCGGTTGTTAAGAATCCTACGACTACAGTCATATATTATGTTGTAAATATTCACGTTGTTTAGAGACTTGAAAGTCTTCCGCTGCAGTATGATGTATGTTGGTAAGGAAAATTTTTGTAAGGACGCATTTTGGAGCGTCTATTAATGATATATAAGTATGAGGATGTAGTTGCTCTGTATTCAGCACAGGATTTTGAATGTGATTATGATTGATAACTCAGCCCGATGATGTCACCAGGGTTGAGTGTGTCGCAAGTTGGTATCAGAGCCTAGGCAAATGATTCTGTAGACTTTTCGAAGTGTCTGGTGGAAGGCCTAAGCTGTCGACGAGAGGAGTAGGAGAAGAATCTTGATGATTCGGCTGAACTAGGAGGATGGTTAAGATATGTGGGTTGAGGTTGGCTAGGGCATAGTTATTGCTGTGGGGAAATAGAAGAAAGAGCTAGTTGACCTACTTTTAGAAGAGTGATTTGATGATGGTGATGAGGTTGCGGTGTCGGAACTCGAAAAAAGAGTCATGATAAGAATGTACACGAGATGGGATTAGGGTTGAAAAGAACCTAATCGAGGTCCGATAGAAATTGAAATAAAAGGACCTAGTAGAGAGAGATGGTTGAGGCTGTGCACTTTTATTGTGTAAACCGTGAATGGAGACATGAGGAGCTGAGGCTGTGAATGAGTAGAATTTTAATGAGATTTTGGGAGAAAAAGTACTTCCACATGATGAGGAAAAAGAGACTAATCGACGAGTCAGTTGAGTCCCTAACTAGCGGTGTTAACTAGATAATAGTCAGATTGAAAGTCGAATGAGAGGATAGGAAGTAAGTACAAAATTAGATATTAAGGGAGACGGTGGACGCAAGTATGCGGGTCACTCAAAATATATATATATGATAGGTTGTTCGTGGATGCCCTCCTGATAGGGCAATACCTAAAGACAGGCAACAACTGATTCTAAGAGGGAGTCATAGAAGCATGAAATTGTTAAAGGAGCGTTATGGATTTTCCAAGGTTTATGGGGTGTACGAGTAGGGGTGGAGTCCACTTTTGAAGTTGGACCTAAAGTTAAGTAGGAGAAAGGTGATGGGGAACTAGTATCATTTACATATTACTGTAGAAAAAGGTCGTTCAATAATGAAATCCATTAGTTGTTGAGCATGAAGGTTAATGTTATGATGCGTAATTTTAATTATCGCGTTACTCCTTTATCGAAAAGACTAGAGAGGGTTCCCAATCGAGAGGGACCCTCAATAGAAGAGATTATGGTGAACGTTGAGAACGTAAGTGGAAGAAATAAGCTGGGAGTGTATTAGGTCAAGAAGACCTTAAGAAAGAGCTAGTGAGACTTCTACAAAAGATCGTGGGAGTTCTAAAAGTACAACCGGTGGCTGTTATTATGACAACCCCAGTAAAAGGAAGAAAAGGGTGTAGATTTTGAGATTGTCAGGATGCCTGCCCGGGTGAAATCCCACGGAAGGGAAATGGTCTAGCGTAGACAACTACGTGAATTTGAGCGAAAATAGTTGAAGTGACAAGATGTGAGGAAATGTCAAAAAGATGATTTTTGCTAATCATATGTACAATAAGAGTTTTAAGTTGTTGAGAATGAGCAAAACAAGTTGAGGAGAGTAGCTTATTGAGCCTGCGTTACCCGAAACAGGTACAAGTAACATGTTGATGATAAATATTCTGCTTAAATTGCAGAGTAGGTTGAGACACGTTTCTCGTGCTAAGTTGAAGGATAGAAAGGTGGACAAGGATGCTAGGGAATTTGGTGAGTTGGCCTATTCGCCCTCATCGGGTGATGACACAAAAAAAAATGCCAAACAAAATGAGGAGCTTTGGAAAAATCCTTAAAAAGGGACATGTGAGAAAGTTTTAATGGTGAAATCTACGGAAGTAGCAGAAAAACCAAGTGGTGAAGGTAAAGAACAAAGGGGTCTAGGAAGAAGAAGGGGGTGAGGACGGAAGGTAGAATCTAGGAGCGAAACTAGAAAAGTGGGCATAACTGTAAGAAGTGTCCAAGATAAAGAGGAGGAGATAGAAAACGTAGATGATCTGGATTGGGGCACGAGGGTGTGGACTATACTAGGGCAAGTAAAGCATGTCTCAAGTATGAGAACAAGTCACTGAACTAATGTTTAAGGTGAAGCGAAAGAGGCTGTTTCAAATGTCAGCAGCCAGGATATATGGAACTGACGGAGGTGTTTTAAAAGAGGGGTTTATGAGACTATGTATTGCCTATCAGAACCTAACTATGTATTGACTGTGTATTGTCAATCAATTAAGGGGTGCTAAGTGTTTTCTTTCTAAGACTAACTTTGGAGCGGGTCATCACCGGTCAGGAATAAGGAAGGATGAAGTCGTTAAGATGGTGTTCAGAAACAGAAATGGGCATATAAATTTTTGGTGGTGTCAGGTAGATTAATTAAGGCCTCTGTGGCAGTTATAAATTTGAGGAATCAAGTCTTTTGAGAGTACTTGATCACGGTGTTGTAGCCTTATTGGTGACCTTATGAATGATACTAAAGGCAAAGAGGAACTTGCGCATTGGCAAGTTTGACAATTTTAAGAAAGTTAAGTTGTTTGTCAAATTCTAGGAATGTGAATTTTGACTAGCAAATCTAGATGTCTGGGGTTGATGTCGAAGTATATTAAGAGATTCGGGGAAAGTTGAAAAGGTACCAAATGGGGAATGTCGTAAGAATCGGCGTTGAGATTAGTAGCTTCCTAAGCTCAGCCGGAGGCTACCAGGGAGTTAGTGACAATCGCTCTAAGATGCCCTTTTGGAGAAAATGGACTGCGATGATTATTATGCCAAGTTAATAAGAAGGTGAACAACTCGAAATCAAAGTTCGAGTAAAGAGAGAAGGAAGTCCATAGGCGACCAGCACATTTTAATAAAATCAATGACACTTAAGGCTAAGATGAAAGGATGTTAAGATCCAGTGGGGATTTGAAATGAAGGAAAAAGAAATTTTGATGAGGATAAGGATAGTGAATATGAATGTGAAGGTCGGATATGTGTTCCACCTAGCGATGAATTGAGAGAAGAAATTGTGAAGGGTACTCATAGTTTTAAGTGTCGATTTACTTAGGGGAGACGAAAATGTACCCTAAGTTATGGCCCAAAGAATTTCGGTGGCCTAGCATGAAGAGGGATATATAAAAGTTTGTATCCCGATGTTTCACCTACTAACAGGTAAAAGTGGATTATAAGAAGATTGCCAGGTAGTGGCAACCACTCTTTGCACCTGAGTGGAAGTGGGAGCACATTACAATGAATTTTGGTGTTAAGGTTACCACGAACAACTAAGGGATATATGTCTATCTAGGTTGTAATGGATAGGTTGACTAAGACGTCCCAATTTATTTTTCTGAACGACTTGCTCAAACTTATGTTAAGCAAGGGGTTAGTTGTTATAGAGTTCCAGAAACCATTGTGTCCAGTAGAGACGCAAGCTTCATCTCCAGAATTTTGAAATAAGTGAGTTAACCATGGGGACGGCCTTTTACCTTGGATGGATGGCCAGTTGGGACGTGCGGTATAAATATTACAAGAGTGTTGAAAGCCTGCATTATTTATCTTTGCAGAGCATTGGGATGAGCATATATCCTTAATTGAAAATGTTGCAATTTGATGTATTAGAATCGATTTGGGGAAACGAAGACTTACTGCACGAGATTGTGCAAAGAAATAGAAAATAAGGTGATCGATATCCAAAAGAGAAATCTTACTGCACAAAATTAGCAGACAAGTTATGCTGACAAGAGGTGTAGGATGTTGGAGTTTGAAGTGGGTGACCTAGTAAATTTATAAGTGTCACCGTGTAAACCATACATTGAGAAGACATGTCAGACCCACACATTTCTGGGCTCAATCCGATAGCAGCACGAGCTTCCCTTTTTGCTTGGGCTAAAGATTGTATCTTACAAGCGATTGGGAATTCCCAACTCAGCTTCCCCCTCAGTTTGCCTTCTTAAAGCTAATATCTTTTCCCGGACACGGGGCCAAAGCTAACAGATGTCTACATTAGGCAATAAAGGAGCAACTGGCTCAATACCAGTGATGAACGGTATATATTGAATGAAACTATGAGTATAAGGCAAGGACAAGGTTTTACCTCGGGTAGATACTTGAAGCAGAACATCAGCTGGCCTCACGTCAGCAACCCCAGAACTAGAAAAGCTAATATATTTTCCTACCAAGCATGGTGGCAGGCGGACACGACCATAGGAATGTTGTTCATCATGACTAGTGGGCTTGGCAGAAAAATGTTCTATTAGGTGATAGAGTTGACTATCTTGACCTCGAATGAAAGACCGGGCACACTCCTTTGGAACCTTTAAAAAGTTTTAAAAGACTTGACATAACCATCTTGAAGGTCGGAACATCAATTGGAAAGATTGGCAGGGATATCTACTAGGGTAGAGAACTTTCTAAAAGTAGGGAGAGTTCTGGCAGAGCGAAGCGAAAAACATGATCCTCAATGTCCTGTAATCTACAAGCAGCACATAGTATGTCCTCACGAATCATCATGCTCCTCAAGCTCATCACATGTTTCAACTTAAATGTCTCATCCATATGGATCAATTCAACCTTGTTGAAGGAGTCCATCAATGCAGGGGATTGGAGCTCTAAGTATATAGGATCATTTTCAAAAGCCATTGAGAGTTTTGAGGAGAGAAGGGACGAATTTCATTCTATAAAAGGATGAGTCATGATATATATATATATATATATATATATATATATATATATATATATATATATATAGTCGAGTAGCACTAATTTGTATATAGGTAGGAGTCGAAATTTTAAAGATTCATAAAGTTTTCCAAGTCAATTTGCACGTTGATGGTCCATGTTTCTGATCGACCGTCTGGTTCTCTCAAGAAAATTTAACTCTCTTCTGATCAGCCGATAGGTTTTTGGCTTGAAATTCAATTTTCTCTCTGAATAACCATCCGGTTTAGCCTTAAAATCGGATTTAGGCTCCGACCAACCGGCTAGTTTTTCTTGAGAATATTTTTGGTCTCTAACTAACCAGCCGATTAGTTAATTTTTGTTAGAATTTTGAAGGGTCTGTCTACTCTTAGGCCAAACCCTGTACCTGTCGAGCATCAATTCTCAATTCCCAAACTCCAGTTCTCATTCATTCCAGTCCTATTCTCCTTCTTTTTGTGCATGAGTGTTAGCATATACTTGTAATAAACATTAACATAGGAAAAGATAACTAGTGGTCATTGATTGAAAACACAAAAAAATACATGTTTGAAACATCAAAGTTATTTGGGGCACAGTAATCGAGCAAGCAAAAACCACCCTTTTCATTTATCACAATTATAATCCTTCAATCACTGATGGTAAAACCTTCTCACAACCTTTCGATAGTTTCTTAAAACATTTCATATTCGCAATAAAATAAACATCTCACTTGCACCAACCATTTCAAATCTAAATTACATTTCAATTTCTAATAACATATCATTTACATGTTGCTCCTGGTTTTTAACGAGAAAACTACATCGCCACAAGCTTTTTGGCAAAATCCTTTTCTCCAAGGCAAAAGCAGATAAACGGAAGCAAACTGTAATCGAATCTGGAAGTTCTATCTCCTTTGAATCTGACCTCAGTCACCTTCTATCATATCTTAACAAACAAATCAACAATAAATAATTCCTGCATCATATAAGAAAATCTTGATTTCCACGCTTTTCACTTATTAGATCATAACATCTTGTTATGACTAGCTACCTTAACCTGATACTAGGATCTTTTCCCTAGCTTCAGAAGTGCACTGATACAACGAATTTTTCAGCTCTGAGAGTGTATTAACACTAACTCACAACTTAGATCAGTTCTGAAGCTCAAATATGGATGCCCACAAAATTTGCCACTGTGTGGAAAAAATTGCGAAAGGGCCCCTAGCGGCTGTCGCACCATTAGAAATCCCAAAATAGTTCAAAACATCTTTTTAAGAAATGAGATTCATTTTTTGGACTAAAAAGCCCTTTTATGAATTTTTTGCTCAAAAGTCCCTAATTGACATCTAACAGAGCGCTCGGAAGTCAGTTCCATTAAAAATAGCTAAAGGCTTTGAAATGTCCCGAAATTTTAGAAATTAAAGCATCTCATTGCATAGGTTTGCCATTTTTAAATCTATCGTTAATTCTTTCACCGAGAACATCATTAACCCCTTTCACGACCTCGGAAAAATCTCAAAAATTTCCACATTGTAGATCTCCTAAAAATAATTAGGGTTTTCTCTTTCACACTTTGAATTTGCCATGAACTATTTTTAAATTTTAAACAGAAGACTGCCCAAAAATTAACAATGTTTACAGTTACTATTCATTCTTACACAGATTGACAACACCCACTTCTTCAAATCGACACACACACTTACACACATCTCCTCCTTCCTCCATTCTTTCACAAAAATAAGAGAAGATTCATTTTTGTACTTTGCCGAAATATGCTCATAAATGGTTTAAAATATTTTGGGCAATGGACTAATATGTAATTCAAGGAAAAACATTTTTCAGCAAATTCTAATTTTTTACACTGGCCATTTTGAGGCAGAAACACGACGAATCTTAGAAAACTCAAAACTACAAATTAAAGTAGACTTAATAAGGTTTTCAGAAATGTAATGATCATAAAAATCCAATTAGTAATGATTTTTTTATAACAAATCGAAGTGGCTAATAGAAACAGAAAATATCTGCACAAACTAGTTTTGTTCAATGGTTATTTTGGAGCAGAAATACTACAAGTATCAAAAAATTCAAAACTAAAAAGTTGAAGATGACTTTTTGAGTTTTCATAAATATAGGGTTCACAAAAGAACCATGTGTAATGAATTTTTTATGACAAATTGAAGTAGCTAGACTTTCTAATTTTTTCAGAAATATAAGGATCATAAAAATCCAACGAGTAATGAATTTTTATAGCAAATCAAAGTGACTGATAGAAGCAACACATCTCTACGCACACTAGATTTGTTCAATGTAGAAATACTACAAATATCAGAAAACTCAAAACTAATAAGTTGAAGATGAGGTTCATAGCTTTCTAGAAATATAAAGTTAAGAAAAGGACATGATCAGTAATGAATTTTCTATAACAAATCGAAGTGGCTGCCAGAAATCAAAAAATTCTGTACTTCTACGGTGAGTTGACTTTAAGGTTATTTTTCAATATGCATATGTGAGATTATGAGAAAACTCAAATCTGAATATTGAAGGGAACAAAATACCTTTTCAGAAAGTGCAATATCACCTCAATTGGATTTTAAATAAAAGAGATATGACAAATACCCTAACCCACTCATGCTATTCTACAGCAGCCTTATTATCAAACATACCCACATCTCACCCTCTGAAACAAACACAATACACATTATTTCACACACAATTTAATACCTACAGCCAAATAAAAAAGGCTCTTATATATGATTTCCTAATGCTAATACTTGCTAACAACACCCTCATACTTTGTTATTTTCACCATTTCATCCACATCTCTTAAAAGAATACAAACTCTTTAGATTAAGATTAAAATAAAAATTTCATCGACAAATGAAAGTTTCGGGTGTCACATTCTCTCCACCTCATTAATTTGTAAGTTAAGAGTATTATAAATATTTGCGAAAGGTCACAATCAATACAGCTGGTGATAATCGTCGCTAAAGACTCCAAATAATGTATATTACCACAACCACCACTAGAGAATTAACTAAAACTCTAGGATTCACCGTAAACTGTTTACTTGGTGTGGGGAACTACATCATCTTTCCCTTAAAAAAATTTCGTCCTCAAAATTTGGTGTTCCTTAGGTTACTGCTCTATAGCCATGTGTGATCTCCGGTATCCATCTTCATAACACCTCAAGTGGTGATATCTCTACATCCATTTACACAGTTAGCAACAATTCATATAAAATTTCAAGAGACTTACAAAGTGTTCCCAACCTATTCTGGTCGCACTCAAAGGTCCACTTGGAGTCCCATTTTGCATGACACGTCCGCAGAAGCACAATATTCAACGCTTCGAACCGGTCAAAGTGCGCGCGCCCAAGTCACGTACATTCTTTGCTTCACATGCCTCACGCGTGACTTAGTCACCAATTATTTTTACGTCAACGTCACTGACGCTACCGCGACCGTCACACTGAGACCACCCGAACATCTTTTCATCAAAAGCTTCAACCGACGGCGCAACAGGAATGACGGGGTCAAGGGCAAAGATCTTGGCCAACCCCATGGGGTCGGCCTCGGCCAACCCCATGGGGTCGGCCTCGGCCTCCCCCAAGGCCATGGGATCGGCTTCGGCCTCCATGGGGGGTCGGCCTCGGCCTTCATGGGGGGTCGGCCTCTGCCTCCATGGGGTGTTGGCCTTGGCCTTCCCCCTGTTGTTCACTCTTCGCGCAAAGTCCCTTTCACTCTTTGTTCGCTTCATACACTTCGTATGTAACTTTGGCACCTTGTTCGTCATATGGGTACGATTCACGTCAACACGCTCGTCGCAATGCAACTTTCAGATTTGTCATTGCCCATCAAAACACCTTCCGTCGGCGCGCCCGAAGTTCACCCAAAGGAGGAGTGGCCTTGGCCTCCCTTCATGGGAGTTGGCCATTGGCCATGGCCACCCCCAAGGGGTCAGCCTCGGCTTCCCCAGGGGTAGTGGCCTTGACCTTCCCTCAATCTTTGGCCTATGGCCTCCCCTCTCGCCCGCACTTGTTTTCTCAAGACTTTGCACCTCCGCAATGTTTACAAACATTCGTAAATCAACCACGCGACGTTCGTCGCCGCACCACTTTCATAACACGTGCCCCGGCACCAAATATTGTCTCTGCAATGTTCGTCGCCACACCACCTTCATAATACGTGCCCCAGCACCAAGTATATGCTCGGCGACGTTCGTCGCCATGCCCGTGCGCCATCTTCATGATACGTGCCCCGACACCAAGTATTGTTCCGTGACGTTCGTCGTCGCGCCCGTGCGCCATCTTCATGATACGTGCCCCCGGCACCAAGTATTGCTTCGCGACGCTCGTCGCCCGCTGGCACGCCATCTTCATGATACGTGCCCCCGGCACCAAGTATTGCTTCGCGACATTCGTCGCCGCGCCACCTTCATAACACATGCCCCGGCACTAAGAATATGCTCCGCGACGTTGGTTGTTGTGCCCTCGCGCCATCTTCATGATATGTGCCCCCAGCACCAAGTATATGCTCCACGACATTCGTCGCCGCGCCCATGCGCCACTTCCATGACACGTGCCTCGGCACCAAATGTTGTCTCCTCGACGCTTGTCGCTGCGCTCGTGTGCCACTAACACAGACGTGCCCTCGGCACCTTACTCACTCAGCCACGCCCATGCGCCATGCCACTAACACAGTCGTGCCCCTAGGCTCTTTGTCACACTACCATGCTCCTTGTATCGGTCCATCCTTTCACCATACCATGCGCACCTTGCCTTGGTCTTGGAACATGCTTCGACCCACTCCTGGGAGTGTGCAACATCATGCGGGGATAGGTGACTCCTCTGGGACACTATCTCTGCCAGGGAGCTCTTCAACTCCCCTTCCGCCAGGTAGACGGCTCCTCTGGGATGCTACCTTGGCCAATCGGGTAGACGGCTCCTCCGAGATGCTACCTTGACGTGCTTCGAGTGCTCTGGCACAAGGACTCACTGCGGGGATAGGCGACTCCTCCAGGACACTATCTTCGCCAGGGAGCTCTTCACTCCCCTTCCGTTAGGTAGACGGCTCCTCCAGGATGCTACCTCGGCCAGTCGGGTAGACGGCTCCTCTAGGATGCTACCTTAATGAACTCCGACTGCTCTGACACAAGGACTCACCACGGGGATATGCGACTCCTCCAGGACACTATCTTCACCAGGGAGCTCTTCAACTCCCCTTCCGCCAGGTAGATGGCTCCTCCGGGATGCTACCTCGGCCAGTCGGGTAGATGGCTCCTCCGGGATGCTACCTTGACTCGCTCAGAGTGATCCGGCACAAGGACTCACCCGCGGGGATAGGCAACTCCTCCGGGACACTATCTCCGCCAGAGAGCTCTTCAACTCCCCTTTCGCCAGGTAGATAGCTCCTCTGGGATGCTACGTCGGCCAATCATGTAAACGGCTCCTTCGGGATGCTACCTTGACTCGCTCGAGTGCTTCGGCACAAAGACTCACCGCGGGGATAGGCGACTCCTCCGGGATGCTATCTCAGCCAGGAAGCTCTTCAACTCCCCTTCTGCAGGTAGACGACTCCTCTGGAATGCTACCTTGGCCGGCCAGGTAGACGGCTCCTCCGGAATGCTACCTCGGCCTACGGAATAGGCGACTCCTCCGGGACACTATCTCCGTCAGGGAGCTCTTCAACTCTGCTTCTGCCAGGTAGATGGCTCCTACTAGATGCTACCTCGGCCTACAAAATAGGCGACTCCTCCGGGACACTATCTCCGTCAGGGAGCTATTCAACTCCCCTTCCGCCAGGTAGACGGCTTCTCTGGGATGCTACCTTGACGCGCTCTGAGTGCTCAGGCACAAGGACTCACCCGCTGGATAGGCGACTCCTCCGAGACACTATCTCTGCTAGGGTATCTTTGTGACTGGCCTACGTGCTCTGGCACTGAGGGCTTGCATCGACACCCCTATGGACTATGACCCCCGGGTCACTCCGAGACGGGAGCAGGTCTTCGGAGGGCATCGCGCCTAGTCCGCCTGGTAGTTGGGCGTCAGGTCTTTCCCACCACTACCAAGCCAGTGGGACTCTACAAGGGCTTGGATTTGAGGCTAGATCAAGGGGGTTCTCTGGCCACACCGACGCTGTGGGAGCCAGTTTTTCCAGACAAACAGAGCTACGCTGTGCGGGGAAGGCTGGGTGAATATGCGATTCGATAGTCCGTGGAGCACTAGGGGCTGGGGAGCCTTCGGTGTCGCATCACTCCTAGGGAGCGCCACGTGTCGCGTGATTACATCATCATCTCAACCTCTATAAATAGAGGTCTTGAGAATTCATTTGGACGGTTAGACATTTTTAGAACACTCTCACTTTCTCACTCTAGAATCCTAAAGAGAGAAACATACAAGACCCTGACTTTGGACCTAAGCATCGGACGGTGACTGTCGTCGTGTATTCATCACCCTGTGCCATCGCCCTCGTAGCACTGCCACCCTCAGGCTCTGGTTAGGAAGCCCTTGGTCTCTGCCCTTGCTCCGCCCTTGCTGTGTCCCACATCAGCACACTTGGCATCTGACTCGGACTGCATTCCTTGTGGCACCTCCACGTCGACTGCGAACCCACTTTCCTTGGCATCACAAAGTATATGCGCTAAACACCTTAAACTATGGGGTTACTTTAATTCACGTAGTCTCAAGTATTAGTACTCTTAAGTTACAAGCTTATCTACACTAGAATCTCCATATTTCTCCATTACGCAACTAGATCGTCGCTGCACCACGAAGTCTCACCTAGTGAACAATTTCTAGAATGTAAAGTATAAACATCAAAATCAACCATAAGCCTAATTTGAGACTAGGAAATTATAAGTTCTCCCCATTAAATGAAATTTGGCCTCGAACTTCACAATTCTTATAACGTCTATGTACTACGCTCCTACATAGTAGCCAATACAATAAGCAAACACTACCAAAACTGCACTAAATTCCATGCCCCACGAACACTCAAACATAACAATTTACTACCAAATCGTAGCATCAAACTCGACCCTATCATATTATCACTTGCTTTGTAATGGTTAGAGAACCTTACGAACCGATGACCTCGATATTTAAAGTTTAGTTCTCATTTCAAGTACACTCTAAGATTCGAGATCTATGTTCACAAGATTTTTAACTAGCTACATTCGAAATACATTATCTCATTTAACCAGCTCCAAAAGAAAACTTTTCCTCAATTTTCCCTTGTCTCTAACCTCAAGAGACAACATCACCTTCGGATGTCTTAAGCTCTCTAAACTATGAACATGTAAATCATATAGTTGCATAATCACTATCTAGCTATTATGATACATTCTACTTTACAACCTTGGCTAGGTTTCTGGCAACTAGAAAAATATCCTCCCACTATCATGAGCTGACTTCACCCTTACGAAAGAAATCCGCATAATGGTTCATAAAACCTCCAAAGGACAAGTCAAAACACCAATTACAGTAGTGGCAACTTCGAGCATTTCACCAATTTACAGGATTCATCCCTTAGGATGTTATAATCTAACTAGCGGAATCATTACTTAAACTCTAATATCTCAAGATCGTAATGCTCTAACACCATTTTTCTCAAGACCCAAACCCGCGGATGAGCCCATGAGCTAGAACCGTGACCGGTTGCAGCCCATTGAAACATCCACCAAGGACTCTGCCTGTAACACCCGAACAGTAATATCATCTAGCCAGTTAATTAAATCTTTAGCGACGATTAGCATTAACGGTATTATTAAAAAAACCTTTAGCGGCGAAGTATCTACCTTAGCATTCGATACTTTTAGCGACAATAAAAAATTTCTTTAGTAGGGGTGTAATTAATAGCGATGATTTATTTTCTTAGCACCGGTATACTTTCGGTGATAATTACATTTCTTTTAGCATTGATGTACTAAGTAATGACTTTTAGTAACAAATACTGTAGCGGGGTTAGTTATAAATATAAATTTAAATTAGAAACTACTGAATAATTAAAAGATTTTAACAAAAATATGATATTTTATTTAAAAAAAATGTCAACTCTTTAAATTAGGATAGCGAGGGAATAGAGGAGGAAATTTGGGAGAAAATTAAATATTTCCATAACACGTTTTTGGTTACTGAAAGAGAGAATTGTCAGAGAAGAGCTTGTTTGTGACCTTGTGAAAAAGGAAGAGACTTCGAGAACCAGAGAGAAGAGGAATTAGGAATGAATGGGTGCAACTGGGATTCATATACCATTTACGGTTTCAAATCAGAGAGGAAGAAAGAGAAGGAAAAATGAGAGAAAGAGAAGAAGAATAGTTGTTGTTTGTCGGAATCCGACGAGCATGTTAATAATTTTCAGTAAGTTTTCAACCATTATTTTTCCTCTAGTTTACTCAGTGATTTAATGAGGAGAGGGGCTGGATTATAGACGTGAGTTACAGGGTATGGTGCGTGCATGGTGGGTTATGGGTGTGTAGTTGTGAGAAAATATGTGTGGGTATTTGTATGTGTAACGGGTAATGGGAGAGAGATATATGTACGTGCGGGAATATATGTGTAGCGGGCCGAAAAGAGAGCCTAGAAAAATGGGGTTGTGTTCATAACTGTGTGTGTGCAAGGAAGAGAGAGAGAGAGATATTAAAGGCTATTGGGTGTTGGATTTTTTTTGTTGCACTGTGAGCAGAAGGGGTGGCAGCCATGGCTGCCGTGAGAGAGGGAAGAGGGAGCAGCCATGGAGCTGCGGTGGTGCATGTGGGTGAAGGGGGGCAGCTGGGTGTAATAGGTATGTGAGAATGTGTTGTGTGGTCTTGTGGGTATTTATATATGTGTGTATATGGTTAATGAGGGCATGAATGTGTTGGGGAAGAAAAGAGATTGATGGAAGACCCATTGCCGTGAGGCGGTGGGTGTGAGAGTTACAAATGGGTTGGCAAATGTTATACATATTGGTGAGTGTGTAAGGTGTGTAGGAGGTGTGTGTTTGAGTATAGTGTGTGCTTGACCTTGGGTTTAGACAGGTGAGTGAGCAAAGAACAAAAATGGGAGAAGACAGGTTGCTGTGCATGCAGCCATATATGTGAGTGTGTATTGAGAGAGATATTATAGGCTATTGGGTGTTGGATTTTTTTTGTTGCACTGTGAGCAGAAGGGGTGGCAGCCATGGTTGCCGTGAAAGAGGGAAGAGGGAGCAACCATGGAGCTGCCGTGGTGCATGTGGGTGAAGGGGGGCAGCTGGGTGCAATGGGCATGTGAGAATGTGTTGTGTGGTCTTATGGGTATTTATATATGTGTGTATATGGTTAATGAGGGCATGAATGTGTTGGGGAAGAAAAGAGATTGATGGTAGACCCACTGCCGTGAGGCGGTGGGTGTGAGAGTTACAAATGGGTTGGCAAATGTTATACATATTGGTGAGTGTGTAAGGTGTGTAGGAGGTGTGTGTATGTATGAGTATAGTGTGTGCTTGACCTTGGGTTTAGACAGGTGAGTGAGCAAAGAACAAAAAAATGGGAGAAGACAGGTTGCTGTGCATGCAGCCATATGTGTGAGTGTGTATTGATGTGTGTGATGCATGTGTGTAGACTGCTGGGCAGTCATGTGTGTGGGTGAATATCTATGTGTGTGTTTGTGTTTGCATGTGCTGCGTGTATGCAAAGTAGTGTGTGTGTTTGTGTGCTTGAATTTGTGAGCATGTGTATACGGTTGTGAGCATGTGTGCTGTGTGTGAGTGAGTTGTGTGAGGGAGAAGATGGGTGGCAACTAGGTGTGTGTGTGTGTGTGTGTGTATTCTGTCCAACTGTGTGTGACTGGAGCTGCTTGTGTGTGTGAAAGTGTTGTGTGGGGTGTGAAATGGTGGAACATGTGGGTTCGCAAGGCAAAAAGATACTGCCGTAAGGCAGTTTACTTGTGTGTGTGTTTTTGTGTGCTTGAATGTGTGGGTGGTGAAGCTACGAAGACAGCGACTGGGAGTGCAGATGCATGTGAGTTAATTGCTTGTGTGGGTGGGTGTAATGAGAGTGTGCGTATGGTGTAAAATGGGCATACAAGTGTGTGTTTTGTGTGTGCGGTGTGAGTGTCTTTGTATGTGCTGGGTTATGAGTTTATTGCTGTGATTGGTGGGGGGAAAAGGAAAGAGAGAAGACCCTTACGGCAGTGGGTTTGGATAGGAAATTTTGTGTGCTTTTGTGTGTGTGTATGTGTGTGTGTGACATAAGTTGGTGTGTGTAAGTTATGTGTGCATAAGTGATGTGTGCGTTTGCTGTGTGTGGTTGTGCATACATGTGTGTGGTTGTGCATGCATGTGTAAGGTTGCCAAGGGGGCAGCTGGGTGAGTGGTCTTTGAGGGATTAGAGATTGAGCGCAAAGGCAAAGAAGGAGAAGAGAAGTACGAAGCGAGTAATTTGGATTAGCGTTAAGTTCGACACCTGCATAGACTAATGCACGATTATCATTAGCATGTAAAATTCTACTGTATAGTACGTCAGGCTATATTAGAAATTGTGGCAAAATTCTACTGTATAATACCTCGATCCCAGTACTGAAGCTAAAAAAAACACTCTCGTTCAAATCCTCGGAGTTAACCTAGTTTGATAAATCATTTATCAGAACACTATTCATACTAGTATCTTATAAATCTAATATAGTTATTCACAACGTACCCATTACTCTATCCGAAAATGATAAAATTCGGAGCGGTTTCACACACGGGCCAACCTACTCCGAAACTCGTCACACTCTTGAGACTCAGAAACATTCCAAAAATTTTCTCAACATTCATTAAGCATTATTTATAGCTTAATACAACATATGGAATATATATAATTTTTGAATATTTTTGAATTGAAATAATTTCTTTAAATACACAATACCAATAAATTGCCAAAATTTCTTCTCGTTGAAAATGGAGACTCATAATTTTTGTAAAAGCCTTAATATATGTATAAAAAATATGGATATAAAAATTAGAATTTAAAATGCACTAAAACTATTTCTTTATTTTTTTCAATTTACTAAATTTTATGCTATACGAAAAATGATAATAAATCAACTCCAAAAATTTCCAAATTTTTACTGAGTCTTTTTTATAATGTAGAATCATTTCTCTAATTTTTCCAAAACATTTTCATTGGTTTAATGGCTCCAAAAGATTTTATAAGTCTGAACTTGCTGAAAATATTTAAAATACATACGATACTAGAAAAATATGGAAATTTAACAGTCATTTTAATATTACCCTATGACTCTTCCTGTAAAGTTTCAAAAAATTTAGATAATTGTACAATGCCCAACATCCACGTGCTTCAATTGTGCATAAACCCTATTTTCGTTAGCCCGCTCTTTCCCAGCTGCAACTCTCTCTTTCTTGAAGTTATATATACACAACACCACTCACACACACTTGCCCCAAACAAATACAAATTATAGGCTGTGCGTTTCAGTTTCTACTTCTTCATTCATTCTTCTCAACATTTTCCACTCACATCATTTCACCCTAACATAGCATTTTGCTTCTATTTCTCTCTTCTTTTTATTTCATTTAACACACACACACACAGTTATATTTATACACTCACCTCACTACACTACACACACCAACCCAATGTTCAGTCACACATACTTTTTTCCAAAATACAATACAGGTTCACTATCTCCCTCTCATTTCAACACTCACATATACACAACCTAGTGCATACAGTACACAAACACACACACATGCCCAACTGCCTTCATGGCAGCTGCTCCATTCCCTCTACACAACATTATCACACAGTTCAAAAGAAAGAAAAAGAAACACTACACATTTGCAATACCCACTGCCGTAGGCAGTAGGTCTCCCTTTTCCTCTCTCTCTCTCTCTCTCTCTTCAATACACACTCACCATAGATATAAACTGATTGCACTAACTACACCTTTCACTCTTCTTCTCCACACCCGAATATGCATATCTTGGTTACATAGGCATGCTTATTTCCCCCATACCCAACATCACTCACATAGTTTTACTTTACCATCACACAGGTTCCATTATCTCATACTCTCATGCACACGCTACCTTCCCTTCTTCTTTACATCACACTGTCAGGCTTACATACACACCCTATGTGTGTGCCTGTGTGTGTATAAATATATATACATATTCTCCTTCGCCCATTGCCGTGAGGCAGTGGGTCTTGCTTCCCTCTTTTTTTTCATCTACCTTACTTTGTACCCGTCAACACACAATACCAAGATCCATTCATAACACACTGTAAAATCAGGGTAGTGGGTTCATCATCTACACAGCATCATGGCAGCCCAAACTGTCACCCACAAACCCATCTACATCCAACCATAAACCCACAATATATTTATATACACACATTGAAAAGAAACAAAGGTTTTAAAGAGGCCTTACCGGAAAGCTTCGCTAGAACAAAGTCCCTTCTACCCCACTCTCGGATGCCCTCTCTCCGTCTCTGTCGATACCACTTATCAGATGAAAACAATGGGGAAGTATGACGGTGGCTCAGGATTAATAATATACATATAATAACCCTTGATTGGAATATAACCAAAAGTCCCCCCTAACTTTCTATAGTCCCTCAAATTGTTACCCGAAGCTTTTATTATCTCGAAATGGTCCAAAGAAATATTAACGATAATTTATGCACTAGGAGAATTATTAACGGGTTGTTACATAACTCTGTTTCACTAATCGTCGTTAAAAGTCTCTTAATAAAAAATATCAACACTAAATGAAAAATATCGTCGCTAAAAGTTTTCAAAAATTTTGTTTATGCTAATCATCGCTGAAGACCTCAATAAATATCACCTATAACTGCTATCATTAAGCTATAACTTATGGTTTCCTAAACATTTGTCCCTAAAAGTTACCGATCAAATTTGGTCACGCTAATCATCACTAAAGACCTCAATTGATATCACATATAACACTTGTCATTAATTTACAACTTATGATTCATTAAAAATTGTAAAGGTTATATAAACTATAACGCTTAGCTCCTCTAATCTACAGGATTTTGTTTTTTTAAAAACAATATGTCGCTAAAGTTGACCAAAAAGTTATTGCTCGCCAAATCGTCGCTAAAGGTTAAATATATAACTAATTGGATATTTTTACTGTAAAACCAACATAAAATTTTAGGGTGTTACAATCTCCCTATCTCATAAAAAATTCGTCCTCGAAATTTGTGTGCTCACTAGATTGCTGCTCTAAATTATACCTAATCTCATCTTCTGTCATACCATCTCACTATAACTCACATTGATCCACTAACAAAAATCACCTCAGATGGAAATATTGTAACAAGCTCTGCCAATCTAGAATGTCTGAACATATTACCCTATCTCTATTTATACCTTTAGATCGTTGTTATACAGCGAAGTCTCACCAAACCAACAATGGTTGCTAATAGTCTATGTAAATTTATCATAATGAAACGCAATCCTAATTTAAGACGAGGATATTACATTCTCCTCCGTTAAAAGAAAATTTTCCTCGAATTTCATAACTTTGACAATGTCCAAGCATTACGCTTCTACTACATAACTCTGTTAGCAACCTCCGCAATATCGAAAGCACTGCCTAAAATCCACACCAAATTTTATGTCCCATGAATATTCATCTTCACAATTCCCTATAAAAACATAATGTTAAGCACGAACCTACTAGGTCATCACTTACGCTCCAACAGTTGCAGAACTTAAGCCTACATAACTTTCCAAAAGTCCTAATGTCTCTACACTCTCTATCTAGCTATTATACTGAATGTTTCTCTACAACTTTGGTTAAGTTTTAGCAAGTAAAAGCATCTCTCTCCTCACCATCCAAATCCAGCTTCACGCAATGAAAAGAAATCCCCATTATGTTATATATAATCTCCAAAACGCAAGTCAATAACACCAGGCATCTTCAAGTACTTCACCAACTACAAGATTTATCGCTTAGGCTTCTACAACCCAACTAGGTAGATCATCACTTAAAAACTCTAAGTACCACTGGACCCAACCTTGTCATATCCATTAAAAGCTAGAAACACCTTATAGAATAAACTGAATTGTATTGTGCACATCAACTTAAAATATAGCCAATAACTTATCTTAAATCCATATATTTGGGCACAACCTGATTTTCAACATCGGATTAACCCACTACTCATATCACATTAAGATTCAGCATAACACACCTAACTTGAACAACAATTGGTAATGTGCCTTTATTCTATTAATGTAATACATATGTTAACATTACCCAAAATAATTCTAGGTGTTCAATCCAAGGAGTCATCTAAATTCTCTCTTAATGACATTTTGTTGAGGTTAACCAATAACTAAGGTGGCTACGTTATTGGCATGCTTTCAGCCTAATACATTTATCATCCTATTGCCAACATCAAATGTTAGAGTCACATGCTCTAAGGCCATAAATGTCTTAATCCTTCAATCACGTGGTTACTCAACACAGAATCAAACTCAAATATTCATATCCGTATTCCATTGACTACCAAGACCATGACTCAATGTCTAAGGTCTAGCTAAAATAGTAATAATGCTATGTCTATAAAATTCACTAATCAAAAACCATGTGATCACTTGACCCATCTTTTTTTTTTGTCATTAGAATTGATAACATCGAATAACCTTCAAAGCATACCGCTAAGACTAGGCCAATATGTATGGAAAATTATAAAAACACTTAGGTGTCACCCAAATATCCAAACTACAACCATTATGACATCAAACCAAACCATTTTAAACTATTCCCGAATCCATCACATCGAAAGTATTACTTAAAGGATCCAAAAATCTAATTCTACAGACACATGTATTGCATTACACATCCATTAGCAATCACAACCTTTATCGTTCATAGCTTCTATTCGATGGAGTTAATAAAAAAAAAACCAAAAGATTACACTCTTATCCCTTCAGTCATCTTCTTTAGTTAATACTTAAGATCTGAGAATTCTTAGGTAAGTAACCTGTCTACTATTGGGTACTCAACGCAAATCTCAATCCAATGCTAAAACCTCAAAAAAGTCTTCAAAACCTAGTAAAAGTTTTCAAAATCCAATCTCAGTCACAAATTATCTTAGGCTTACGAGTCTACAGAATCTCATTCCTATGCTTTGATACTAACTGTAACATCTTGGAATTTTCGAAACGTTAACACTCACTCGATCATATACACTAAGGCAATAAAACCCTCAAACTTAACTAATTTAAAACCATCAGCCAGTTAGAGCAACTAAAACATCAAATAAGACAATACTCTAAATGTACTGTCACAATTGAAACATCAAGTCTGAGTCTTAATTTATTACACAACACAATGGTTCCCTCACAGGGCATAAATAAACAAATACTGAAAATCAAGCTCGTTCGTTCCGAAATCTTACTGATGATTATTTCTTGCAGAAGAGAACAGAAAAGGGAGTGAGCTTTCGAGAGCTCAGTAAGGTCGCTCAAAATCCATAAGAGGGAATGAGAATGCAATAATTATCAGATTCACTTCAAATGATAGGGAAGAGATTCAACTCCATCCCTTGAACCAAACCGATAAAATTAGCAACAATTCCAATTACCCTGAAACGATACAGATGATATTGAACATGAGTAAATTTACAAAGCCACACAGGCAGTGCAGGGAAATACTTAGCAAAGCCACACAGGGAGTGTAGGGAAATACTAGCAAAGCCACACATGCAGTGCATAGTAATCACTTTGTAAAGCTACAAAGGCGATGCTCAATAACACTGTAGTTACATACGCATATGAACACTAGTTAGACCCTTAAGGTACTAGCATCTCCTGACAACAACAGCCTATCCTGATATCACCCCCGATATAGACCATCCTTATAACTCCTCAATACACAACTCATGTCAATACACAGAATGCAATAATTGATAATGCAACAAATAAATTGATGCCCAAAGAGTAATAAATACCAAGTATCAATGAGGAATTTAAATAAACGCTTAAGGCTCAAGAAAAAGGTATTAAAGGCAAATAACACATTCTCATAACAAATATAACAAAGTCCAAAGAAATTCGATAGCAATTTTTAAAAATATATATGAGGACAAATTATTGAATTGGGTTTCGGTAGGGCTGTAAAGGAACCGAGACGTTCACAAATGGCTCGTGGTTCGTTCTTCTTAAAACTCGTTCGCGTTTGTTCATATAATATACGAATCGAACATGAAAAAGTTTGTAGAGCTCGTTTATTAAACGAGCCGAACATGAACACTCTGAAATGTTTGCAAACGTGTTCGCGAACAATAATTAATTAATTATAATATATTTAAAAAATTATATTTACATAAATATCATAAATTAATGTTTAAATCTGGATGGCCTAAAGCAAGCCCACATATAAATATAGAACCCATTACTTATGCATAAATCCAACTCCTAATTGCCCAAAATGTGAAGCCCATTATCTAAGAAACCCTAACTATTATATAAACTCAACCTAAACCTAAATACATCAGTAACATTACATATTCAAGGACAGTCGCACGCCGCACTCTGGCCCCTCCTTCGTCTCTCTCCCTCACAGACACCACACGTCTCTCTCTCTCCCCCCTCTCTTCATAAACCCACATCACAGATTCACGGCTACGACACCGATCACTGATCCAGCTCGAGGAAGAGGGCAACCACCTGTGCAAGAGCGCAACCTAAGAAAGTCGAGCTGCATTAATCGGGCCCTTTTTTTTATACATGCAACCACCGGTGCCCAAAGATCTCGATTACTGATGTAGCTTTGCTCACCGTTGACGTCGTCATCTCGCAGTTGCCGGCGGCACATGCATCGTCCCGTATTTTCTGTCTGCATCGCCAATGATCAAGATCTCTTTTGTAGTGATTTTGATTCCCCATCCCCCTTCTCGTATCTTCTGTAATATAATTTTTGATTCATAATAGCTTAATGAGATTGAAGGATTTGAGGATTATTTGCAAATTTTAGGGATTTAGTTAGAATTGAATATGTACACGAGCCGAGTTTCCAAACTTGAGCTCGGCTCGTATTATTAAACGAGTCGAGCACGAATTTTATAGTTACGAACTCGAGGCGAGTTCGAACATCGTTGTTTTGGTTTTAGACAAACTCGAGCCGAGCTCGAACATACCAAAAGTTAAACGAACCGAGTTCGAACACACCCATGTTCGGCTTGAACTCGATTCGTATACAGCCATAGGTTTTGGATAAAAATCCATTACCTCGTTCCAAGTGATGAAGCTAAAAAAAAACACTCTCGTTCAAGTCCTCGAAGTTACCTAGGTTGAAAAATCATTTATCAGAACACCATCCATACTAGTATATTACAAACCTAAAATATTTATACACGGTGTACCCATTTCTCTATCTAGAAATGATGAAATTCGAAGCAGTTTCGCAAACAACCAACCTATCCCGAAACTCGTCACACTCCTTAAGATTCAGAAACATACCAAAAATATTTTCAACATTCAGTAAGCATTATTTATAACTTAATACAGTATATGGAATAAAAATATAATTTTTTGAATATTTTTGAATTAAAATAATTTCTTTAAATACACAAAACCAATAAATTGCCAAAATTGCTTCTAGCTGAAAATGGAGACTCCAAATTTTTGTAAAAGCCTTAATATATTTATAAAAATTATGGAAATAAAAATCAAAATTTAAAATGCACTAAAACTATTTCTTTATTTTTTCATTTCGCTAAATTTAATGGGATATAGAAAATGATAATAAATCAACTCCAAAAATTCCCAAATTTTTACTTAGTCTTTCTTATAATGTAAGAACATTACTCTATTTTTCCAAAACATTTTCATGGGTTTAAAGGCTCCAAAAGATTTTTATAATTCTGAAATTGCTGAAAATATTAAAAATACATATGATACCAGAAAAATATGAAAATTTAACAGTCATTCTAATATTACACTATGACTCTTCCTGTAAAGTTTCAAAAAATTTTGATAATTGCACAATGCCCAACATCCACGTGGTTCAATTGTGCATAAACCCTATTTCTATTAGCCTACTCTTTCCCAGCTGCAACTCTCTATTTCTTGAAGTTATATGTACATAACACCACTCACACACTCTTGCCCCCAAACAAATACACATTAGAAGCAGTGGGTTTCTGTTTCTACTTCTTCATTCATTCTTCTCAACATTTTCCACTCACATCATTTCACCCCAACACAACATTTTGCTGCTGTTTCTCTTTTCTTTTTATTTCCTTTGACACACACGAACACTTAGATTTATACACTCACCTCACTACACTACACACACCAACCCAATGTTCAGTCACACATACTTTTTCCAAAACACAATACAGGTTCACTTTCTCCCTATCCTTTCAACACTCACATATACGCAACCTAGTGTATAAAATACACATGCCCAACTGCCTTCATGGCAGTTGCTCCATTCCTCTACACAACATCATTTACACAGTTCAAAAGAAAGAAAAAGAAACACTACACATTTGCAATACCCATTACTATAGGCAGTAGGTCTCCCTTTTCTTCTTTCTCTCTCTCTCTCTCTCTCTCTCTCTCTCTCTCTCTCTAATACACACTCACCATAGATATACACTCACTACACTAACTACACCTTTCACTATTCTTCTCCACATCTGACTGAATATGCATATCTTGGTTACACATGCATGCTTATTTCCCCCATACTCAACATCACTCACATAGGTTCGAACTCTACCATCACACAGGATCCATTATCTCATACTCATGCACACCTACCTTCTCTTTTCCCTTCTTTACATCACACTCTCTGGCTTGCACACACACACACACACACACACGCATATACATATTACGGCAGTGGGTCTTGCTTCCTTCTTTTTTTTTTCATCTACCTTACTTTGTACCCATCAACACAAAAAACCCAGATCCACTCAAAACACATTGTAAAATCAGGGTAGTGGGTTCATCATCTACACAGCATCATGGCAGCCCAAACTGTCACCCACAAACCCATCTACATACAACCATGAACCCACGATAAATATTTATATACACACATTCAAAAGAAACATAGGTTTTGATGCCAGGGGAAGTGGGTTAGCAGTCGACATGGAGGTACCAGAAGGAATGCAATCCGAGTCAGATGCCAAGTATGTTGATGTAGAACACAGTAAGGGTGGAGCAAGGGCAGAGACTAAAGGCTTCCCAAACAGAGCCTGAGGGTGGTAGGGCTGCGAGGGCGATGGCACATGGTGAATACATGACGACAGTCACAGTCCGATGCTTAGGTCCAGAGTCAAGGTCCTGTATGTTTCTCTTTCTAGGATTCTACAGTGAGAAAGTAAAAAATGTCCTGAGAATGTCCAACTGTCAGAAAATGTCCAAGAGTCCCAAATGAATTCTCAAGACCTCTATTTACAGAGGTTTGAGATGATGATGTCATTAACTGACACGTGGCGCTCTCCAGGAGTGACACATCACCGGAGGGTCCATGGGTGCCGGTGCTTCACGGACTGTCGAATCGTATATTCAACCGGCCTGCCCCGCACAGTGTCACTCTGTCTGTCTGAAAGACTCGCTCCCATAACGTCTGCATGGACAGGGAAGCCCTTTGATCTAGCCACCAATCCAAGCCCTTATAGAGTCCCATAGGCCTGGCAGTGGTGGGGAAGACCTGACGCCCAACTGCCAGGCAAACTAGGCTCGATGCCCTCCGAAGATTAGCTCCCGTCTTAGAGTGACCTGGGGGGTCATAGTGCATAGGGGTGTCGACGTAAGCCCCTAGTGCCGGAGCATGTAGGCCATTCGCAAAGACACCCTGACGGAGATAGTGTCCTGAAGGAGTTGCCTATCCCGCTGTGAAGGATCCTTGTGCCAGACCACTACAAACGGAGCCCCCCGGAATTAAGATGGAGATAGCTTTATGGTAACAAGCCTATCCCACTACGAGGGGTCCTCGTGCCGGAGTACTACGAGCGAAGCCCCCCAGAATGAAGATGGCAATGGCTTTGTGGTAACGAGCCCATCCTGCTGTAAGGGGTCCACGTGCCAGAGCACTACAAGCGGAGCCCCCCGAAATGAAGACGACGATGGCTTTGTGGTAATAAGCCCATCCCATTGCGAGGGGTCCTCGTACAGGAGCACTACAAGCGAAGCCCCCGGAAATATTGCAGACTCTGGAGAGTGGGTCGAAGCATGTTCCACGTCCATGGCGGGGGCAATGGTGTGGTGAATAAATATGGTGCCTGAGGGCCTGTAACATGATTATGGCGCACGGGCACGGTGAGTACCGTCGCGAGACCATACCTGGTGCCGGGGGCACATGTCATGGAAGTGGCGCATAGGCGCGGCGACGACTGTCGTGAGACCATACCTGGTGCCGGGGGGCACATGTCATGGAGATGGCGCATGGACGCGATGAAGTGTGTATGTTGCCCGGGGGCACAACATTGTGAAAGAGAGCCTGGGGGCACGGTTGTATCAACGGTGAGGCACACGGGCACGACGTAGTGCGTATGGTGCCGAGGGCACTATAGTGTGACAGAGAGCCCGGGGGCACAGCTGTATTAGCAGTGCGGCGCACGAGCACGGTAGAGTGACGTCCGGGCGATGGGGGTCGCAGAGTGATGTCTGGGCAATGGCTGTCGCGGAATGACTTCTGGGCGATGGGGGTCGCGGAGTGATGTTCGAGCGACAAGGATGACAGAGTGACGTTTGGGTGACGGGGGTCACGGGAGCTGTGCGTGGTCGTGGGTGATGGATGACGGACATCACGAGGTTGATGTGCGAACTTCCGTAAACTTCACGAAGGTGCATAGACTGGAGAAAACAAGTGCGCGCGGGGGGGGGGGGGAGGCCATAGGCCAAAAATGGGGGAAGGAAGGCCAAGGCCACCACCGATGGGGAGGCCGAGGCCGACCCCCTAGTGAGGCTGACACCGACCCTAGAGGGTGGCCAAGGCCAATGGCAAAGTCCCATCAAGGGAGGCTAGGGCCACTCCCCCTTTTGGTGAACTTCGGGCATGCCGACTGTAGGTATTTTGATGGGTAATGACAAATCCGAAAGTTGTGTTATGACGGACGTGTTGCCGTGAGCCGTACCCACGTGACGAATAAGGTGCCAAAGTCACATACAAAGTGTACGAAGCTAACAAAGCGCGAAAAGGACCTTGCGCGAAAGTGAACAACCGAGGGGGGGGGGGGGGAGGCCAAGGCCAACCCCCATGGAGGTTGAGGCCGACCCCATGGGTTTGGCCAAGGCCTTTGTCCTTGACCCCGTCTCTCCGGTTGCACCACCGATCAATGTTTTTGGTGAAAAGGTGCTTGGGTGGTCGCGGCGCGACGAACGTGGTATCGTGAGTCACGCTAACGTGGAATAATTAGTGACTAAGGTGTGCGAAGCAAGAAATGTACGTGACATGAGCGTGCACACTTTAACCGGTTTGATGTGTTGAAAAATTGACCGTTGACGGTGTCGATGTGTTCATGTAAAGCAGGACCCCTAGTGGGCCCTTAGGTATAACCAGAATAGATTGGGAACAAGTTTTAAAGAGGCCTTACCGGAAAGCTTCGCTAGAACAAAGTCCATTCGATCCCTCTCTCGAAAGCCTTCTCTCCGTCTCAGTTGATACCGCTTATCAGATGAAAATAATGGGGAAGTATGACGGCTGCTCACAATTAATAATATACATATAATAACCCTAGATTGGAATATAACCGAAAGTCCCCCCTAACTTTCGGTAGTCGCTCAAATTGTTACCGAGAGCTTTTATTATCACGAAATGATCCCAAATAAATATTTACGATAATTTATGCACTAGGAGAATTATTAACGGGTTGTTACATAACCCTGTTTCACTAATCGTCATTAAAAGTCTCCTAATAAGAAATATCAACACTAAATGAAAAATATCGTCACTAAAAGTTTTCAAAAATATTGTTTATGCTAATCATCGCTGAAGACCTCAATAAATATCACATGTAACTGCTATCATTAAGCTATAACTTATGGTTTCCTAAAAATTTGTCGCTAAAAGTTATCGATAAAATTCAGTCACGCTAATCGTCACTAAAGACCTCAATTGATATCACTTATAACTCTTGTCATTAATTTACAACTAACGATTCTTTAAAAATTGCCCCTAAAGATTATAAACTATAACGTTTAGCTCCTCTAATCTACATGATTTTGTTTTCTTAAAAAAAAATATGTCGCTAAAGTTGACAAAAAAGGTATTGCTCACCAAATCGTCGCTAAAGGTTAAATAAATAACTAATTGGATTTTTTTTACCGTAAAACCAACATAAAATTTTGGGGTGTTACAATTTAATCTAAAAATTTTTGTGTACTGTTTATATGGTTCTAAGATATTTTAGTTCAAGTTTCAAAACTCTTAGCGTTGATTTGATATGATTTCCATATCGCATTTGTTTGGGTAAACTGAATTATTTAAAAATAGTTTTAATGAATTTTTTACCTGATTTTTCTTACATATATTAAGGCTATTATAAAAATTATGGGATTTTGTTTTGGCATAGAAATATTAATAGCTACTTTTGGGCTTTTCTGGTATTTAAGAAAATTATTTTTATTCAAAAAATTTTAGAAAATTTATATTTTAACTTTTCATAATGTTTTAAGCATGAAAGTACTTTATAAAGATTTATTATGAATTTGGGGATTATCATAATGACTGCGGGAGTGTGTGGGTTCCTAGCTAGGTTTGGACATATGTGGGGACATGTTTCGATTTGGGTTATTTTGAGAGTGTCAGAGCAAACAACATTTAAGAAATGAGTATTCAGTTCATAGTGTTTTGAGACTAGAGTTTATTTTGATAAATAATTTGCCCGATCTAGGTTAATTCAAAGGATTTTGGATCGATGCTGTTTAGCAGCGCATAGCTTAGATTGAGGTAATGATTTCCTATTCAAACCCTACTTCATCACTTTGATTTCTTATGTTTTGCTCTATTGTTCTTTGAATGCCATTGGACTCTGTTCTGTTTTGAATTGAGAATTATTGCCTTAAAAACCTTTCATTGAGCTTTAAAAAGTGTATTGAAACTCTTATTGATGCTAATTATTTATTGCCCATCGACCATTGAATAATATGTTGTATTATTGAATTGTTGTCATTCTGTTTATCGACATGAGATTCTGCATTGTTGTGTTTTGGCGGGAGTTGGTGTGTATTGGAAGATTTGGTGTGTATTGGTGTAGACTAGTACAGTGATAGATAGCCAGTGTATTGGTGTGGGCTAGTACCTTGATGGACTAACCTGTATAAATATGCATATATAATTACCAATGTTAGTGACCATCGCCTTTGGGGCTTTGCTAAGTGATTACCTTGCACTGTCTGTATGGCTTTGCAATTGCTCATGTTTAATAGTATATGTGATGTTTGTTTCGTATCTAAAAATCATATTGATATTTGATCAAACTATTTATGATCATTTTGAAACTCTTGAAAAACCATCATTGAATTGCATGTATGAATCATTTCGAAATTCCTTCGTTTGAGTGACCTTATTGAGCTCTTAAAAGCTCACTCTCATTTGACTTCCTTTCCATAGGTAATAACCAACAAATAGCATTAGGTATGGATTAGAGCCGAGCGAAGGAAAGAGAATTTAAGTTTAGCCTTGGTCATCAGAATCCCTGCACAGGTTAATATTATTATTTGGAATTTTTGACTTCGACTTGATGTTTTAATTATGATCGTGCACTAAGAGTACTATACTAAACTTGCTCTGACTGGTTAGTGGTACTAAATTGGTTGAGTTTGAGGGTTTTATTGCCTTAGTCTATAGGATCGAGTGAGTGTTAACGTTCCAAAAATTTTGGAATGTTACATAAAATAGGTAACAAATTCACAGAAAATACTATATAAATATATACTTTATAAAAGCAAATCATACTTCAGGAGAACTCTTACAAAATGAATGTATAACAATAGTAAATAAACTTTGAGTGCAATTCTAAACTCTTTTTACGGTGTGCTACGGTCGGCGTATGGTCCCACTGACTAGGACCCAGAATCCCTCCTACACTCGGAATAAATAATGTAATGGATGCAAGGGCGAACCACAATGCAACATTATTGTGCGTCAATGTATGGTCCCGTTGACCAGAACCCGAAATCCACTTTCCCCCATGGATATGGGGCACAAAAAACATGATTAACACGAGTTCTCAAAAACATTGCAATAATTTACATGGCAATCATTGTAACACCCCAAACCTAGGGTTAGGTATAATAGTTTTTCTAGGAAATTATATTAGAATCATCAGCGACGATGTTTTAACTTAGCGTCGATATTTTTTTTATTAGCAATTTTAGTGATGAAAATTTGTAGTTAGCACCGATAGTTTAAGTAGCGACTTTAACAACAAATAGTGAATCAAGGTTAGGTAATGACCGATTAAAATTTCCTAGTACATTATTTTGCCATAAATAACCATTTTGGACCTTTTGAAATAATAGGAAGTAGCGACTAAAATTTAGAATACTTAACGAAAGTCGGGGGCTTTTATTAATGTACCAACCTAGGGTTTATACACACACACACACACACACACACACTATTAACTCATAAGGCAGCTGCCCCACAACCTCTTCTCTCTCTTCTGTCTGGCCTATTTTAAGAGAGAAGAAAGCTTCAAGAGAGAGATGCCGAGAGAAAGAACACGGCTGAGAAGAAAGCCTCTCTCCCTCATTTCTCTCAATCATTTCTGACTCTCATTTTCATTTCTCTCTCTCGTTTCTCTCATCAATTTATGACACTTTCTCTCTTCTTTCTCTCTTTTCTCTCACCATTTCCCTCATATAAACCGTATAAACTGGGTATATTTGATCACCCTTGACCTTGCATGGTCTTTGCGATGGCCCAACCGGGTTTACGATCATTCCGATAGTCCCTGCGATGACACTGAAGAAGCAGAGAGGGAACTAGATGGAATTGGGAGCATTGTTCAGCATGGTCTTAGATCAATCAGAAACCGAATTTTTTTTTTATCTCTAGTCTAAGATTGGTTTAATCTAGCACTAAGCTTTGCTCTAGGGTTGATGCATCACAAAGTTGACTCCTTTCTCCAAACTAAAAATTGACCAACAAAAAGAAAACAAAAAAGAATCCAACACCAATTCCCAGTACTTCTTAGACGAATGATCTGGGCAATTTTTCCAACTTTTCATTTCTTATTCATGACACTTTACATATTTCCAAAAATACTGGAGATCTAGGCGACATACAACCACCACATGGTCGCGAGTAAGTTCTTCACAAAGGATGTGCCAGGTGATGTCTCTTTCATAAATTTTTTCTCATCACCCCTGGCGGGCTGGGTATTGGGAATTTGGGAGACATGCAAGAATGATAGGTGCTAATAGGTCCACAGATTCTTCTCTACTTGCATCAGAATCCAGACTTGCTCTTGATTGATCAGAGGTTTTGGAACTATTTCTCCTTCCTCCAACTCGTTGTTCAGAAATGAGAGAGAGAGAGAGAGAAATAAAAGTGAGAGAAATGAGGGAGAGAGAAACAAGTATGATGAGAGAAAGGACAGGGAAAGAGAAAAAGTAATGCCTGCATACTCGTCCGCTACATTGTGTAGCGGATGAAGTTTGAGGGTATTTTTGTCAAAATATAATCCGCTACATAATGTAGCGAACGGACTTAAAAAAATATTTAAAAAAAGATCTGGACCGTCCACAGATAGCCTATGGACGGCTAGATGGCGCTAGCAACTTAACCCAAGTTGCTAGCGCGAGCAATGATATATATATATATATATATATATATATATATATATATATATTACCAAAATTTGCTTAGACTTGTTTAAAATTACCAAATTACTCCTGACGCCTAACTTACCATTATGCTCCCAATATAATTCAAAACACTCTTTTAAATGACTAGGTTGTGTTTTTCAGACAAAAATGACCTTCCTAAATGTTTTTTGTCTGGAACCCTAAAATCAAATGGCACTGCAATGCTGCGAAATTTTTGACGCTGAAGTGTTCCAATAAGATCATATCACTGTAATGTTTTTGAATAAAATCATTTCAGACCATTCGCACGCTCAAAAAATCCCAAAAAATTTTACATCAAAGGTTTCACAAAAATAAGAGGTGTCTTAGTTTTTCACTTTTCCCAAATACGCTCAGAAATGGCTTAAAATATTTTCGGCAATGGACTAATATGTAATTCTAGAAACAACATTTTTTAGCAAATTCTAGTTTTTTACATTGACCATTTTAAGGCAAAAAACATGACGAGTACTAGAAAACATAAAAAATTACAAAGTTAAAGTAGACTTTATGAGGTTTTCAGAAATATAAGGATCATAAAAATTCAGTGAGTAATGAATTCTATATAACAAATCAAAATGGCTGATAGAAACAACACATCTCTCTCTGTACAGACTAGTTTTGTTCAATGGTAATTTTGGAGCAGAATTACTAAAGTATTAGAAAAGTCAAAATTAAAAGTTGAAGATGACTTTCTGAGGTTTCTAGAAATATAAGGTTTAGAAAACAACCATGAGTAATGAATTTTCTATAAAAAAAAAATCAAAGTAGCTAGACTTTCTGAAGTTTTTAGAAATATAAGGATCATAAAAATCCAATGAATAATGATTTTTTTTATAGCAAATCGAGGTGGCTGATATAAATAACACGTCTTTATGCAGATTGATATTGTTTAATGGTTATTTTGGAGTAGATATACTATAAATATTTTAAAACTCAAAACTAAAAAATTAAATATGACTTTCTGAGGTTTCTATATATATATATATATATATATATATATATATATATATATATATATATATATATATATATATATAAGGTTCACAAAGTAACCATGAGCAATGAATTTTCTATGACAAATCAAAGTGGCTGCCGAAAACCAAAAAAATTCTGGACTTCTACCGTAAAATTGACTTTAAAGTCATTTTTCAATACGCAGACATGAGATTATGAGAAAACTCAAAATTAAATAGTTGAAGGGAGCACAATGACTTTTTTCAGAAGTGCAAAATCGCCTCATTTGGATTTGAAATAAAAGAGATTTGACAAAAACCCTCACCCACTCTCATGCTACTCTACATCAGCCTTCTTATCAAACACACTCACATCTCACCCTCTGAAACACACACAATACATACCAATTCAGACAAAATATCATATCTAAAACACCCAATTACATGGCTACATTTGAGAGGAAAGATTAGGGATTTACCTTAAAAAAGTCTTGCCCAAGATATTACTTCTCTTTCCCTTTTCTCTCGTTGACTTTCACGTAAAAGAGGTAAGCAGACTTCTTGGACGTCCCCCCCCCCCCCCCCCGGTTGCCTAATGCTAATACTTGCTAACAACCCCCTTATACTTAGTTATTTCTCCCTTTCATCCACATCTCTTAAAAGACTTTAGAGTAAGATTAAAATAAATATGACAAATGAAAAGTTTCGGGCATCACATTCTTCCCACCGTATTAATTTGCAACTTAAGAGCATTATAAATTGTTAGTAAAGGGTCCATCAACACAACTGCTTATAATTTTTTTTCGGTAAATAAAAATATATATCAACCGATGAAACAAAAGTACAACATCTACAAGGGCATACCCCAGGAAAACAACAACGAAACGCGAGTCTTGCTAAGCAAGAGCGAACAGAAACCTATGCTAGGCAGAAGCACACCACACTGGCCACAAAAGAAAAGTTAATACATAACAACGAAGCTAGATCAGCAAAATAAATACAAAGGACCCAGTAGTGACCACACGAGAAGCCACGCGGAATCTAGAAGTCCTGGTGGAAAGAGCATCACACAAAAACTGCGATAGAGCATGCTAAAGCTGCATCGGTTAGTCTGTACACAAACCGATCACCCAAAAGTCGATCTGACCAAAAGATGATGGAATCAGCCGAATATGGAGTCGGGGAGTTACCGTTCACCCTGGAACCATCGGTTAGTCGAGGTATTGGCCACTTTTTTGCAAGAGAATAACCTCCACCGGATGATCTGCGTAATACCTGCAAAAAAAGAAACCACATTAGTATACTTATTTTGGAAAGAACGAGAATTCCGCTCTTGCCAGATATAGTACACCAACGCCGCAAACGCTATCCGACAGACAGATGCCGGGAATCCAGGGCCTTGCCATTCAGAGGAAGCTCTATCAACCATACCCTGCCAACTCAACATAGGCAAGTTAAAATTATATTTCTTTTGAATAATAGACCATAATCTGAACGTGAAAGGGCAACTAAAAAATAAATGATCATGAGACTCAAAAGGAATGCGACCGAAAACACAGCTCATACTAGGAATAACATGAAAAGCAAAAAGCCTATCATGCGTACTTAACCTCTCCCTAATGGCCAGCCATAAGATGAAGTTATGACGTGGAACACACCACTTACACAACAGTAAGCAAGCCCATCTAGCTAACGGCCGCTTTTGACGAAGGGCTTCCCACGTACTCGCAATGGAGAAATCCCCAGAACCACTAACCGTCTAGATGATCCTATCAGGCGTATCCGGGGCAGGACGAAAAGAGCTAGGGGTACTCTCGCACAACTGCTTATAATCGTCGATAAGGACTCCAATTAATGTATATTACCACAACAATTGCTAAAGAATTAACTAAAATTCTAGGATCTACCTTAAACGTCTTCTATGTGCGGGGTATTACAATAAGACTATAGATTTTTGGTAAATAATGTGATCATAAATCATAAGAGATGTGATAACTCAATTAGAGCCTTAAACTCGAGTGAAAATAAATACATAGGTATGGGGAATCATATTTTTGTGCTATGTTAAGATAACACATCTCTCTGTGAGGAATTCGGTAATAGTTAGGACTCATTGATTTAGACATCAGAGTGCGTAGTGGAAGTCTGGTGGCTACAGCTTTCTGTCCTTTGTAATGTGTAAGTGCTTATAGGAATTGATTATCCACATTAGCTTTTGTGGAGTGCAAGTCACACGTGACCATCGCCTAATAGTTTAGTGCACCTTGAGCTTGAGGTTAAGCTCACTATTATTAAGTGGATTGTACAAGAGTATAATCTGCTATGTTACCTATATAACACAATGGATACAGATTGGATTATAGATTGACTTAATTTGTTTTAGATGCATTGAATTTAGAATGGTGTAATTCACTTCAATGAGTTTCGATTAGCTAGTTTGTTGCTTGTAAAGTACCGGAACGATTAGGGCTGCGAGTGATAACCTGACCAGCTTGACTTTGCCATTACGACTTAAAATTTCAATAGTTAGTTTGGCATTTTGATCTAAAATTTAAATAGTTGCAGTCGGGTATTTTTAGGACAGGAATGTGGGTGCAAACATTAGACATAGCCAAGCTACTATGTGGTAGTTATCAGAGTTACACAGCGAAACCGTAGTGTTGAGACATTATAAGTGATAGAAAATCCGTGATCAAATTTTGAGGATAAAATTTTTATAAGGTAGGAAAAATGTAATACCCCGCATTTTTCGAGGCATTGGAAATAAATTTTTTTTGAACAATAATAATTATCGGATGTTCGACAATATAATAGATCGATAATATTGTGCACTACTCGAGAATTATTGGAATATGAAAGATTATGGGATTAACTTATAATTTTTAAAAGTTATGGATGCTATTTTATAAATATGTAAAGTATAGAGCCTATTTTGTAATTTTGTAAAAGTAAGCTAGACTATGTTGTAAATGTGTAAAAATTTTAGAAACCATTTCATTAAATAGTGACACCTCCTACTTAAAATGGGATGACTAAGCTAGGATAATAACTAAATTAATGGTTAATAGGGTTAAGAGGGGAATTCGGGTACAGGGAACAAATTAAGAAAGAAAGAACAAACAAGAAACAGAGAGAGAAGCAGGAATGAGAAAACAAGTAGAAAGAATAGAGAATCAAGGCCATTTGCTAGAGGTAAGCTTCCAAATTTCTAATATATATGTCCTACTATTTTGTGGGATTAGTGTCTATTTTTAGCTATTGAGTAGGGTGTGAGCCATTAACATCGCTGTGTAAGGTGTATTTTATGGGCATTTGATACTTCGGGTAAGAGGTTGCTGTTATGCGTTGGTGTATTTTTGGCATATATGTTAAAGTTAATGAGTTGTATGTTTGTAGGGGGTAAGGGAGAGGGGAATCGTAGCTGTGCAGTGGGTGGAATATGTGTTACAGTTTGTATCGAAGTGTATATGAATTTCGGGTGTGGGAATTTGTGGGTGAATATGGGTGTTAGTTGTGATTATGTGATGATATTATGTGTTTAGGAGATTATGGAAATGGTGATTGGGAGAGTGTCTGGGTGAATTGCCTAGAGTTTGTGGGTTGATAGTATGTGTTCTTGGGTTTTAACAATGTGTTCGTTGAGTGACAGTGGGTGTGTGTGTGTGTGTGTGTGTGTGTGTGTTTGAGTGTGAATTGTGTGAGATGTGTGTGTCATATTTGATGTTAATAGGTATTTTAATGTGTGTTAGTATGTGTAGTTAGATGTAGTCAGTGTTTAGAGGTGGTAGTGCATGTATGCATGAGAATTTTGTGCATAAGTGTGTGTGTGTGTGTGTGTGTGTGTTCTAGTAGTGAGGAAGAAGGTGAGGTGTGTGTGTGTGTTAGGAGATATAACGTGTGTAATAATGTGAACAGTGACTAATTGTCACTAAAAGGGGGGTAGGTTAGGCAGTTTTGTGCAATTTTTTATACAAAGTTCGAATCAGAATTTGACAAAACTCAAAACTATAAACACCATTATTTCTATGAGTCATACATTCTAAAAGTTTTACCCGCTTTATTTATTTCAAAAAGCTCAGGATTTGGCAATTTTTGGTGTCCGTGAAGGACACTAAATTCGAGTATCGATTAAAAGTAAATCTTGATTTATTTAGCATACCAAAGTAAATTATTTTAACCTAAACATTTTAGGAAAACCTAATTTTAGTGAGATGTTTCATCATCTAAAATTCTGTGCCATTGTAAGGTCAATAGCTATTGTTAACAAAATCGGCTTCTAAGCAGTCTGGATACCAGTTTGAAATTTTGGGTCAAAAATTTTTAAAATACTTTTTAGCCCAAATATGACCTTTAAATGCTTAAATTAGTTTTTTGATATATTTTTAAGATTTTTTTATGTTAACAATCACCAGGGGTACTTTGGTAATTTGCCCCCAAAGGGGTATTTTGATAATTATTTTATCTATAAAATGCAGTTCTATCTACTGAAAGGCGGTTTTGGTGATTTAAGGGTGAGTGGGGTGTTTGTGGTAATTTTACACATAAATGGCATTTTGATAATTTTACATAGTCGGTGAGGGGGCTATTCTGGGGGTATGCATGAGTCAGTATTGAATTCATAATATCATAGTATATTTTGTATACTAATAATTGAATTGTTCCATTTATGTTAAAGTAATCGACTTTCCGGTTAGACTAGCTTAGTTTCAGATTTAGGTTAGGATTTTTATCTGAACCCTGGGTAAGGACTTCTGTCTGAACCCCAATTTTGATGACTTGTATTCATAAGTACTCTTTCTATTTACTTATTGTATTGTTGAACACTGAATTATGCATTGATATCAGTACGTTATTGCCAAGCAAACTCTAACATTGAACTTGAATCGATTGTTTAAAAATCTTATCGATGCTTACCTTGTGTCAGATGCTCAGCAAATTCGATAATGTTTTGTATTCATTCTTCGGAATTGTTGTGCCTAAATTCGGTACTTGTTTGTATTTATTCTTGATATAAGTATGTGGTTGTTCTGGAATTTTAAGTGATGAATTATATCAGCATGCTTAACTGACATTGAAACCCTAATTGTTTTCGATTATTTGAATTCATGTTGATGCTCATTTTATTACAAATCAAACATTGAATTTCTTATTGATTCTATGATTGTTGTTCTCTGCGTTGACCTGGGAATCTGTTCTGTGGGGAGGCATTATAAGGTGTCCGAACTTGCATAATTATGCAAGGCTATTACCTTACTGAAAATGTATAGTTATCGTATATCATGCATATGTACACTTTCTGTGCATTGCCTAAATGACACTGGCTCTGACCAGGATCAATATCTCTGAATTTGTTTACATTGTAACTTACAATGATCATTTTGAAAATGATGTTCAAATGAATGTCTTGATATCTGAATGGAGGGGATTGAATTGAAACTCTTTCCCATATTGTGACCAAACTTTTTGTAATTATCTGAAACCTTTTCCATACTGTCTTTGAAATATATGTGTTCATTTTGAAATTCATTGAAAAATCATCATTGCACTTTAAAAACGATGACTTTGAAAATGATTGTTTTGGTATTTGGTTATGATTGTTCATGTTGGTTTTGAAAACTGAGATGATTGTTAATGCTTGTTTTGGTGTCTGTCTATGATTGTTTTTGGTCGTTTTGGGTATATGCTTCTAACTGATTATGATTGTTTCAAAATTTATCAAACTATTCATGATTATTGAAATGTTTTGAGAAATTATCCTCAGATGAAATCCTGAGTCGTAATTCCTTCGTTTGTCCTTGAACGATCTTATTGAGCTCTCAAAAGCCCACCCTTTGTTGATTCCTTTCTATAGGTAATGATCAGCTTAGAATGCTTAGGAATGGGTTAGAGACTGTGTGATATTCTCGGAGAGCCATCACTACGATGTAGTAAGACCCCTGTGTTGATCGGTACTGTTAGTTGCTTCGTAAGGAACTTAAATTTGAGTTTTGGAAGTTTTAAGTTGTAAAACTAGCTTAAGTTAAAGTTTCCTTTAGACTGTATAACCTGAATCTTCTTTGAGTAAATGTCTAGTTAGAAGCTTTGAAGTATGTGTTAGGAATCAGGATTTGACAGGTTTGATATGATGTGATAGGTTAATGCTCCAGGAGTTCAGGGCGATGGAGCTTCGTATTTTCAGGATATTACACCAAATCACCGTCCTGAGGGTATTCTTTGGCCATCGGGTTCTTATGAGCTTTCCGAATGAATCCCAATAACCAGCGTTTCTTACCCTTATTTGTATAGTTAATACAATACAAAAATATAATTGCATAAGACACATAAGAAACCAATCATTTTATTTAGGGAGATTGAGTATGGACTAGCCAACCGACTATCCTTACAGATAAACCTGTTTGTTACCCAATGTGATGTTTGGAAAAATTGTTCAAGAAAGAGTTACTGACTAACCGTCCAGTTAACTTTTTAGGTAAACCGTTCGGTTACTCTATGGGGTATTTTTGGATTTTAAACATATTTAAAAAAAGTGCGCGATACTGACTAACTGTCCAGTTAATCTGTAGGTTTGTTTTTGGTTTTGAAAAAATATGTAACACCCCGAACCTTGGTAAGGCTAGCTGATTAGTTTAATTTAAGGGACGACTTTTATATGCAAGATTTAAAGTCTATTTCCATGAGCAAAATTTTTATTGGTAAACTTTTAGCGATGAATAAGGAAGCGGGGGCTAGCGTATCAAACCCATTAAATATGTTTCTAGCACATAAACTATAGCAAATAATTTTATTTTTGACTTGTTTATAATAATAGAAAGTAGCGGGTAAAATTTAAAATGACTAACGACAGTGTTAGGGCTTTTTGGTAGTTTTACAATTTAGGGGTGTTATATATAGATACACTGAGAAATAGAGCATCCGTCATCTCCCATTCTCCATCTGTTTTGCGAGAGAAAGGGGGAGGGGGAGGAATCGTAAGAGTTTTGTGGCAATTGAATCTATCTTCGTGTAAGTTTTTTTTCTTTAAGCCTTTTCTCTCTAATTTGTTGATGGCTTACGATTTTACGGGGGGCACAGGAGAAGCTGTGAGTGTGAGAACAGCCGTGGTGGCTGCCGTGAGGGTGTAAGTGTGCAAGTGTGTGTGTGTGGGTTTAATGTGTGCATAGTGTATATATGCGTGTGTATGGATGGACTGGAATGGCTGTGTTTTAGACAAGAGGTGTATTGTAAGTGTGGTTTGTTGTGTGTTTGTGTGTGAAGGGGCTGCGGGGTTTAGAAACGGAAAAATGGCTGTGAGGATATGTGGGTTTGGAGGGAGAGAGGCTGCCTGTGTGTTGGTGTTTCTGTGTGTGTGCCTGATGTGTGTTTCCATGTGTGAGTGATGTGTTGCTTGAGGGTGAGATTTTGTAAATGAAGCTGCCTAGGCAGCTGTGTATAAGTGTTGTGTTTTTGTAAAATGGGTGCAAACCAGTGAGTGTGCACGTGTGTAGTGCTTAACTGTGGGTGTGTTTTGGGTGAGCTGTGTACATGAAAAGGGAGAAGGGGAAGGGAGAAGCAGCAACAGGTAATTGATGTGTTGTTATGGGAGTGTTGTGTGTGCATTTGTTTGAGTATATGGGTAATGCATAGCAAATGGAGGCCACAGGTGCAAGGAGGGCTTGAACTGTGCGTGTCAGTTTGTAAGAAATTGTATGTATCGTGTGCTTGTGTTAGTGTGTGTGGTCATAGTGTGTTTGCATGAGTTGTAATGGGTGAGTAGTGTGTGTATATTGTTTATTTGTGTGTGCTGTGCATAAGGAGAGAAGAGGGGGAGGCACTATAATGCGTGTATTGTGTGTCATGTGTAGTGTGTGTGGGGAGGGGTATGTGTGTGTGTGTGTGTGTGTTAATGTGAGTAGGTTTGCGTTTGATTTGTGGGTGTGTGCATAATTGTGTGAGTGGAGTGAACAATTGTGTGTATGTAAGGCTCGTGAGTGGTCTGTGCATGAGTTAAAGATTGAGTGCACAGAGCAAGAAGGGTAATACGGATCGGGTATTGGCTTGATGTTAAGTACGGCACTAGCATTTGATAGTGTACGGTAATCGTTAGCACATAAAACTTTACAGTATAATACGTTAGACTATATTAGAATTTTTGGCAACATTTTATAAGTTTCTGAAGTCCTATGTATTTTCAGTATTTTATGTAATTTCTGATTTGTAAAATTCTTTTAGAGCCTTTAAACTCATGAAAATATTTTGGAAAATTAAAGTAATTTGTTTATGGTACAAATAAGTCCCACTTTAAGTTTGATGATTTTTAAAGTTGATTTGATATTTTTTTTTCGTATGAATTGATTTTAGCAAAATGAATAAGTTAAAAATTGTTTTAATACTTTTAAATTATGATTTCAATTTCTATAATTTTTATATATATTTTAAAGATATTACAAAAATTATGGGGCTTTATTTTCAGCTGGATGTAATTATGGCTATTTATGGGCTTTTCTTGTATTTAAGGAAATTCTTTTTAATTTGAAAATATTCAAAAATTCAGAAAATTAATATTTTGACTTTGATAATGTTTTACGCTATAAAAATGTTTCATTTAAATTTATTATATATTTTGAAATATCGTTACGCATTTAAGGAGCATACATAATTTTTGGTTTGGTTGGTCGTGTGTGGGACCTGTTTTGAGTTGCACAATTTTAGGGCTAGAAGTGAGCACGTGGTGGGTAGTTAATATTAAGTTTATAGTATTGTAGCATAGATTGTGTTCTAACAAATGGATTGCCAATCTAGGTTTATTCAGAGATTATTGATCGAGGTTTGGTAGCATTGCTTAGCCTGGATCGAGGTAAGGAATTCTATTCGAATCCTATATCATCATTCTGATTTGGTATGCTTTATTATAATATTTTCATAGACTACATTGAATTTTGATTTTTATGATTGATATAAAAATATTTTTAGACTGCCCATGAAACCCTAATTTGAGTCGTTTAGCGATTGTTTGAAATTTTGATCCATTCTTATCTGTTTATTGACTCAATCATCAAAAAATATTTTCAGTTCTATTTATTACTTCTCAATGTTGCATGACTTAGTAATCTGGGGGTTATAAGAATGGTTCGTATTACTGGAGTTATAAGGATGGTCTGTTGGTTGAGTTAAATTAGTACCTAAATAGATTAGTCAGTGTACATATATACATGTAAAGCATATCGAGCACTGCCAGGGTGGTTTTGTTATAGTGTACTGCTCATGTTCAACATTTCATGTTTCTGTTTTATTGCACGTGAAGTGTTTTGAAATGATTATTGATTTAAGGGATTGAGTTGATACTCATCCCTATGTTTATATTGAAATGTTGTGGTTTAATTTGAAAACCCTTCTAAAATTATCATTTGATTGTATGAAGAAAATCATTTGAATTGCTATGTTTCTCTGTTTTGAAGGGTTTTACTTAGCTTAATTGTAAAATCGTCTGAATCATTTTTGATAGTTTTAATTCCTTAATTGACCTTATTGGGCTCTCAAAAGCTCACTCTCCTTTGACTTCCTTTCTGCAGGTGATAACCAGCATTAGATTACTTGAAACTAAAGGCAAGCGAGCTAGTGAATTTAAGTCAATGTATTGTCCATTACAACCCCTGCGTGGGTAACAATTCCATTACAACCCCTGCGTGGGTAATTGTTATTGTTTAAATTTTACGACTTAAATTGATGTTTTACCTACGATAGTTTACTAAGATTATGATTAATGGTTTAGCTGCTTTGATAATAGTCATTCGTTTGTTGAGTTTAAGAGTATTAATGTCTTAGTGTGAATGATCAAGTGATTGTCTAATGTTCTGAAAAATTTTGGAATGTTATAGTTGATATCAGAGCTTAGGTATATGATTCTGTAGACTTTAGAAGCAAGCGATAGAAAGCCTAAGTTTCAAAAAGAGAGTTAGGGAAAAACATTAGTGACTTAGTTAAACCTTAGAAGTGGCTAGATATCTGAGTGTGCAGCGAAAGCATAGTGGTTTCGTCGTTTGATTTGAGTGCTTATAGGAATCGGCTAATTATTTTGAGGTTGAGTAATGGGATCTGGTTGGTTGGATTTAGGTTATAATCGAAATCATATAATATAGTGAAATGTTCAAAGTTGTTATGGATGTTCTCGACTCACATTTTGGAGGTTATGTGTAAGATTTGGTGACACCTTTGTTTGGGAGTTACCTAGTGAGAGTGTAGTGCTTTGATATTACAAGTATGTGAAATTTCGAGGACAAAATTTTTATAAGTGGGGGAGAATGTAACACCCTGAATCTTAGTAATGCTAGTCAATTAGTTCAATTTAAGCGACGACTTTTACATTCAAGATTTAGAGTCTATATCCATGAGCAAATTTTTTATAGGTAAACTTTTAGCAATGAATAAGGAAGCGGGGTAGCGTATCAAACCGATTAAATATTTTTCTTGCACACAAACTATAACAAATAATTTATTTGGCCCTGTTTATAATAATAGAAAGTAGCGGGTAAAATTTAAAATGACTAACGAAAGTCTAAGGACTTTTTGGTAGTTTTTCAATTTAGGGTTGTTATATATAGATACACTGAGAAAGAGGGCAGCCGTCATCTGATATTCTCCATCTATTTCACAATAGAAATAGGGGGGGAGGAATCATTAGAATTTTTTGGCGATCGAATCTATCTTCCGGTAAGTTTTTTTTTCCTTTAAGCCTTTTCTCTCTAATAAGTTGATGGTTTATGGCTTTACGGGGGCACGGGAGAAGCTGTGAGTGTGGGAACAGCCATGGTGGCTGCCGTGAGAGTGTAAGTGTGTAGGTGTGTGTGGGTTTAATGTGTGTATAGTGTATATATGCGTGTGTGTAGATGGACTAGAATGGGTGTGTTTTAGACAAGAAAACCCACTGCAGTGAGGCAGTGGGTGTGTGTGTATTGTATGTGTGGTTTGTTGTGTTTGTGTGTGAAGGGCTACGGGGTTTAAAAATAGAAAAATGGCTGTGAGGATAGGTGGGTTTGGAGGGAGAAAGGCTGCCACAGACAGCCCCCGTGTTGGTGTTTTTGTGTGTGTGCCTGCTGTGTGTTTCCATGTGTTAGTGATGTGTTGCGTAAGAAGTGAGATTGTGTAAATAAAGCTGCCTAGGAAGCAGTGTGTAGGTGATGTGTGTGTGTGTGTGTGTGTATCTATAAAATGGGTGCCAACTAGTGAGTGTGCGTGTGTTATATAGTGTGTAATGTGTGTGTGTGTGTGTGTGGTGCTCAACTGTGGGTGTGTTTTGGGTGAGCTGTGTGCATGAAAAGGGAAAAAGGGAAGGGAGAAGCAGTAACAGGTAATTGTTGTGCTGTTTTGAGAGTGTTGTGTGTGCATTTGTCTGAGTACGTGGGTAATGGATAGCAAAGGGAAGCCACGGGTGCGAGGAGTGCTTGAACTGTGTGTGTGAGTTTTGTATAAAATATTATGTATTGTGTGCTTGTGTTAGTGTGTGTGATCATAGTGTGTTTGCATGAGTTGTAATGGGTGAATATTGTTTGTTTGTGTGTGCTGTGAATAAGGAGAGAAGAGGGGAGGCACTATAGTGCTTGTACTGTGTATAGTGTGTGTGTGTGTGTGTGTGTGAGTGAGTGAGTAGGTTTGCATTTGATTTGTTGGTGTGTGTACAAATGTGTGTATAATTGTGTGTGTGGAGTGAATAATTGTGTGTGTATGTGAGGCTCGTGAGTGGTGAGTGGTCTGTGCATGAGTGAGAGATTGAGTGCATAAAGCAAGAAGGGAAACACGGATCGGGTATTGGATTGATGTTAAGTTTGGCATGAGCATTTGATAGTGTAGAGTAAGCGTTAGCACATAAAACTTTACGGTATAAACGTTAGACTATATTAGAATTTATGGCAAAAGTTTTTAAGTTTCTACAGTCGTATGTATTTTTAGTATTTTCTATAATTCTGATTTGTAAAATTCTTTTGGAACCTTTAAACTCATGAAAATGTTTTGGAAAAATTGGAGTAATGTTTTTATGGTGCCAATAAGTTCCAATTTAAGTTTGAGGATTTTTAGAGTTGATTTGGTATCTTTTTTGTGTCGCATTCATTTTTGCAAAACATATGAGTTAAAAATAGTTTTAATACCTTTTAAATTCTAATTTAAATTTCCATAATTTTTATATATATTCTAAAGATATTACAAAAATTATGGGACTTTATTTTCAGCTAGATGTAATTATGGCTATTTATGGGCTTTTCTTGTATTTAAGGAAATTATTTTTAATTTGAAAGTATTCAAAAATTCAGAAAATTCATATTTTGACTTTCTATAATGTTTTAAGCTATAAAGTATTTTATTGAAATTTATTATGAATTTTGAAATATCGTTACGCAATAAGGAGGATACAGGATTTTCGGTTAAGTTGGTCGTGTGCGGGACCCATTTTGAGTTGCGCAATTTTAGAGCTAGACACACACCAGTTAATGTAACATGTAGATGGAGATACATAGGCAGCCCGTAAAGTCACCTTGAATACGGTCAAATTTAAATAAAATTCTTTTATTCCACTGGCTAAAACACTGACTACGTTCCTGAGAAAAATAAAAATGTCTGCCAAGACAAAAACCCTACAAAAGGGGGTCAAGGCAAAAGTTAGGGCAAAAAGAAAAGAAAATAAAAAATGCTAAAAATATACAAGAAAATAAAATAATGCACGCTGGGACGAAAACTCTGCCAAGGGCAGACTAGGCAAAAGTCAGGGCAAAAGAAAATTTGAGGTCCTATCAACAACTTATGGGATACCCATCAATATTTCTTTCAAATTCTTCATAGCCCCACTATCCTCACATTCATGACTGGCTTCCGTATCGCCATTTCTTTCTTGTAAGCCGGCCTCTGAGATATAAGAATCACATCTTCCAATTCTTCCACTTGAAAAGCAAGTCTTTAATCCATTTTTTCTTTGCCTTTATTACCTTGCTGATCAAGCTGACCCTCGAGATAAGCATCCAAGTTAGCTTCCTAATTCTGAGTTGCTTTGATAATTGGGTTTGCCTCAGTGCTTTCTCCTTAAGCAACAAGGAGGGGTGTCGGTGGGGCTCATCCATGTGTAAAGACCGTATAAAGCCAACTGATGTATGCATTAGATAGCAAGGGAGCAACATGCTCGATACCAGTTACGGAAGGTCTAACTTCAATAGAGCTGTAGGTATAAGAAGGAGATCTCCAACCTCGCAAAACAGCCTCGATTATGGAAGGACTAAGGGCTTGTTTCCTTATGAACTCACCATAGACTTTTGGGGTTAGCTGCTAATAATCGAACTGCCTCATGATCCAACAGACAAAGTAGAAGGATGTATAGCGCAGCCCCAGGAGATAAACGCAAGGATAGTAAGCAGTTCTAAGAACCAGGCTATGAGCCCTCCACCATTTACGATACCAACGGATATCTTTGGACTCCCGCACAAAGAAGAAGATTCCAATCATCCGTGCCTTAGCGACCTTAGAAGAGTAAAGTCCATGAACGGAAAGCATAGGGGCTATATCTTACCACAGTAGGTTCAGCTATCAGGCGCATATTTTCTAGCAACTAATGTACCAAAGTAGGGAGCTATCGCCAAAAAGAACACCAGGATCCCTATGAACATCGATAATACTAAGTAGAGTTTCAGCTACCATTAGAGGAATTACGGTTTTATCTCTAGTAGACACCTGAAGCAATATGCCAACTAACCTCATACCAGCAAACCTAGGGCTAGAAAAGTAAGATACTTGGCCACTAATCATAGCGCCATGACGGCCACCCTACCATGGGCATACTGTTGATCTTGACCAGTCGGTTTGGCAAAAAAGTATCCTACCAAGGAAAAAAGCTGAATACCACCAACACAATAAAAAGATCGGGCACGCTCCTTTTTTTTTTATCTATAATAAGGCCTTGAGAGCCTTAGCATAACCATCTTGAACAATTGGCCAAAATGTCCACCAGAGCAAAAAATTCTTCAAAAGCAGAACACATGATTGTCTATATCCCAGAATTTACAAGCAGCGTGGAAAAGGTCTTCGTTAACTATCACGCTTGTCAATCTCATGATAGATTTTAGCTTGAATCGCCTATCTAGATGGATCAATTTGATTTTGTTGAAGCAATCTGTAAAAGCCCAAAATTTGAGTTCAAAGATCGTGGGATCATCTTCAAAAGCCATTAAGAGACCTGAGAAGAGGAGAAAGGATGAATTTTGTTTTGAAGGGATGAGTCCTGAACATATAGTGAAATAGCCCCAATTTGTATTCGTTTATCTAATGTCCCGTACTTTTTCGAACTGTTTAAAATTATCATATGTGCTCTAAAAAATAAACGGGCGATGATTTTGGCAATGCTCGGGGATTAGTATAGAATGAAATGTTAAAATGGTGTTTGTGATCATTTTGTAAATATAAAAAACCTTGGGGGCTATTTTGTAATTTTGAAGTTAGGCATTATGTGTCAGCATTTTAGAAACCATGTTATGTATAATTGCCACCTCTCTTATTTTTTTTGGTGACTAACCTAATATTAATATAGAATATAGAATAAGGATAAGTTTTACAAAGGGAAACTAAAGAAACCAAAAAAAAAAAAAACAGAATAGAAAACAAGAAATAGACTATAGTAACTTGACAAGAAGAATGAATAAAGAAAGAGAATTAGAGGGAGAAATTGGAGAAATTATGAAGGTAGTCTTCTTCTTTGTGTGTGTGTGTTTAAAAATTTCAGCAGTTGCGTGTCTTCACTATGCAGTGTCTGTGTGTGTGTGTGTACGCATGAGAGAGGAAGAGAGGGGGAGCAGCCATGGGACTGTTTGTGTGTGGGCATCTGTATGTGTGTGTGGGTTTATTTAGGGTACAAGGTCGTGTATGGGTGAGGTAGGTATTGTGTGTGTTTCTAGTGTGTGTAACCATGGGGATGTGTGTGTGTTTTACTATATGTTTTTAGTGCATGTGTGCGAGTGTCTGTCATTTGCAGTGTGTGAAGGGGTGTAAGGGAAGGGTAATGTTGTGTGTGTTCAGTGGAAATAGTGCAGGTGAGTGAAATTGTGAAGTGTTGTGCTTGTTGAAAGTGGGTGAGGTGTTGTGTCAGTGTGCGTGGGTAAAGGTGAAGTGGGAGGGTGCAGGGAGGAAGAAGAAGATGTACAGAAAATGTTGATAAAAACTATTAAAACCCAGCAGCCCAATGTCCAAATTTTTAAGGCCATTTCTAAGCATATTTTGGCAAACAATATAGTGACCCCTATTATTTTTACAAGAAATACATTGTGGAACTTTTAGAGAATTTTCAGTGTCTGCGAATGATGCTAAATTATGATATAGATGAAAAGGATTTCTCGAATTATTTAATATAGTAAATAGAGTTATTTTTAATCTAAAAATTGTAGAAACCTTATGTTTCTGCTATGTTTCATTTTCTAAAATTTTCTGTCATTTTGAGGTCAATAGCTATTTTTAGCGAAACAAGTTTCTGAGCGCTCGATCGGGACACCAGTTCTGAATGAATTTTTTGAAACACTTTTTAAGCCCAAAATAACTTCAGGTGACTTAAAATAGTGTTCTAAAGTGTTTTTAGATTTTTTCAGTGTTGTGGTCAACAGGGGTATTTCGGTAATTTGCCACCCAGAGGGGGTATAAATAGTACTTTTGATAAATTCACTTACGGTTGGGATATTTAAGCAATTTAATTTATGGGAAGGCTATTCTGGTGATTTGAGTATGAGAGATGTGCTTTTGGTAAATTTACAAATGAGGGGTATTTTGATTATTTTACATCACCAGTGAGGGGGTCATTTTGGAAGTATGCTTGAGTCAGTATTGAGTTTACAATATTGTAGTCTAGACTGTATTCTGATCATTTGATTGTTCCGTTTAGATTAAAGCAAAAGACTTTTTGTTAGAATAATTTAGCTTCAGATTTAGGTAAGTGTTTATGTCTGAACATTAACTTCATCAACTTGCGTTCATAAGTTTTCTTTCAATTTGCTTATGGCTATTGTCAAACTTTGAGATATCTATTGACATCAGCATGTTATTACCAAGAAAATCCTAATATTGAACCTAAATCAGTTATATAGAATTCTTATCGATGCTCGCCTCTCATTGCATGGTGAACAAATTCGATAAATGTTCGTATTTGTTCTTTCTATTTGTTTATGGCTATTCTTACACTGAGTGATAAATTGATATCAGCATATTTAGTTGTCATTGAAACCCTAATTGATATCAATGATTTGAATTTGATGCTCATTTTTTGTCGCATGACGAGGATTGAATTGCTTGTTGATTTAGTGATTTTTGTTTTTGTATATTGACCCGGGAATTTGTTCAGTGGGAAGGCATTATAAGGATGGTCTGTTCCTGCGTAATTATGTAGAGCTTGTACCTTGATGAAATGAACTAGTTAATGTACATCATGCATGTGTACTCTGTATTTTGCATTGGTTATGTGGCATTGCCTCTGCAGAGCGTCGATACCTTCTGAATATTTTTACATTGTATCTGTAATATCCTCATTTTTTCGAGCTTATTTAAAATAACCACCTGTGCTTAAAAAAAACGGACGATAATTTTGAGCAATGCTCAGATATTAGTAGAGAATGAGATATTGAAATGATTTTGGAGTAAAAATATAATTTTGAAACTTACGGGGTTATTTTGTAATTTTGGAAAACTTTGGGGACTAATTTATTATTTTTGAAAGTTATCCATTATGTTTCAAATTTTGAAAAATGGATCATAACATGACGCCACCTCCTACTTAAAATCGAAATCTGACAAAGTCCAAAATAGTAACTTCCATTATTTTTACGAGACATACGCAATGAAAAGATTTGGGAATTTTCGTTATCTGCAAGAAACGTTAAATTAGGGCATCAATTGAAAGAAATTCTCAAATTATTTGGTATAGCAAATCAAGTTATTTTAATCTAAAAATATTAGAAAAACCTTATATTACTGAGATGTTTCATTTCTAAAATTTTGTGCCACTTTGAGGTCGATAGCTATTTTTAGCAAAATCTATTTTCGAGCGCCCAGTTTGGACACCAGTTCAAGATTTTCGGATGAAAATTTCCTGAGATTCTTTTTAGCCAAAAAATGACTTTAGAATGTTTGAATAATATTTTAAAGATTTTTTCAGTGCAGGAATTCGCAAGGGCTATTTTGGTAACTTGGCACCCAAAAAGGGTATTTTAGTAATTTTACCGGTAAAAGGTATTTTTGGTAAATTCACATACAGTAAGGATATTTTAGTGATTTTACTTATGGAAAGTACGTTTTGGTAATTTAAGTATGAGAGGGGTGTTTTTAGTAGTTTTATACATAAGGGACATTTTGATGATTTTATATATTCGGTGAGGGGGTTTATTCTACGAGTATGCGTGGGTCAGTATTTAGTTTATAATATCGTAGTATAGACTGTATTCTAATCAGTTGATTGTTCCATTTAGGCTTAAGTTAAAGACTTTTTGAGTAGAAAAATTTAGCTTCGGATCCAAGTAAGGGTTTCTATCTGAACCCTGGATAAGGACTTCTGTTCGAACCCTAATTTCCATAAGTTTTGTTTGTAAGTATTCTTTTGATTTACTTATAGCTATTGTTGAACACTGAGATTTGCATTGATATCAGCATGTCATCACAAAGGAAACCCTAACATTAAACTTGAATTTATTATTTTGAAATCTTATCGATGTTCGCATGTTATTGGGTGTTGAGCAAATTCGATAACTGTTCGTATTTGTTCTTGCTTTTTGTTTGAGGCTAGTCTTGAACCCTTAATGATTAACTGATATCAGCATGTTTAAATGTCATCAAAACCATAATTGATTTCGGTTATTTCAATTCATGTTGATGCTCATTTTTATTGCATGTCAAGCATTGAATTTCTTGTTGATTCTATGATTGTTATTTTCTGTGTTGACATGGGAATCTGTTATGTGGGGAAGCGTTATAAGGGGTCTCAACCTGAGGAATTATGCAAGGCTAGTACCTTAATGAGAAGGTTTAGTTATCGTACATCATGCATATGTACACTCTCTGTTCATTGCCTAAATGGCATTGCCTCTGCCCAGGAACAATACTTTTAAATTTGCTTACATTGTATGTTCAATGATTATTTTGAAAAATGACATTCAAATAAATGTCGTGTTATCTGATTAAAGGGAATTGAGTTGAAACTCTATGATCAAACTGTTTGTGGTTGTATGAAACCCTTCCCCTATTGCCCTTTGAAGTATCTGTGTTTGTTTTGAAATCCTTTAGGAAACCATCATTGCATTTTAAAATGATGGATTCAAAAATAATCTTTTAATGATTGTTTTTGAACCTGTTGTAATCCTTAATGTTTGTTTTGATATCTATTTATGATTGATTATGATTATTTGGAAATTATCAAACTATTTACTATCATTTGAAATATTTTAAAAAATTATCATCAGATGGACTCTTGAGTCGTTTGCAATTCCTTTGGTTGTTCTTCAACGACCTTATTGACCTCTCAAAAACTCACCCCTCATTTTATTTACTTCTGTGTGTAATGATCAGCTGTAGAATGCTCGAAAGATAGGTTTAGAGTCAGTGTGAGATTCCGGAGAGCCCACCACTACTGTATAGTAAGACCCTTGCATGGGTCAGTATTGTTAACTCATTCTATGAGAACTTGAGTTTGTAAAGAACCTAAGTTTTAGTAGTTGAAGTTTAAGCAGTGCTTTTTGGAATCTTATATTTTGAAGAATTTGAGTTAATATCTAGTTAGATTCTCTGAAGTACGTGTCAGTAAACAGGGTTTGATATAATTTGATGTGAAGTGATAGGTTAACGCTCCAAGAATTTAGGGCGATGAAGCTCTGGATTTTCGAGATGTGACAGTATCTTATAATGATTGTTTTGAAAATGATTGGAAATGAATGTGTTGATATCTAATTGAAGGAGGTTGAGTTGAAACTCTTCCCCATATTCTTATCATAAAATTTATGATTATCTAAAACCTTTCTGCATATTGTCTTTGAACTGTCTGTTGTCATTTTGAAATCTTGTGGAAAATCGTCATTGTATCTTAAAATGATAGATTTAAAAAAAAGATCTTTAAATGATTCTTTGGGTTTCTAATCAAAGAGAATTGAGATAAAACTCTTCCCCATATTGTTATCAAAATGTTTGTGACTGTTTTGGAAAATTATCATCAAATTGACTCTGTAATCGTTTTGTCAATTGTTTAGTTGTTTGTTAAGTGACCTTAGAGAGCTTTTAAAAGCTCACCCTCATTTGATTCCCTTCTACAAGTTATGATCAACTATAAATTGCTTGGGGATGAGTTAGAGACTATGCGAGATTTTGGAGTATCCACCAGTATTTTGTGTAGCAAGACCCTGCGTGGGTCAGCACCTGTGAGCTTGTTATTATGTAAAGAACTTAAGTTTGAGTTTTAGAGTTTAAGTTATAGTTTTTCTTTGTAACTGTGTTTTTGGAGTAGTTTGAGTAAGTTGTAAGTTGTAGTTTCGTTTAGACTGTTTATGTTATAGAATTTGAGCTAATGTCTAACTAGAAGCTCTGAAGTTTGTGTCAGTAAATAGGGTTTTGATGTATTTGATGTGATGTGGTAGGTTAACGCTCCAGAAGTTTAGGGTGACGGAGCTCTGAATTTCTGGGTTGTTACAGTTGGTATCAGAGCAGTTCGGTCTTGTGATATTAGGAGCTTAGGTTATGATTCTATAGACACGTAACCACAGAGTATGGGTAACACGATTCTGTAGAATTATATTTCGGTTAATGATAGTGGGGTAGGATCATGGTAGAGTTAAGAAGTCTGCCTTTAACATGTAATTGTACTGCTCTTTAGACACATGTTATTTTAACTCCGATAATTTTTTTTTTGTACCAGTATTGTTCGCACTCGTAGCACTTAGAGGGCCAGGGGGTCTTTGATAGAGAGCTACCTCTACCCCATAGGGGGAACAATAACAGAATGCAGAACCAATGGCTATACTATTATACATTAAGAATTAGATTCTGACCTTCATGACACAATTTGACTAACCAGTAGCAAGGAGTACATAATGGTTCAACCACAGCCACAACTTGACAAAGAGAGTGCCTTGGGTGAATTGAACAAACAAAATGCGACTAGATTTAGTGGGTCATTAAACCCTATGGAGGAAGAGAACTGGATAAACAAAATGGAGAAAAAATTTTGAGCCATTCAGTGCAACAAATGCTTGAATTTACTATCTATAAGCTGAGAGGTGAGGCCGATCAGTGGTGGAAAGTGGTAAAGAGGAGTTTGACTTGTCAACAGTTGAATGAGATACTTGGGAACAATTTAGGGAATTGTTCTTCAATCGGTATTTTTTGACGAGTTATCGTGAATAGATTTTGAAAGAATTTTTCACCGTGATGGAAGCAGATCAAGAATTAGTAGACAAGTTTGAGATAAGGTTTTCTTGTCTCTCTAGATTTGTAATAAGGATGTTCCCAACATAAGGAGATAGTGTTGGAAGTTTGAGTGAAGCCTTAGGCTTTAATTAAGAGACATGGTGATTTCTGCTCAATTGACGAGCTATATGGAATGTGTAGACTTGGCACATGCTTTGGACCAGTCCAAGTTTGACCGTAGAAGGAAGAATGAGCTAAGGCAGGGTGGACAGAAGAGATATAGGCAAGAGGTTTCCCAGACAGATTTAGAGGGGTTGACAAGCGTCAGTAGTTTGCACAGTCGACACAGCAAGGTACCTAAGGTCAGAGGATGGGGCAGAATTAAGGACTTGGGCCTATTTCGACTCAATGCTTTAGACCTGGGTAGAGTTCTGGAATTCGATCAGGGCATGATATGAGATTTGGAAGAGTGTCGAGCGTAGGCGCTAGATCAACTCAGAGTACTAGATTTGGACCATCGCAGAGCTCTGGAGTTGGACATACATAAAATACTGGTCAGGGTGAAGGGTCAATTTTTTCATCCATCCCATGAGTCATGTGTGGGAGAATTCATGGTGATAAGTCATGCTACAGAGTTACCAAAAAATGTTTTGGGTGTGGAAGTGTAGAACATCATGTCCGAGATTGTCCATTTGCTAAAGATAATCAGTCAACTTTTCATCATGCACCTATAAGTAGTGCATCAACAAACATTGTTCTTTATGACAGAGGGCGATAGAATTAGCAAGGCCAGACTCAGTAATCTCAGTCTCTACAGGGGTAGAGGCCTAAAACATATGCTAGACTTTATTCTAATTCTGCTCAAGATGCCGCAGCATGTAATGACGTGGTGTCAGGTTCACTACTGGTTAATTTATTATATGCTTGTAAATTTCTTGATCCTGGAATGTCAATTATTTTGTACCCTTTACTTTCACATGACGGTTGAGGGTGAAAACACATCATTTAGAAACTAATCTTGCGATAGGCACTCTATTGGGAGAGTCTTTGACTGATTTTACTGTTCTCTGTGACTATATAGATCTTTCTAGAGATCACATCCCATTTGCTGTTAGAGACTTGGATATCATATTAGATATGGGTAGGTTATCCTCCAATCACGCATCCATGAATTTTCATGAAAAGCCTTACTAGAGTTTGAAAGTTCGTGAGGTATGAGTAGTAGTTAAGTTAGTGATTTGATTAGGAGTGAGAATGGTGCCTTTTGGGAAATGAATGGTGTTATATCTGAAAATTGGTTTGAGAGTACGATAAGAAGTGTCGGATCCTACTTTGTCATCTCGTTCATTCCATTGTATACTGAATTCAATTGCGGCTTAATCAGATGCTAACTTTCTCTGAGATGTCAGAAAAGATGTCGTTCTCATTGAGTTGTCTTATCTATTTTCTAGGATATTTATCTCCTTCTTTCAAATCTATTTGAACTTGGTGGGATACTAGCGGACCTATTGGCCATGGAAAAACTACAAATCCTATTAAGCTACGAATTCTATTAAAGGACCAATAACCCCTACTAATTGTATTTACTTCGAGTCATTGGGTTGACTTTGCTTCGTCATACCTACATCATTATTTCTGTACTTGTCACCTTTGTAGAATGTCGTATATTTGTGTTGTGAATTTTGAGAGCCAATAGATATGATTTCGTTAGAGACTTTAATGTTTTGATCGTCCAGTTATGATTATTGTTATTATTTGTTCCCTAAATGCTTCATTGAGATAATTGTGTGTTGTGATTGTTATTCATATTTAAGCAGATTATCAGAACTTTATTATGTTCTTTTCTCAAATGATTTTGAAATTGACAATATGTTGTTTATGTGTACTTTTACCTAATTTAGGAATTGCATAGTTTCATTTGCCCCAAAATGAGATTATATAGATTCCTAAGCCTTAGATAATATGTTATTGAGAGTAGACTTTGAGAACATGGATTAGATATTGACAATTTATGTGGTGTTTTGATATAAGGTTAAGAATTAGATGATCATGCAATAGTAGACCCTATTTTACTCGCCTTTAGAACTGAAAGATTTTAAACGTTTACCCAAAGTAGATGATCGAAGGATATGACTTTAAATTTTTGGTAAGTAATGTGATTGTGAATTATAAGCAAGGTGATAACTTATAGCTTTAAACTTTAGTGGAGGTGCGATACATGCATGTGCAGAACCATAATTTTGTGCCATTTTAAAGTAAAACATTTCTCTGTGATGAATTCGGTAACAGTTTGGACTCTTTGGTTTGAGATATCAGAGTCCGCAACAAAAACTTAGTGGTTATAGTTCTTTCTTCTTTGTCTTTTGTAATTTGTAAATGCTTATAGCAACTGGTTATCCATATCAGTGTTTGTAGAGCACACGTGATAACTTGATAGGTTTGAGCTTAGCGTTACGATTTGAAATTAAATAGTTACATTCGATTATTCGTGGGACGTGCATTTGGATAAGAAGGTAGACGTTATAAGTAATAGGAAATCTGAGATCAAATTTTGAAGACGAAAGATTTACAAGGTGGGGAGAATGTAATGTCCCGTACATTTTCAAATTGTTTAAAATAATCATATGTATTTCAAAAAATAAAAGGACGATAATTTTGAACCATGCTCGGGGATTAGTAGAGAATGAAATGTTAAACTAATTTTGGGATCAACATCTAATTTTGAAAATTTTTGGTGTCATTTTGTAAATATGAAAAACTTTGGGATTATTTTTGCAATTTTGAAAGTTAGGCATTATGTGTCAAGATTTTAGAAACCATGTTATATATAATTATCGCATCTCTTATTTTGTTTGGTAACTAACCTAATTTTAATATAAAATTTTATAAAGGAAATTAAAGAAAAGAAAAAAGAAAATGGAACCAAGAAATAGACTACAACAACTCAGAAAAAGAAGAGAAAAAAAATAGTGGAGAAAGGAAGGAAAAAAGAGAGAGAATTAGAAGGAGAAATTGGAGGGATTTGAAGGTAATCTTCTTCTTCACTTTGGGTAATCCTAGTGTGCGTTTTAGTGTGTATCTCCCTCTGTGTGCACGTTTGTGTGTGCGTGCGCGCTCTGTGTGTGCACTCGAGAAAGAGGGGAAGGGGAGCGGGAGCAGCCATGGGGCTGTTTGTGTGTGGGTATGTGTGTGTGTGTGTGTGTGTGTGGGTAAATTAATGGTACAAGATTGTGTATGCATGAGGTGGGTATTATGTGTGTTTTCATGAGAATCTTTGTGTGTTTTACTGCATGTTTGTAATGCATGTGTGGGTGTGTTTTCAAGTTATTTGGGGTGTCTTCAGTGTGTGTGAGAAACGTGCGTGTTGGTGATTTGTAGTGTGTGAGGGAGTGTAATGCAAGGGGAATGATGTGTGTGTGTGTGTGTGTGTGTGTGTGTTTAGTGAAAATAGTGCAGGTGAGTGAAGTTATGAAGTGTTGTGCGTGTGGATAATGGGTGAGGCGTTGTGCCACTGTGCGTGGGTGAAGGTGAAGTGAGTGGGTGTTGGGAGGAAGGAGAAGATGTGCATAAAGTGTCGCTAAAAAAACTGTTAAGTCCCAGCAGCCCCATGTCCGAATTTTTAAGGCCATTTATGAGCATATTTTGGCAAAGTTGAAAATAGTGACCCTATTTTTTTTTACAAGATGTATGCTGTGGAATTTTTTTGAGAATTTTCTATGTTCGCGAAGGATGCTAAGTTAGGATATCATAGAAAAAGAGTTCCCCAAATATTTAATATAGCAAATAAGTTATTTCAATCTAAAAGTATTAAAAAAACTTATATTACTGAGATTATGCATGAGTCGGTATTGAGTTTATAATATCGTAGTATAGACTGTATTCTGATCATTTTATTATTTTGTTTAAGCTAGAGCAAAAGACTTTCTAGTTAGATTAATTTAGCTTCGAATTAAGGTAAGGGTCTCTATCCGAACCTTAAGTTCATCAATTTGCCTTCATAAGAATTCTTTCGATTTGCTTATGGTTGTTGTCAAACTCTGATATATGCATTGATACCAGCATATTATTTTCAAGGAAACTTTAATATTGAACATGAATCGGTTATTTTGAACTCTTATCGATGCTTGCCTTTTGTTCCATGCTAAGCAAATTCGATGACTGTTTGTATTTGTTCTTTATATTTGTTTGTGGCTATTCTTAAACAATAAGTGACGAATTGATATTAATATATTTAATTGTCATTGAAACCCTAATTGATATCAATTATTTGAATTTAATGCTCATTTTTTTTTATTGTCTGTCGAGCAATGAATTACTTGTTGATTTAGCTATTGTTGTTTTTGTATATTGACATGGAATCTGTTCTGCATGGAAACATTATAAGGATGTTCGTTTCGGAATAATTATAGTACCATGATCAAAAGAACTAGTAATTATACATCATGCATGTGTAACATGTATTGTGCATTGATTGTATGGCATTGCCTTTGCCCAGGGTCAATATCTTCTGAATTTGTTTACATTATAGCTTAAAGTGATTGTTTTGAAAATATTGGAAATTAATGTCTTGATAACTGATTGAAGGCGATTGAGTTAAAACTCTTCCCCATATTGTTATCAAACTGTTTGTGATTATCTGAAACCCTTCCCCATATTGTCTTTGAACTGTATGTACTCGTTTTGAAATCCTTTGGAAAATTGTCATTGTATCTTCAAATGATTGTTTTGGTTTCTAATCGAAGAGAATTGAGGTGAAACTCTTCCCTATATTGTTATCAAAGTGTTTGTGATTGTTTGAAATGCTTTGAAAAATTATCATCAAATTGACTCTGCAATCATTTTGTAAATCGTTTGGTTGTTCCTTGAGCAACCTTACTGAACCCTCAAAAGCTAACCCTCGTTGAATCCCTTATGCATGTTATGATCAGTTGTAGATTGCTAAGTGATTGGTCAGATATTGTATGAGATTCTTGAGTGTCCACCAGTATTTTGTGTAGTAGGACCCCTGCGTGGGTCAGCACTATTAGGTTGTCGTTCTGTAAAGAACTTAAGTTTGAGTTTTGTAGTTTAAGTAAAGTTTTTTTTATAACTATGTATTTGGAGTAGTTTAAGTTAGTTGTAGTATTGTTTAGACTGTGTATCTCGGAGAACTTGAGCTAATGTCTAGTTAGAAGCTCTGAAGTTTGTATCAGTAAATAGGGTTGGATGTGATTTGATGTGATGCTGTGGGTTAATGCTAGGGAAGTTTGGGGCGACGAAGCTCTAGATTTCCCGGTCGTTAGTTTACAAGTCGAAAAGTATTAAAATCAAAATAGGGCAACCTGTCTGGTTTTTTAACTAACCAAGCATTTTTTTAAATTGATTTTGGCATCTAATGGTCTATTTTTCTTACCAACCATCCAGTTTTCTGAAGAGAATTCAATTTTCTTTGAACTAACTGGCGGATTTTTTTATTTAAAATTTGATTTTGCTTTTGACCAACCGTTCGGTTTTACATTAGTTTTAAATTTAGGTTCTGAGCAACCAGTCGGTTCTCCTCGAGAAATATTTTTGGCCACTGCCTAACAAGCTGGTTTGTCAGTCTTTGTTAAATTTTGTAGGTTTTAGGCCAAACGCTGTACTTGTCAATCATCAATTCTCAAGCTCAAGTTTTGCATTCAGTTTGATCCTATCCTCCTTTTTTATATGCATGTGTGTGAGCACATACATATAAGACACATTAACATAGGAATTAACTAGAGTAGTCATTAACTTAAAACACAGAAAAAAAAAATGTTTGGCTACGTCCATATTTGAAATCTAGTCCCTAAAGGACTCTAACTAATGTTCCAATGGCTAGACCTAAGATCTAAACAACAACAATCATCCTCACATCCTCCTCCAAGACCTCCTGGGGCTGGGCACCTTTTCTTGGTTGGACTCCAAAGCCTCATGGGTTTCTTCCTCGGCTTCCTCGCTAGGCTCCTCCTCAGCCTGGGCCTCAGCTTCCTCCTTCTCCATTTTTCGTCATCACCCCCTGCATAGTTCTCTTCCTCGATAACTCAGGAAGACTTTTGCGCTGGAGTGATGGAGAGGATGGAGCCTTCCTTTTGCTTTTCCTTGCCACATCCTTGCCCTTGGATGGAAGCCGACACTGCGGGTCGCAGCAACACTCTTCACACATTTGCCCTTGGGAACAACTGAGGTCACCCTAAGGGTAATAGTAGTAGCAAGGACAGGGGCTAGGGGCTCCATGGAGCTCAGCCAACCTCTTAATCCACCTTAGCAAGGTGGCATCAAGGGAGTGGGAGTAGGCATCTCCGTAGCCTCCTTCGAGGGTCCATAGACCGAAAACATGTCCTGATAGCTAGACACTATGCCCTTGAGGCTATGGATCATCCTGTAAGAATCCATGAGTAAGGAACATGGGACCTATATCAGGAAAAAATAGAAGGTCAAAATCTCACATGAAAGGGAAAGATAATAAAATAAAGTCAAGTCTAGAGATTACCGTATTGACTTGAGCCAACTCTTTAAACCCAAAGACCTCAAAGTCTTTTTCCAATCACCGAATGGGCAGATCGGCACCGTCCATCGAGGGAATGGAAGACCCTCAGCCACATCATCTTCTTTCTTCCCTTGTTTTTCTTGTCCACGCTGCCCTCTCCATCTGTATCTTCTTCAACCATTCTAAATTAAGGGAAGGCGCCTAATCTTCCCGCATGAATTTCTCGTAGCTCTGAGGATCATTCGGCCATTATTGGGAGGATACCAGAATCCCCCTAAGCAAGCTTTGCTTTAGTCCCTTATCCATCTTTCTCGTGTGGTACATCTCCTCAGGATGGGCAGCCAAAATCCTAAAGCCCATAGCCTTCAGGTGGTGCTAAGGAAGCACCATATCTCGAAGATAGAACTCCTCTTGCAAGGATCCCATTGATATATTTTGGCACTGAGTGAGGGCCAAATCCTTAGCATAGTCTCCCACCTTAATCCACCACATGGACAGAGATTCTTGAGATGAAAAGGAGAGAAAAAGTGAGAATGCAATAAGCATGCTCAGAAGAAGTGCAAAATCAAGTAAGTTGCTTACCAGGAATTTTCTCAACCCGTTGAAGTTGTCTTGGAGTACGAACTCTGAGATCCTAGCCCGTTAATCCCTATAGTTCCATTGAGTCATCACCGATAAAGTGTCAACCATATGTGCCTCCCCTATGGGAGGAGCGGAAGAACCTAGAACCTCAAAATCCTAAATCTGTGAGAGTAAACAAGTCACCGCTCTCTCAACCCGTTGAAGCTATCTCAATTTATGAACTCTAGGATCCCAGCCTGTTCATCCCTATAGTTTTATTTCCAGTAAAGTCTCAGGTGTATGCACCTCCCCAAGGCAAGGAGCCAAGAATCCAGAACCTCAAAAGCCCAAATCTGTGAGACTAAACAAGTCACATGTGAGAATATGTCTAGAATAAGCATGGAATTATTAGAAAATAATCAGAAGGCTTAGACATACCTCCTAAACATCACAAAATCCCATGAAGCTAACGGATTTTTTCAGACACAGCACCCGTCGGCCGGTACAGATAAGCCAGAGCAGGAGTACCCCACTTGTACTCTCCAATCTCATGATCACATCAAGAGCCCGAAGGCACCACAGTTGACGGATTCATCCCATTGCTAAATAAGGTTTCCCCTAGAGCGTTAGAGCAAAAATCCTGAATGAACTAATCAACAATTGTGACTCCACCCCCTCTAGATTCATGTGCTTATAGTGAGCACCGATGGTACCCAAGAGTATCAGACCACCCTTCTTGTAGGATGGCTCTTAGCTGAGCAAACGGACCACAAGGTCATGATCTTTATAAAAAATCATGGGCCTCCCTGGAGACTAAACACCGGTGATGTTCCCGAATGGCATATAAAAAGTTTTGGTGGTAGCCCACCAATGCTCGGAAAGACACAAGATGTGTTCCTTACTTCGGGTTAAAACATGGAACCTATCCAAGAAGGAGCAAAAGACCGTAACAGCTACTTTATTTTTCACATGAGGGGGGATTTTTGTCCATAGTCTCTCACAAGATTAAGGCACCCCTAGATCGCATGTTCGCTGGTAGGGGTTTCAAATTTCACAAAATAAGGAAGAAAAATTAAGAAACTGTCTAGGTTCACGAAGGAATTGCATGAAAAACCTAATTTTCTGGACGTACCATGCATGGGCATGGTCAGTGGGTGAAGCAAGATGAAATAGTGTGTAAAAAGGAAAAAAACTGATAAACATACATGTTCCACAAAGTAAGGAGCGCTTAGATGAGTGCTTTGCTCCGAGGTGAGCAGAGATCGATCATTGGCTTTGTTCTTAGGCCAAAATCAGGTGGTTTTCCCGATTTAGGGTCCCCCTTCATGGCCCTTGCAACTTCACTCATATTCTTCCATGACTTTGTGAAATTAAGAGAAATTGGGAGTTGCATGGTTGTATTTATAGGTTAGGAATGAGATTAAGGCTAGAATATACGACCTAGGACTCCTAGAGAAAGGAAATCTGAAGGAGATTAGGTTGAATTGAATTGGAAATGTTTGACAAAACCCCTAAATTCACGCACAAAACTGGGTGGCAAAACCGGCCAGTTTTGTCATTTAAGCTGATTAATGCAATTGACCAACCGACCGATTTTCGACTCTTCAATTTTTGAAAGTCCCAAAGTCATGACTAACTGGTCGTTTTCATGCCAAATTTTTACCAAATTTTAAAACCTCCTGACTAATTGGCCGGTTTTCGATCAAAAATTTTAAATTCCAAAAATTTACCTCGGTTCTGATCAACCGGCCAATTTTTGAATCTCTTTTTCCAACATATATATATATATATATATATATATATAGAATTTTTTCTTTCTAGAGAATACATGCTTGTTTGCCTATATGTTTGTACCATCAGTATAATTTGCATTCCACATGATGCATGTTTATCCAGCATTTGAGTGCCCGCGTGCCTGCTTATTCATGTCCAACATCCTATCTAGGGGTTGGTTTGTGACCCCAATTTCTTAGAATCTAGTGCTCTGTTCATCAACTCTTATATGGTGTAAGATCAACAAAAGCTTCCGCGCTTCTTACCACCCGCAACAGCATCCTTATATCCAGTGAAATGATTTTTTCATAATCAAAGATCAACAGCTTTACCACCCGCAACAGCATCCTTATATCCAGTGAAATGATTTTTTCATAATCAAATATCAACCGCTTTACAGCGTTGTTGGTGCCCTTTCGTGGTTAACTTTTGTTTTGTTCGTCGACCCTTTTGAATCGATTCGATAGCTCTGGTAACTTTCAAAGTTATTTCTTTTTTATCCGTTAACCCTTTTAAATCGATTCAGGGGCTCTGGTAACGGTCAACATCATGTTCATCTTTTATGTCGACCCTTTCAAACGATTTGGGGGTTCCGACAACATACAAGATTCTCTAACATGTATAGATGACTCTTTCTATCGATTTGAGGGCTCCAGTATCTAGAGGTCACTTCTATCTATCGACCATTAAAATCGATTTAGTGGCCTCTGTAACAGATAATTACTTTTGCAATATGTCGTTCATCGACCCTTTCGAAATGATTCGAGGGCTCCGGTAACCAACGAAATTGTTATTTCTTTTATAAGTCTAGACGACCCTTTCAAATTGATTTGGGGGCTCCGACATCTAGACATAAGTTTTGTCTGTCGACCGTTCGAATCGATCGGTGACTCTGATATCAGGCAAAATTTTCTCTGCTAAATTGTTTGACGACTAACCGTTATTATTGTTGACTTCGGCTTCGAACAATAAATGTATTTTATCGAACTACGCTGGTCTAATTTCTTCTGAGGGGATAAGTTGGAAGCCTTTTGTTGGTCCGGCCTTATGTATGTGTGTGTCTTGTGAGTTTGTATTTGAGTCTCGTAGACTTTTCCGGTGTTTCTACTACAAAAATGTATAGTCCTTTGTTTTTGGTAATGTTTGCCCGCGAGCGCACTCCATCCCCCAGGGGTTCTATAGACACCTTATTTTTGTAGGTATTTTAACTAATTAAATAACATACTTTCTTATTAATTAGAGTGCATTATTAAGTATAGACTTAGTAATGTGATTTACTTAATTAATTCAGTCCAATTCTATTTAATTAGTTCAGTCTGGTCCAGTTTAATTGTCTAAGTCTGATCATTTGTATGTCTAGTACAAGTTCAGTCCAGTTCAGCTGCGTCACTCCAATCTAGTTAGGTCAAGTCCAGTCCAAGGTTTAGATTATTCTTATTAATGTAATTTGTCTAGATAACTTTGGAGAAATGATCCATGATTTATCCTATATATAAAGATCAAATCAATTCTTTTTTTGTAAGGAAATGACTTATTCCGAATCTGATACATCCCATTTGCAATTTTAGAGATAATTACCAAAAATAGGGGCCGAAATTCGAGAAAAATCATTTCAATTAATGGAGTGAATCGGCCATTAGTTATTTATGTCTAGCCATACAGATTGACATTGTTAATCTTACCAGGTTTTGCGACCCTGAGACCATAAAAAGGGGTCTTGGCCTTCTTTAAGGGAGAAGCTTATTCTCTTTAGAGCTTGCATGCGATTTCTTTGTGAAGCGATATATTATCTCTCTCGAGAATCTTAGCCATCCAAACTACTCTAAAAATGTTGCTTTGTTCTTTACGTCGTGGATTCTACAGAGAACGTTGAGTCGTCAAGATAAGCTACATCACGAGGTAATCTTTACTAGCTTTCTTGGGATGTAGAGAACATATAAATTGTCTCCCGTCCGCGTAATTGTATTTCATTTCAAAAACAACAAAAAGAGTCTTTTTCAATTCTTATTTAAGTCTAAGCATCAAAATATAGACTACTCCCCGTAGGATTAGTGTCAAATTATGGTGGTTTTGATTCCGATTAGTCTGATGAGATACGTAGGCCATTTGACCCCTGGTGTCAATTTCAAGCCAAAATCTAAAAATTAACTTAGGGTGAATCTTACTGTATTTTACATGCTATGTATTCTTAAGACCAATAATAAGTAGAAATGAAGTATAGACTGAGAGGGCATGACGGGTGCCTAACACCTTTCTGCTGCATGACTTAGTTCCCGGAATCATCTCTTGGTTTTGACAGACTATTTTTTTTTGGGACACTTTAGAGTCATTCTTAGGCTTTTCTTAACATTTAATGATATAAGATGGCGACTCCATTCAGAAATTCCTTTCGCAGATTTTTTTTCGAGGCGGTGCACCATAATGAGTTACACCAAGTCCAAATCGGTCTAAAACCTTAAGCCGCGAGTCTTTGGTCCTTGTTATATATATCGAACTCTCTCACAGTTCTTAATTTTTTTGAACGTCAAATGGGCAACGCCACACCTTATCATAACGACCTGATTATCGATCATGGGCCACTGGTTATTCATTATTACGATAACCAAGAACCCTTTCAGCATAGGAAATTTCTTTGCTGCTACCAGGTTGTAGGAAGATATGACAACCCCTTGTGTAGCAAGAAGTAATTGTCGCTAAATTTTATAATAGTTTTTACACTGACACTCTCAACAATAATTCTTAGTAGTATCCTTTTAACGTTACTAAACAAGAGTCATTAAAAGATTTAACGGTAATTAATTATCGCTATACAAAATTTATAGGAATCTTACTAAAGCTTGGATAGCAGCCAAAATTTTCCTATAACATATGACAGCAACTTACGAATAGAAGTATTATACCTAAGAGTCGCTCTGGGCTGGTTGGTTGGGCCACTAAAATTTGCTCTTCAGAAATTCCAAAAATCCAAGATGAGAAGAAATAATGATTAAGGATCTAGTCAATGACACTAACCAGAGAAAGTAGCTAGGTCACATGCGTGTGACAAAGATGGAGGGAGTATACACCCAAATTCCAAGATGGAGGGAGTGTACACCCAAATTCCCTCCAGCTCATACAAGTACGAAATGGGACACACGAAAACAAGATCGACAAGTACACGAAATGAGTTAGCTCTTCCAACTCGTCGAGAGAATATTTAGTAACGTGTACTTTGTGGTTTGGAATGTGAAAAAGGGCGTACATCTAGTGTGAATTTCTTTTTTCCGAGTACATGGTCATGGCCAGCTCGACAGCTCATTGAATTGATGAGTACAGTACTGCATGAGTACTCTGCAATTTGCACGGAAGATGAGGTAGTGAAACTTAATAACCTTTTGGTATGTTTGGTCATGGAAACATTTCAACCACATTTTATCCATGAAATAGAGTTTCACCGAATTGTAAGGTAGGATTCCACCGAAAATTCACGTTGGAATCCTAGCACGACAGCACCAACTTTGCTTTCATGGATTTCGTCACCCAAACTGCTTTAGTGCTCGTAAAGAGCATTCATCTGGATTATCTAATCATCCACAGATTAATTACACTTGTATATTTCCTTGATTCTGTACCATAAAGAGAGATCCTAATCTCGGGTTTAATAAACTATCCAACAGTCTATTTGATACTATATTGGACATACAAAGCAAGCATCATATTGTACACATAGAAACTCCCTTGGGCCCGCCATAGTACCGTTTTACTTGACTAAAAGATGTGGTTAATTTCAGGTTATATTCCAATAGTGTCACGAATAAGCCATTTTTAAAGAAAGGGTGTCCACTCCTCATACCACTCACTCCTCCCAACTACCACTTTAAAAACCCTACTTGCATCATGCAGCACTAAACTGTAACATCATCTCCACTTCCCGAAGGAACAGAAAATAGAAACAACTCGATAAATTACAATTTGCGACCTTGGATATATGCTTGCTTTCACCTTTGGCAATTACTTCCAACAATAATCACTGGCTATATATGAATGCCGGAAAGTCACTTTTGGGGGCACTTCTTTTGCCAATTGCAGCTTAAGTCGCACCTTTAGCAACCTTTTTACACCTCTAAGAAAAACTTGAATCCAGAAGTAGGAAATTTGCTATGGGATGGTGTCGCCAATGGTTGGTGATCCATTAACACGCGTACATGGCTATCAGGTAGGATACCAAAGTGTCACTGTTGGTAAAGCTTTAAGGTTAAATTGACTAAGAAAACAGTGTGTTCCGGTCAAAAGTGACGCAAGGTGTAAACCCAAGGGGTACAAAATGTATTTGATGAATAAAAATGATTCTCCAGCACTTATCTGCACTCGACCCTTGTAAATAAATAATGCTTGTGGAGATTCTTTTTACTTGGAAAAAGAATGGGCACCTTTTTTGTTTTAGTGGACAAGTGAATCTAAAGAAGAATCACAGTCCTTTTTTGTGCTTACTACGCGTATAAAAAGGCCATTTCAGATGCTAAACGTACTCACAAGTACATCTTCGTGTCTGCAAAAAGGAAGTAGAGTACTTAGAGTCGGTCAGAGACATGGAAGCCCAAAAGACATGGGGAAAGTTGAGCCTAGTGTTAACCATAATGAAACCTTACATTGCTATGGTTGCCCTGCAATTTGGATATGCAGGCATGTACATCATTACTATGGTTTCTTTTAACCGGGGCATGAGTCACTGGGTACTTGTGGTCTACCGTCATTTAGCTGCCACCCTTGTTATTGTACCTTTTGCGCTTACACTCGAAAGGTTAGCCCTCACCGTCTTCTTCTCCTCTCTCTCTCTCTCTCTCTCTCTCTCTCTCTCTCTCTCTCTCTTTCTCACACACACACACACTCTCACACTCTCTCTCTCTCACACACACAGATAAAATAAAACCATCTGTTGTTTTTTCTTCTTTCAGGAAGATAAGGCCAAAGCTGACAATATCGGTGATGTGGAAAATACTGGTGCTTGGTTTACTCGAGTAATGCTCATAAAAAGACCTTAGTTTATTTCTGCATGCATGCATGTCCATATATGATAGGATCCATCGTATACCTTGCTCTCAATTTATTTGAGATTTCCCTTTTCTGGGGTAATTGGCAATCGAAACAGCCGGATATATTGTTTTTGAGGTGATTGGAAGAATTATTTGAAATCAATAAAAAAATGAGCTAAAACTTTTCTCTTTAATGGTTGCGCAGACCGCCCCCTCCAAGCAAAACCCGATCTACCATTTAAATAAAAACGTAAAGTGCTGTTCTTCATAAAGATGATACTTATTGTGTTTGGCTGTTGATTATCAGGCCAGTGATTGATCAGAACTTGTACTACGTTGGGATGAAATACACTTCTGCAACATTTGCAGCTGCTACTGCCAATGTCCTCCCAGCTCTCACCTTTATAATGGCAATAATCTTCAGGTAATTAAAATCACTGAAATTAGCTCAAATCATCATAAGATCAATTGGAACTCTGCATTTTCATTTTCTTAAATGCTACTGATTTATTATATTTTCTTAATTCGGAAAATCAGTGTTTTAAATTTTTATTAGTGATCCATGTTATGGTAGAGCGAACAAAAACAAGAAAGCAACCAAGAAATTAAAACAAAAAATTTGTCACTACAAACCTACCTGTTAGTGGCTGTACTCAGTAGTATCTAACAATTAAAGGATACATAAAAATTTCTCGTTTTAGGTGTTTACATGTTGAAGCTAAAGCGTATGTGTATGAATGAATTATTGCAATTTTTCATCAGAAGAACTTCTATTTCCTTTGTGCTTATCTTCATTAAAATCATTATGATCAATGTTGAGCTAAGGTTGCATCAGTAGAATGTTATGTAAAACAAGCAACACCGAAGTAACGGAAATAGCCATTACTGTAACCGCATATGGCATGGAGCTTCTAACAATGTTAGTGTGACTAGAAATCCAACTTTTTTGCCTTTTTGATGGTGTGACAAAAAGAAAACCTTGTAATTTTTTTGTACTTCTTCTGATAGGCGAATGTGCCTTTTGGTCCTAAGCAGCTGTCTTTTTTTAAAACTCATCAGGATGGAGAAAATAAAAATTAGGCAGATACATAGCCAGGCAAAAGTCATTGGAACTGTAATTACAGTAACGGGAGCTATGGTGATGACATTATACAAAGGCCCCATTGTCGATATACTGTGGTACTCGCCTGGAAGTAGCCACCATGCCACCACCACTTCTAATGATGCCAAACACCATTGGGTCGCCGGGACACTAATGCTTCTTGGCCGCACACTCGGTTGGTCTGCTTTCTTCATTTTGCAGGTGAGTGTTTAGAAAATTCAGTACGTATAGAATTCATATTAATTCAAGGCAACTCATTTCCCCAAAAAGAGTAAACTTTTTTAGAAAACAATAACTGATTGATGATATTTCTCATTTCATATTTTATCTTTACTTCTATTTATGCAACAAAAACACGAACACCACACAAGGAATGAAGAGATGTTTATACTCGTATCCTTCATATGCTGAATAAAAAATTAAGTTTCCTTTCAAGGGATGGACTATCTTGTAAATGACGTTCTCCCACTGTAATCCAAGCAAGCACTTATAAAAATGTTTGGACCATAATGTTTTACACAAGCTGAGATTCAGCTTTCGGCAGTTTTGGACTTTTGAAATGTGCAAATACTTAAATACTTACTATATATGAAACGTGCAAATACTTTTGAACGCTTGTTTAATACTTACTAGGGTTACCATGTTTCTGGTTCAGTCAATTACTGTGAAGGAATACCCGGCAGAGTTCTCTCTCACAAGCTTGATATGCTTTACCGGTACGGTGGGAGGAGCTGTGGTGGCGGTTATTATGGAACACGATGTGGGTGCTTGGGCAGTTGGATTCGACTCGAAGCTCTTTGCTGCGGTTTATTCTGTGAGTAGCGTGCATTCCTTTGTGCAATGGATGACCTACTTGCAGATGTTGAATTATCTGAACAACATTCCTTTGTGCAATGGATGACCTATTTGCAGATGTTGAATTATCTGAACAAAACCAGTAGAAAAGCCTGAAAGTGAAGACATCTAGTTTTCGCTTGAACATGACACCAAGTGCAATGGATATAACCCTAGTCTACTAGATCTTAGCCTTTTAGCGCAAATGTTAGGATCCCATCCCAATTTTACGTGGAGAAACATTTCCCTCATATCTATTCCAGGAAAACGTACATGTTGAGGGTAACCTGCAAGTTACCATCCCTAACGCAAACAAAAAACTTGATGATTCAGAAGGAAAGGTCTGGTTGTGAAAGGGAAATACAAGACGTACACAAGTATAGCTTGTTCCTTACCATACTTCGTGGCCTAAAACTTCCTATGTACGTTAAAACGAAACTTTGATCCTCGAATAACACTTGCCTTGTACCACTCATTTCTTACAATAAATATTGGTTTGTAACGTCACCATCCCTCATCGTAGTAGTAAGCATCAACTGTTATGTCTGTCCAGTGACAGTCACTCACTAAATGAAACTTAACTATAACACACAATACTCGGTCACTTGTATTGATGGTAGCATTATAGCTAGCCTGACTAATTTAATTGCTAACTTGATCAACATGATGATTAGGGGGTGGTTTGCTCTGGAATCGCATATTATATGCAAGGTTTTGTGAGCAAGGAAAGAGGTCCCGTGTTTGTGACAGCATTCAGTCCTCTCTGCATTATCATCACTGCTGTTCTTGGTGCCACTGTGTTAGGCGAGCAAATCCACCTCGGAAGGTACTTACATTGCTAAGATTTCCTATTATTTACGATCTTTTCATAGCATATATTGTGGAAACAAAAACTTTTCATCAATCCTTTAATTTCAAGTCACCAAAATGTTTTATGACCACAAGCTTTGTGTAAGCTACAATTTGTTGCAATGGCAAAATACTCACTTATGGTAACAGTGCTAAAGACGATTCGTCACTGAAAAAGGTTTCTCTTTTATAATAATTATTATTATCATTATTTTTTGGCAAAGAGTTGTTCTTGACGCACAAACTTCATTGTTGCTCGCACATAAATTCTTCCTGAGTTTAATAACAAAAAAATTACGACAAAGTTTAATTTGCATGGTCTCACCTAATTAAGCACTTGAGATTGTGCTTTTTCCCTAAACATATACTTACAAAAGTTCATTTTTCTTGTTTAAAATGGTGTCAGTTTGATTGGAGCAATTGTCATAGCAATTGGTCTTTACTCTGTGGTGTGGGGAAAAGCTAAAGACCGTGCAAGTGATAAAGGTAAAGCTCAAGAATTGCCACTAGTGGTCAGCACCAAATCAAGCATTGTTGATGATATCATTGTTGGTGAAACTGGGGATAAGTTGAACATTACAGTAAAAAATCCTCTATGATTACCTGAGTGCCATGAAACAGACTGAACAATTTTATCTGTCCTTTTTTTTTGGGGGTACGATGCTCTGCCACGAAAATGTTGCCCAACTTTTTGATATGTCACTGAGTAATTTCCGATAAATCTGGTTTTTACTCTCTCTGTCTCGGTGTGTGTGTGTGTGTGTATATGTTCCATCTTTATTCTTTACACAACTAGTTTGGATCTCGTGCGTTGCACACGTGCCCATCAAATAAGAACTCTGGATTGCTCGCTAAGAAATGTTACATAAATAGTAAATCATATATACACCAAAATTCCTTAATCAACTTTTAATTTTGCAAGTTCAAACGATACTTTAACCTCGGAAAAACACCATACTTGATCACAAAGAAATCGTGAAATATACTAATGACTCTGAAAACCTGTTATAACTCCGACACCAATCACAAAATAGAGGCATGCACAACACAAAAACAATCCAAAACAGTCAGGAGAATGGGAAAAAAATGGGAATCCATGTTACATGGTATATTGATATATTAATTAATAAAAGTGTGAAACCTTGGATGTCGAAACCAAAAAAGCAGATTACACATATCACGCAACAAAGGAGGGGACTTGAACCCCCAAATTTAATAAAAGTAAAGGAAGAGGAAGGAAAAAAAAATACCGGTAGCAATTTACTCATTATTGTTTAAAAGATATAAACAAAATTTAATTCAGGATGTGTGGGATAAGTTTAGAAGTCTCGTGATCGATTCAAATGAAACATCTATAATTCAAATTGGTCATGAGTTGGCAAACGTAATGAGATAATTGATGATTTTTTTCTCAAATGATTTTAAAAAAGGAAAGAGAAGGTGTAAGAAAAAGATGATTGATATATATTTTAGAATAGTCCAAATTAAAGAGAGAGAAGGAGGCGTGAGGAGAGAGGGTAAGGAAAAAAGGAAACTGAAAAGGGTGTGTATTGTGTGTGTGTGAGAGAGAGAGAGAGAGAGAGAGAACAAAACCAAATTGAAGAAGGTCAGAGGGAGAGAAATTGTTCAAATTTAAGAAGTAAAGCATAGAAAAATTAGGGGATTTTTAGATGATCGAAAAGACAAAACTAAAAGGTACATATCGTAAGAGTAGAAGCATCCAAGTGGGCAATGACGTGTGTCTATATATATATATATATATATATATATATATATATATATATATAGTATTAACCCCCTGCATGGCACGCGGGAGCAACAACAGCTAATTAAAAGCTCATATTCATATGTCGAATAATAATAACAAATAATACTATTTTCACCTTTTTATGAGTTTTGTACCATTTTTAGTAACAACATTAATAGTCCAAGTGTTGAGATTTTATTAATAAACTCACCTTGAACAGTATTAAGAGTTTTGTGATATAAAAAAAATGCAATCTAATAGATAATTATATTTATATACAAACATATTTGTACATAACATTTTATATGACTTATAATAAAGTAAAAAGAGAAAGATTAATTTTTTAGATTGTGAATATATATTAGACTTGTGTAAAATATAAAAAAATATAGAGTCGAGTGAAATATAAATTTAAAATTGAGAGAGAGAGAGAGAGAGAGAGTGTGTGTGTGTGTGTCACGCCCCCAAACCGGGAGTCCGCGACTTCAAAGTAAACCTCAAGATATTCTATTACCATACAAATGATAACGGTAAAAACAGAGCACTAAAAGCCTCCAACCATAAGGTATTACCATATCTAACAAAAGTCTATTACAACGCATTCCCAAAAATATGCCCTTACAAAAGATTTCTAATCGCAGCTGACAAATAGATATACAAAATCATTCCATCAAATTACCCCAACCGGGTAAAGTTCCCAAAGGAAATAAACTAAAAAGTTTATAAAACCAAAAAGCAAAATCTCATAGCTCCAAGCTGCCATGAAAATCAAAAGTCACTTCCTTCACCTGTGGCAAAGGCAAGGTAAAGAGACAAAGGGGTAAGCTCAAATAGCCTAGTAGGATAAACAATGGTAAGATGTTAAACAATAATGTTATAATCTAGTAACAATATGGGATATGAAACGGATCAATCATGTCTCACTATCAAATGATATAAGTATCAAAGATTTAGCAATTTACCCAAAACACATCTCAATAATATGTAGGGTATGCTACAAACATATGATGACTATGGTGGTCATAAGACCCAAATGTCGAACCAAACATACAAATATCAAACGCGTGCTCCGGAGCATACTAGAAGGCTTCGGCTCTCTAGTATAACAAATATGTGTCCATAGGACCCTCTCAATTTGAGAGTTGTTCAACATAGTCAATGTCAATCTTAAATTGACGGTCACAAACGTACAAATTCAAAGTTGAGCATCATTAAGGCACAAATGAGAAGGGGTAAACAATGATCTCAAAGAAGGCAAAAGTGGAGCAATCAATTACAAACGAGCATAGATGAATCAAAAGTGACGAAAGTATAAGCTTTCGGATTTTCGAAGATACCTTTCCACAGCAAAAATCGTATAAACCCTTACCTCAAATAAGTTTTTGAACAAAAGAAAAACTTAAAGCACCACTCTAGCGCCAATGAGATTTCCAAGCCTCATATTCTCTCTCTTTCTGCCGCAAAGGAGCAAGAAATCGAGAACAAGAGGGCTAAAAAGAAAATAAAGAAACAATTTATATGAAGGTAAAATTACACAGTTCATTCGAAGCAAACCATAAGTTTTAGTCGACTAAAAGGTTTAAATTCGACTAAAAACACTCTAAATTCGACTAAAAAGGTATTATTTAGTCGACTAAAAAAGTTTTAAATTCGACTAAAAACTTCAATTTCGACTAAAAAGGTATTATTCAGTCTACTAAAAGAGTTTTAATTCGACTAAAAAGTTTTAATTTGACTAAAAGGTTTAAATTTGACTAAAACCTTCAATTTCGACTAAAAAGTACATTTCAGTCGACTAAAAGTACTGTTCATCAATTTTTTTTATTTTTAAAACTTAACTTAACACAAGAAAAGAAGATTTTGGGGTATTACAGAGAGATTTGTTTTTAAATGGGACATGCTGACGTCGATGAGAGAGAAAAGTAAAATTTATTTGATTGGTTGAATATCAAATGGCATCAAGAGAGGCATGCTAAGTAAGAAAGAGAATGTTACATTTTATTTGTATATATGTGTGTACACACACACACACACACACCCACACACACACACATATATATATATACATACATATATTTATATATATAGGGAGCTGATCCGTTGAGAGTGCTAGCAAAATAGATTAAGTTGCTAGCGCGATCTGGCCGTCCACGCGCAATCTGTGGACGATCTAGATCTTTTTTTGTGTTTTTTTAATCCGTCTGCTACATAATGTAGCAGACAGTATTTTGACAAAAATACCCTCCTGCACTGTCTGCTACATATGTAGCGGACAAGTAAACATTACCTTTTACTCTCTTTCTCTCTCCTTTCTCATTAATTTTCTGACACTCTCTCTCTCTTTCTTTTCTCTTGATGTCCTTTCTCTCTCTTTGCCTTGTCTACTACTCTGCTTCATCACTTTCCTTCTCTCCTTTGCAACTTCTTCTAAACTCCTGGAATGCCAGAACTCCTAACATAATTAATCACCGACATACTCTCACGACTACCCGTCAGTCACTTTTGAGGTCCAGGTCCATTTTCCAAGCCATGGCGTGCTCTCATTGACGGCCCTGATTTCATCAAGATGCACCTCAAACAATCAATCATCAACAGCACAAACCTCTTCCTTGTAACTAAGGGTGCTCTATATTCTTACCCTTTAGCTCCCATAGAAAAATCTGACTCACTTAACAGCCCATTTGAGATTTGCCCCCCACATGAGATTGATTGTGTATTGAGTTTTTCGTAACGACTTGCTGCTTCTAACAACCCATGTAGGCATTTGTTTATTCAATCCCTGGACACGCAAGTGCAGGCCGCCCTTGCCTGTTATGATCTATTTTGGGCTTCCCTTAAAGTTATTTGGCTTAGGGTTTGATTCCATTAATTGTGATTACAGAGTGATTGCAATACTCCACTAATGGGCTAGTTTTGGAAGGATGGAATACGTGGGATGAGCAAAAAAAAACCCAGCTGCCAAATTTCAAATTACCATCGTCACCAAGGATGAGCTGGCTGGAGTTTGCTTGCCCACCTGGGTTTAGAGTGAGTAGATTCTGGCCGGAGGAGGGAGAGAGAGAGAAGAAGAAGAAGAAGAAGAGAGGAGGATGAGAGAGAAAATAAAAAAGTGGTGAGAGAAAGAGTCAGACATTGATGAGAGAGAGAGAGAGAGAGAAATATCAAACATGTTAGAAAATTAATCAAAGGAGAAAAAAAGAGTCAGAAAAAGTACGGCCTATGTCCTCAACATAATGTAGCGGATGGATATTTATGTCAAAAAATTGTCCTCTATATAATGTAGCGGACATCAAACATGTCAGAAAATTAATCAGACAAAGGAGAAAGAAAGATTCAGAAAAAGTACTGCCTCTGTCCACTACATAATGTAGCAGATGGAGCTGGAGGGTATTTTTGTCAAAAAGTGTCTGTTACATAATGTAGTGAACGTACTTAAAAAAAAGCAAAAAAAAAAGATCTGGACCGTCCACAGATCGCACGTGGACGGCCAGATCCCGCTAGCAACTTAACCCATTTTGCTAGCGCTCTCAACAGATCAGCTCCCACACACACACACACACACACACACACACACACACACACACATATATATATATATATATATATATATATATATTTGAATGTATGGGAGCTAATCCATTACTCGCGTGAGCAAAATAGGAGAAGTTGCCCCCGTGATCTAGGGCCCAGATCCTTTTTTAAAAAAAAAAAAAAGTAAAACCGTCTGCTACACTATGCAGTAGACAGTTTCTTTTACCAAAATGCCCCTTCTTGTTGCATAGTGTAGTGGACGACTTTTTGACCCTGATAATTATCAGTCAAAAAGTCATCTGCTACACAGTGTAGTAGACGTCTTTTTCCTATCATGTTTCACATCCTGTCTCCCCACGACTGTCCGCTACACAGTGTGGCAAACAATGTGGCAGATATACCCAAGCGTACCGTATTTCTCAACTCTTTTTCCATTTCATCCCCTTGCTTCCATTTTCAGCTCCCTTCAAGCTCCAAGCTTCAAACTTCAAGTAACTCTGGCTTCACGCTTCACTCAAGCAAGGTAAGGTTTTGATGGTAAAGTTTTCGTTATGAGCTGAATGATGAATTTTTTTTTTTAGTATAGTTAAATTCGAATTTTTTTAGATTATGTTTATTGTATGTTGGCATGCCAAAATTGTCTATTCATTTTAGTATTTTTTTAATTTGTTATGTTCAAGAAATTAATAATTGTTAAATTGGAGATACTTTTGAGATTATGTTTATTACATTTGTCATGCTAAATTGGTCTATTCATCAAGGTAATTTTGATTTGTTATGTTCAAGAAACTCCCTTTTATTGTGTTCCTAACCTATTTTGGTTGTACCCAAAGGCCAACTGGGGGTCCCAATTTTCATGATACGTCCGCACAAGCAACATGCAATATTCAATGCTTCCAACCAGACATCACTCCGTGACCCCCGTCGCCCGGACGTCACCCCGTGACCCCCTTCGGCTGGACGTCACTCTGCAACCCCCGTCGCCCGAACGTCACTCTACTACCCTCGTCGCCCGGAAGTCATTCCGCGACCCCCGTCGTCCGGACGTCACTCTGTCGCGCCCGCGTGCCAACTCCATGGCATGTGCCCCCGGCACCAGGAATGTTCTCGCGACGGTCGTTGCCGCGCCCGTACGCCACTTCCATGACATGTGCCCCTAGCACCAGGTATGGTCTCGGGACGGTCGTCGCTACGCCCATGCGCCACAATCAATGCCTCATGCTGTAGGCACCGTGCCCATGCACCACAATTAATATCTCATGCTGTAGGCACCGCTCCCATGCGCCACAATCAATGTCTCGTGCTGTAGGCACCGCGCCCTTGAGCCACAATCAATGTCTCGTGCTGTAGGCACCGCGCCCATGCACCACAATCAATGTCTCGTGCTGTAGACACCGCACCCATGGGACACAATCAATGTCTCGTGCCATTGGCCCCCGCCCCTGCCCATGCGCCACAATCATGTTATAGGCCTCTGGGCATCCCACTTATTCACCACACCATGTGCCCCCGCCATGGACGTAGAACATGCTTTGACCCACTCTCCGAAGTGTGCAGCATTTCGAGGGGCTCCGCACGTAGTGCTCCAGCACGAGGACCCTTTGTAGCGGGATATGCTCGTTACCATAAAGCTATCGCCATCTTCATTCCGGAGGGCTCCGTATGTAGTGCTCCGGCACGAGGACCCTTCGCAGTGGGATAGGCTCGTTACCACAAAGCTATCGCCGTCTTCATTCTGGGGGGCTCCGTTCATAGTGCTCTGGCACGAGGACCCTTCGCAGCAGGATAGGTTCGTTACCACAAAGCTATCGCCCTCTTCATTCCGGGGGGCTTCGTTCGTAGTGCTTTGGCACGAGGACCCTTCGCAGCGGGATAGGCTCGTTACCACAAAGCTATCACCGTCTTCATTCAGGGAGCTCCATTCGTAGTGCTCCGGCATGAGAACCCTTCGCAGCGGGATAGGCTCATTACCACAAAGCTATCGCCATCTTCATTCTGAGGGGCTCCGTTCATAGTGCTCCAGCACGAGGACCCTTCGTAGCGGGATAGGATCGTTACCATAAAGCTATCACCGTCTTTCATTCTGGGGGGCTCCTTTCGTAGTGCTCCGGCATGAGGACCCCTTCAAAGCGGGATAGGCTCGTTACCATAAAGCTATCGCAGTCTTCATTCTAGGGGGCTCTTTTCGTAGTGCTCCTGCACGAGGACCCTTCGCAGCGAGATAGGCTCGTTACCACAAAGCTATCGCCACCTAAAGTGACTTTGCATGACACTAGGCACTGAGCTACGACCCTGTCCACTCACGTTACCGGTGATCATCGGTGCCCCCAAGACGATGACCCCCGGGTCACTCCGAGACGAGAGCATGTCTTTGGAGGGCATCGCGCCTAGTCCGCCTGGCAGTTGGTCACAGGGGCAACCCTCATCGCTGTCAGGTTCTCTACACGTCTCCTGACGCATCTTGTGGGATTCAGTAAGGGCTTAGACCGGTGGCTGGGGCAACAGGCTTACTCTGATCATGCTACCGCAGCGTGGTCAGTCTTCTCATACAGGTAGAGCGACGCTGTGTGGGGCAAGTAGCGTAAATTTAGGAATCGATAGTCCGACGGAGAACCGGCATTTTTGGACCCCCTGGTGTCATGTCACTCCCAGGGAATGACATGTGGCATTTCATGACATAAGAATACTATTTGCTATAAATAGTGGACTTTTGGACTCATTCTAGACAAAATTCTCTCATTTGACAAAAATCACTTTCTCACTCTAAAACTTGAGAGCTCTTGGATTCTAGAGAGAGATATACATTTCTCTCGTGACTTTGGACATAACATCGACCGTGACATTGGACCTCAACTTGGACCCCGACTCAGACCTTGACTTGGACTGTCGACTGCCAGTCCTGTTCGTCTCAGCCTTTTCTCTGCAGAACTGCCACTCCTATCTGGGAAGCCTTGCTCTCTGCGCTTACGCCACCCTCACTGTCTCTCACTTTGCATACTTGGAAGCTGACTCGAACTGCAACCTTTGTGGCACCTCCACGTAGGTACAAACCCATTTTCCTTGGCATCATTTTGGCGACTCCGCTGGGGAAGTGAGCATCGTATTGCAGTCTGCCTGTCTGCTACACTTAGGCACCATGCCTATGCAACAGAAAGCTACGAGGACTACTAACAGTGCAATTCGTTCCTTGCCTGACACACCCAAGCAACCATGCCTCAGCAACGCAGGGCTACCTGGACTACTAGTCATAGCCTCAACCCAGCCATCCAAGAGGCCGTCATTTTCCAGACTTAAAAATTTTTCAAGCTACATTGCTCTTGCCCAAGTACACTGACACCACCCTTGATACCATCACCTACTCCCTTGGGGGCTTCACCCCTTCCCAACCCCTTCAACCTCACATCCCATACCGACTTGGTGCGTGGTGGCACGAGCCACGTTACTAAGTCTCGACTTTGTCAGTTAACACTCCCCCAGGTCTCGCAACCGCCTCTGCCAGGTATGCATGCAACACGCCTCACCAACCCTCCCTAACCTCTGTCACTCAGTCAGTCATTGATGCTAGCCCATCACCCTGAGTCCCCCATCCTGCTCATCTCAACCTCTCGTGGTTGCGGTCGCATGACCACCCTTTATAAAAAAAATTCTTGACATTTAGAAGAAAAAAAATCTTCATTTTTCACAACCGGGTCACCACCCTCAACAGCCTCCCTTAGCATCCTTGCACGTGCTCAAAAATTTTCTTCTCAACACTTAGAAAATTTTCTCACCCCCTTGCCCTCCTCCCTATCACCCTGCCTGCTAGCGGTCGGGTCACCACCCTCTCATCCTCATTCTACACTTAGAAAAATTTTCAAAAATTTTTTCATCTCCCGCACCACCCAACACCCCATCACCTTTTCCCCACTTTTTTACACTCTCTCTATTTCCTTATGGGATAATTCTCTTGCATCCCCCCCAAACCCATCCTTCTATCTTCTTCCTTGGAGCAAAAAAAAATCAATTCAAATCAGAAATCAAATTCAAAATTCAAAAGAACAACTAGATTGGGTAGCCCGCCGCGTGCACCCGAAACCCGCCCCGACCCTCGCGCCCATTTCCTCTCTGTGCCACACTCAGATTTGCTACCCACCCGAACCCGACCCACGTCCCTCCCCCAAACCCTAACCTTAATTTTCCTTATTTCCCCTCATCTCTTTCTCCTCTCATGCGCTGTTGCTGCCCCTTTGTTTATGCCTCTAACCTCCCTCGGCCTTCGGCTGAGGGGTCAAGACCCCTCAGCCTCACCCCCACCTCTCTTCTCTTCTCCCTTCACTCCCCCGGCCCACGCCGTGCAGCCTCAGCCTCAGCCAAGGGGCCTTGGTCGGCCTCGGCCACTTGGTCGGCCAGCCTTGGCCTTCCTTTCCCACTACCGCTCTCCCCTTCCCCTTTCCCCCTCGCCCACCACCCCACACCACGCCGTGCGGCCTAGGCCTCAGCCAAGGAGCCTTGGTCTACCTCGCGGTCTTAGCCCTCCATCCCCATACCCTCCCCCTACCCCATGGCCCTCTATCCCCATACCCTCCCCTACCCCAAGGCCCTTCTTCATGCCACCCATTTAAGCCTTCCCCAAGCCATGGCCACCACCTTCAGCCACCTCTCCATCTCTTCTTTCCCTTCACCAACTTTGGCCATCCAATTCGGCTTGCAACACAACCACCACCCCCTCTCCACAACCTTCTCACTTTGGTCACGTCGCGACACTCGCTCTTCTTCCATTTTCCCCATCATCAACCACCACCCCTTGGCAACTTCACTCGTCTGAACACCAACACCTCACACAGTCCCTCATCGCGTCCATGCTTACACACTTAAGAAAATTAAGTTTTTGCAACATTGATTGCCTTGCATTCCCGCTCCCCTACGCCCGTTGTGGACTGCCCCAGCATCACGACGCCCAACCGCGCCCTTGTTCCCCCTCATGATGACAAGCTCCGACATCAACATCCTTGGTAGGTGGTGCACGAGGCAGCTCGAACCACCTACTCCTATCCATTTTTCAATACCTGTCTCCGCGACCCCTGTCGCCAGCACCCGAGCACCGTCTCCATGACCCCCATCGCCGTAGCCTGAGCACCGTCTCTACAACCCCCATTGTCGACACCTAGGCCCCGTCTCCATGACCCTGGTCACCATCTCCACAACCCCCATTCACCAGCACCCGGCGTTGACTCTGTGACCCCCGTTGTCTGCACCCGGGTGCCTTCTCTATGACCCCCGTTGCCAGTGCCCGGGTACCGATTCCATGACCCCTGTCGCCTGCCCCTACGTTCTATCATCATGCCCTTGTGTAAACTCCTATCCATACTCAGGCTTCAATAGGTGGTGCACGAGGTGGTTGGAGCCACCTACCCTTCACCTTTGTCATTTAGAGACAACGTCAGCTACTCTCCAGCCAAGGAAAATCAAAAAATATTCCAAGTGTTTATGCGTGCGGCGCCCGCTCGGGTTGCCCCTCCAAACACACCACACACAGGGGCTTATGTTCCCAACCTATTTTGGTGCACCCAAAGGCTCACTAGGTGTCCCAATTTTCATGACACATTTGCACAAGCAACATGCAATATTCAATGCTTCCAACCGGTCAAAACAAGAATGCTCAAGTCACGTGCACTTCTCACTGTTTCTACATGACTTCGTTACCAAAAAACTCATCCTTACGTGACTGCTCATCACGCCCCAACCATCAGACATCGTCCATCACCCGTCGGTGCACCTTGGCTCTTACAGAATGAAGTCGGCCTTGGCCTTCCCATTGGGGTTGGCCTCGGCCTTGGCCTTCCCCTTGGGGTCGACCTCGGCCTTCCTCTGGGGTTGGCCTTGGCCTCCCTTAAGGGTTGGCCTTGGCCTTCCCCCAAAAGGATTGGCCTTTGGCTTTCATACTTAATATCTTCACTACTCTATAGGGGCCCGGACGTCACTCTATAATCCCCGTCGCCCGGACGTCACCCCTCGACCCCCGTCACCCGGACGTCACTTTACCGCGCCCATGCGCCACTTCCATGACATGTGCCCCCGGCACCAGGTATGGTCTTGTGACGGTCGTCGTCGTGCATGTGCACCACTTCCATCACATGTGCCCCCGGCACCAGGTATGATCTCGCGACAGTCGTCGCCGCGTAAGCGCACCACTTCCATGACATGTGCCACGGCACCAGGTATGGTCTCGCGACAGTCGTTACCGCGCCCATGCACCACTTCCATGACATGTGCCCCCACCACCACGTATGGTCTCGCGACAGTCCTCACAGCGCCCGCGTGCCACTTCCATGACATGTGCCCCTGCCACCAGGTATGGTCTCGCGACGGTTGTCATCACTCCCATGCACCACAATTAATGTCTCGTGTTGTAGGCACTGCGCCCATGCACCATAATCAATGTATCGTGCCGTTGGCACCATGCCCATGCGCCACAATCATGTTACAGGCCTCCGGGCATGACACTTATTCACCACACCATGCGCCTCCGCCATGGACGTGGAACATGCTTCGACCCACTCTCCGGAGTGTGCACCCTTCGTAGTGGGATAGGCTCGTTACCACAAAGCTATCACCTTCTTCATTCCAGGGGGCTCCATTCGTAGTGCTCCGGCACGAGGACCCTTCGCAGCGGGATAGGCTCGTTACCACAAAGTTATCGCCCTCTTCATTTCGAGGGGCTTCGTTCGTAGTGCTCCAACACGAGGACACTTCACAGCGGGATAGGCTCATTACCATAAAGCTATCGTCGTCTTCATTCCGAGGGGCTCTGTTCATAGTGCTCCATTATGAGGACCCTTCGCAGCAGGATAGGCTCGTTACCATAAAGCTATCACCGTCTTCATTTCGGGGGGCTTTGTTCGTAGCTCTGGCACGAGGACCCTTTACAGTGGGATAGGCTCGTTAACACAAAGCTATCGCCGCCTATGGTGACTTGCATGACACTAGGCACTGAGCTACGACCATGTCCACTCACGTTACTAGTGATCATTAACACCCCCAAGACGATGACCCATGGGTCACTCCGAGACGGGAGTAGGTATTTGGAGGGCATTGCGCTTAGTTCGTCTGGCAGCTAGTCACAGGGGCAACCCTCGCCGCTATCAAGTTCTCTACGCGTCTCTTGGCACATCTTGTGGGATTCAGTAAGGGCTTGGACCCATTGCTGGGGCAACGGGGTTACTCTGATCATGCTACAGCAGTGTGGTCAGTCTTCTCAGACAGGTAGAGCAACGCTGTGTGGGACAGGTAGAGCAAATTTAGGAACCGGCAGTCCGACGGAGAACCGGTATTTTTGAAACCCCTAGTGACGTGTCATTCCCAGGGGATGACATGTGGCATTTTATGACATAAGCATACTATTTACTATAAATAGTGGACTTTTGGACTCATTCTAGTTCATTTGACAAAAATCACTTTCTCACTCTAGAACTTGGGAGCTCTTGGATTCTAGAGAGAGAAATACATTTCTCTCGTGATTTTGGACATAACATCGACCGTGACATTGGACCTTGACTCAGACAGTGACTTGGACTGTCGACTGCCGGCCCTGTTCGTCTCTGTCTTGTCTCGCAGCACTGCCACTCCTCATAGCCTGTCTGGGATGCGTTGTTCTCTGCCCTTACTCCGCCCTCACTGTCTCTCACTTTGTATACTTAGAAGCTGACTTGGACTACTGCCTTTGTGGCACCTCCACGTAGGTACGAACCTACTTTCCTTGGCATCAAATTGTTAAGCGTAATTTATTTCTACATAGGTTTTGTTTCACAATGTCTATTTCGTGTCAAGTTCCAACACCCCAGTAGATGCTAGTGATCCATATCTAGGGCGAACATTTCAAACATTGGAGGAAGCCGAAGAATGTTTTTGAGCGTATTTGTTGAGGGTTGGTTTTGGCATTAGAATAAAGACTACAGGAACAAGTAACATAACAAAAAATATGCTCTCGCTTATACGAGTGTCATAGGAGCAGACACCCCACTGCAAAATGAGACACACTCGATAATGATGATAGTGACTGACAAAATAGGATATGCACGGAGAAGACGGGACTGCTTTGCACGCACAAATGGCAAGGTCAAGATGTTCGTAAGCCATAAACCCAAGCAAGATCATTGGCTTATTACTAGCTTGGAATTGGCACACAATTACCCCTTAGTAAGCTCTTCTAAGGTGAGTCAGATGCATCAACACAAGAAGATGGGTAATGTTGCAAGGAGCTTGATTCACACAATGAGTAATGCGCCGATAGGATCTACCGACATAGTTTAATGTTCTTGCTGAACAAATGTTCGTAACGCGGTTCAAACCTAAAGACGAGCAGCGTATGACCTCAGTGATGCTCAATCCACAATGAGCCTATTAAAGAGGATGCAGATGGAGGACCCGCAGTTTACCTACGAGTATAAACTTGACGGTGAGCATCGAGTTACCATAATTTCTTGGGTCGACGATCGTTCGAGACTTGCTTATAAGCATTTTAGGAATGTTGTGACTTTCGACACCGCATACCGTACCAACAAGTACTCGATGTCGTTCGCTCCTTTCACAGGCATCAATCATCATTATCACTCCATCGTGTTCGGATTTGCTTTGTTAAGGGACGAGAGCGAGTGTTCTTTTGTATGGTTGTTTAGGACGTGACTGGAAGTAATGAACAGAATAAGCACCCGAAGTTATTATCATCGATCAAGATTTGGCAATGAAGAAGGCTATTGCTACCGTCTTTCCAGATACTCGACACAACTTGTGCACCTGGCACATAAGCAACATGTAACTTCCCGAAAATCCGGAATGTTAGACACTCACTTGATTAGATACACTAAGAGAATAATGTCCTCATAACCCAAAGTGGACAGCCATCATCAGAGCAACTAACCTTTAATGAAATCCTACTCTCAATTGATTGTCATAATATAAAATACCAATTTGATGTCCTACAAAAATTTAAACAATATTATTCAACCACGCAGGGGTTCTAATGATCAAGGCTAAACTTAAATTCTCTTTTTCCTTGCTTGGCCCTAATCCACATAGGCAACCTCAACCTCTATTCCATAATCAGACAACCTACTGATGGTCGCTACTTGCGGAAAGGAAGTCAAAGGGGAATGAGCTGTCGAGAGCCCAGTAAGGTCGATCAAATATTCAAAAACAATTAAAAACGATACGGATGATTTTACATTTAAACCAAATAAAAACATTTAAAACGGAGAAACAGAACGATTCAAACGATTTTCTATATACAATCAAATGATAATTTTAAAAGGGTTTTCAAAGAAAACTACAGCATTTCAATATAAACATAACGATGAGTATCAATTCAGTCCCTTAAATCAATAATCATTTGAGAACACTTCAATTGCAATAAAAACAGAAACAAGAAATATTGAACATGAGCAATACAATATAGCAAAGCCACCCCGACAGTACTCGATACGATTTACATATGCATATGTACACTGACTAGTTTATCTAGGTACTAGTTTAACCCAACCAACAGACCATCCTTATAACTCCAACAATACATACCATCTTTAGAACTCTTAGGTTTACTAACTCGTGTCAATATTCAGGAAATTTAAAAAAAAATTCTAATATTTTTTAACAATGATTGAATTAAATAAAATAGGATGAGAATAAAGAGTTTCAAACGATCGCTATAAGGCTCAAATTAAGGTTTCATGGCAAAACATTTTCACATTAAATTGTAAAGCTCAATGAAGTTTGTAAAGCTGTCATATTAAAATGCTTGAATTTAGAGAAATGAAATAGGGTTCGGATGGAATTCCTGACCTCGGTCCAAGCTATACAATGCTACGCAACCTCGATCAAGATTTTCTGAATAAACCTAATTTGACAATCCATATGTTATAACATAATTTATGCTACAATACTATAAACTTAATATCAACTACCCACAGCGTACTCACTCTCACTCCAAAATCGCGCAACTCAAAATGGTTTCCGCACACGACCAACCTAACTGAGAATCATGTACGCTCCTTAATGCGTAATGATATACCAAAGTCATAATAAATTATAAAAAATTATTTTATAGCTTAAAAACTCATAACAAGTTAAAATATGAATTTTCTAAATTTTTGAATATTTTCAAATTAAAAATAATCTCTTTAAATGCAATAAAATCCATAAATAACCATAATTACTTCTAGCTGAAAATAAAGTCTCATAATTTTTGTAACAGCTTCAAATTACTTATAAAAATTATAGAAATTGAAAATTAGAAAGTAAAAGACATCAAAACTATTTTCAAATTATTCGTTTTGCTAAAATCAATGCGATACGGAAATGAAAGCAAATAAACTCAAAAAATTATCAAGCTTAAACTGAGACTTATTAATACCATAAAAACATTACTATTTTTCCAAAACATTTTCATGAGTCTATAGGCTTAAAAGAATTTTATAAATTTAAAATTGCCGAAAATATTAAAAATACATACAATTTCAGAAAATTATAAAAAATTTCCATGAATTCTAATATGGCCTAACGTAATATACTGTAAATGTTTACGTGCTAATGATAACTGTGCGCTAGTCTATATACACGTGTCGAACTTAACGCTAATCCAAATTACTCGCTCCGTATTTCTCTTCTCCATCTTCCCCTCTGCACTCAAATCTCTAATCCTTCAAATATCACTTACCCAGCTGCCCCCTTGGCAACCTTACACACAAATGTATGCATTACACACAGCAAACACTCACGCACACATCACTTATGCACATATCACTCACACACACCAACTTATGTCACACACACACACACACACACAGCTGCCCCTGGCAGCTTCACACACACAAACACACACACATGGAGCAAACACACCCACACAAACTTTAACACAGCTACTGCCTCACGACAGTAGCTGCCCTCCTTTGCACCAAACCCACACACATGCACGACACACAACTCACACACACTCAAAACACACAGCACGCATGCACACACCCACATAAATGCATGCACTCACAGCTACTTTGGCGGCTTAATGCACGCACAAATATATGCACCAACACACGCACACAGCACACACAAACGCACCCACACACAGCACACAATAAAATACACCCCTTCACTGTCTCACGGCAGATTGCCTTTGAACCCACTGTATATATTCTCACAAAGCCACAACAGTCGTCTCTCCCTCACAACCGTATCCCATCTAACGATCATGTTGTTTCTTTCCACAGCAACCATCAACCTTTCACGACACCACCCACGCACGGCTTTACGGTCACGGAAACACCATAGCACATAAAACACACACTAAAAACACTCTCCATACACTGCCTCCATGGCAGTTTATTCTCTCCCTCTCCCTTGCCTCTTAATCCCCTGCACATGGCCATGGCCACCATGGCAGTGATCTGATTGCATCACAGCCCAAGCACGCCAATTACAGACCTCGCAGCTGCTCTCTCTTTCTCTCTCTCTCTCTAACCCGCAGTCCCTCCATCGAACACACACAGTTGTGTAGTCACAGCCACCATGGCTGTGACTTACTTGAACCATCCCTTCATTCCAAAAACACACACTGCACAAAAACACACACTGAAATTTGTAACCCACAATAGCCCATGGCTTCCCGATCGCAAAACCATTCACAGCAGTTCCCTACCCCCACTTTAATTTCCATATTCCATTAACTAAATAAGAGAGGGAAAAGGGTGTAGAACACTTACCAGAAAAATACTTTCGATGGCCGAAAAATTTCTTCTCAGCCATGTTCTTTCTCTCAGAATCTCTCTCGCAAAGCTTTCTTCTCTCTCAAAACAGGCCAGACAGAAGAGAAGAGGCAATGGGGCAGCTGCCCTAAGAGTTATATAAACCCTAGGTTGGTACATTACTAAAAGTCCCCTAGACTTTCATTAAGTATTCTAAATTTTAGTCGCTACTTCATATGATTTCTAAAAGGTCCAAAATGGTTATTTATGACGAAATAATGTACTAGGAAATTTTAACAGGTCATTACCTAACCTTGCTTCACTATTTGTCGCTACTTAAACTATATGTGCTAACTACAAATTTTCATCACTAAAATTGCTAATAAAAGAAAAATATCGATGCTAAGTTAAAACATCGTCGCTAAAGATTCTAAAATAATTTCCTAAAAAAATTAATAAACCTAACCCTAGGTTTGGGTGTTACACAACAAATACCCTGAACGTCTGGATCACGTGTATGCAAAGTATTCAGATTTTAAACAGAATTTTGACAGGTGTGTTGTTAAGTTATTAACGACTGAGGAATTTGAAGAGAGATGAGAAAAGCTTGTTCGGGATTACTCATTACTAGACAACAAGTGGCTCCAACACTTGTATGAGCTCAATGAGCAATGGACTGGCGTTTTTACGAGAAGGTATTTTTCTACGGGCATGAAGACGTCGGACAGGAATGAATCCATGAATGCCATTTTTGATAGTTATGTAGGTATAACTACAAATTTGAAGAGTTTCATCATATTTACCCAAAAAGCGGTTGCACGGATATTCGTGAAAGAAAGGGTTACGGACTTTGCAAGCACGTACAAACAAAGGAGAAGGTTGCTTGAGACCCCGCTGGAGGTGAATGGTGTGAAAGTCTATACAAAGGAGATATTCATGCAATACGAAGTGGAGCTGCAAAAAACAGGACGATACAGTATAAACCAGGTGGCAGAAAAGTCTACACGTGAGTACAAGGTTTATTAGCTGATGAACGACCTCGTCCCTGAGAAGCTGCGTAGAAGTTTGAGTTTCATGGCATCCTATGTAGACATATTCTGCACTTTTTCACCCAAAAAAATATCAAGACAATCCCCAATAACTACGTCCTACCGCGGTGGACCAAGGTTGTAAACAAGTTGTACGGTATCATTGCCATTCCAGAGCATCAGTATACTGACTTTGAATAATCAGACGTTGTGGTATAATCATCTGGTGAAAATATTTACCCATTTGTCTGTAAAGGCTGCTGCTACAATGATCAGATATAAACATCTCCTCGAGATAACAGAGCAGCAAGAGCCCATCGTTGGCTAATTTGAAATAGCTTTAGTCAGCAATGGGGCTGACACTAAGCCTACATAGGGATTAGAAGATGATGAGCCGATTGAAGAAGATGACAATGATGTTCGGCCTTTAGATCCAATTATATCACAAACGAAAGGCCGCAAGAGATCTACACGGATGAAGAGCTCTATCAAACAAGCAACTCAACCTAAAATGCTGAGAAGGTGTGCACTATGAAACAAAATGACCAACCATGACAAGCGGAACCATTACAAGGCACTGGGGATAAGTCTAGGGGGTTTGCAAGACGAGGAAAAAGATGACACCGAAAGCGAGGAAGAAGAAGATGCAGTAGACCTTTAGTCTAATTAAAAAAAATTGTAATAAGCTTTTACGAGCCATCAAGTCTGTTGGACTTTTTGTAGTAATTTTTTTGAAATAATCTTTTATGAGCCTGAAACATCACAATATAACACAAATTTGTTTTTTATTTTTTTCCTTTTCTTCCACTACATAGGGTAGTGGACGACCTAACAGAAGCATTAAACACTTCAATACTTAGTTTTTTAGGCAATCTGCTACACTAGACTTCAACACTTGGAATTTTTTTTGTGTTAAAGTCGTCCACTAGACTATGTGGCTGATGGCCTAGCAGAAACATTAGACTTCAATACTTGGTGTTAAAACTGTCTGCTTGACTATGTAACGGACAGTCAAACATTAGACTTCAACACTTAGAATTTTTTTGTGTTATAGCCGTCCACCAGACTATGTAGTTGACTGCCTAGCAGTAAAATTAGAATTCAACACTTGAAATTTTTTTGGTTTTTTTGGCCAATTTGAATTACACTTCAACACTTGGAATTTTTTTGGTGTTATAGCCGTCCGCTAGACTATGTAGTCCGGTCTAGCAGAAAAATTAGACTTCAACACTTGCAATTTTTTTGGTGTTATAGCCGTCTGTCAGTCTATGTAGCGGACGACGTAGCAGAAAAATTAGACTTCAATACTTAGAATTTTTTGGGTGTTTTTGGCCAACTTGAATTACACTTCAATACTTAGAATTTTTTTGGTGTTTTTGGCTACCTTGAATTACACTTCAACACATTTTTTTGTTGTTATAGCCGTCCACCAGACTATGTAACAGACGGCCTAGCAGAAAAATTAGACTTCAACACTTAGAATTTTTGTGTTGTTATATGAAAAATTAGACTTCAACACTTAGTTTTTTTGGTGTTTTAGCCCGTTCGCTACACTATGTAGCAGACGTAGTGTAGCGGACGGTGTACCAATATATGGCTAAAGTCATTACCCTCATATTCTTTCCTACCATCAACATGTCTCAATACCACATCATGACATTTTCTTACCACCATCAAACCTGTCTCAACAAGGGCCAAAAATCCACAACACCCAAATACACCACAACATACAAGAATACATATCTCAATCGAACTTCGATCAAATGTTTCAAAATAAAAATGTTGTCATAAAAATAATCATTTGCAATGTCATCATTGGGCCTTATCTTGAGCCGGATTCTTGTCGTTAGCCAGATGTACAATAAACCTAACTGCTCTAAGCTGGCCTCTATAAATTTGCCAAGCTATTTTATATCTAAAGGCTTCTACTTCTATTTCGCTGCAGACGGCCGCCTTGAGGCTCTCATGCTGACAAATGTAGTCCATGTACATGCAAACGAAGACGCCACAATCCGAATGATTAGCTTGCTTGGGCCTCTCAATCGAACTTCGAGATCCGGCTTTCTCGGTATTTTAGGGAACGAATAGAGTAGATCATGATACAAAACAAATTCTGTGGAGAAATAAAAAATGGCATAAGCTACGAGTTAACAATTACAATAAGCAAAAATAAATAAGAACAACAATCGCAAGATTACCATAGCATCCTATTTGTATTTAAAAAGCTCATTCACAGTCATCTTAAGGGCATCGTCGTGGGGACTGTCGAGGATTGATACGATCATCTTAGTTGGTTCATAGCAAACCAAGTACCAGTGGTTCCTATTACAGCAAAATGGTATTAGGAACACGTTCGTGTCAAGAGCACTCACCGGACTATCCCTATTAAGAAATGCAAGGAGCGAGCCGCCTGTTTCCACTGGATCAAGCTTTTCCTCTCCCTCCTTTTGACCCAATTCTTCCTTTCAGCTACGAGCATGCCATGAAAATACGTATCCATCAGGAAAAAAAAACCAGGGATATGCATTCAACCTATCCCGTTCCTTTAGCCTCAAAATTTTGATGTAGGCAGAGATCACAGTGTCGCCCAACCAAGCCCTAGAGATAGGGTGGACATTTCGTCTCACGGGATATTGTAAAACGTGGTATTTGGGCATTCCACATCATTTGACACTTTTCCACCCGGGGGGCGCTAAAGTAACGTTCGTGGATTAGGCGGCATTTTGCTGGTTGTAGAGGCTTCAATGGATGCCCTTTGGGATAAGTGGGGGGTGGGGGGTCGATTAGGGGATATTGTTCTCCGAGGGGATCGGCAGGGAGATTTTACCCTCTAGGGGGGTCAACCGGCTGATATTGCCCTTCAAGGGGGTCGACTGGCTGATATTGCCCTCGGGGGGGGGGGGGGGGAAGGGGGGTCGACCCACTGATATTTCCCTCCGAGGAGGGGGGTCGAGCGACTGATATCCCCCTCTGGGGGGGTAGAATGTCCCACCCACGGGACGAGTACAGTCACTCGGAGAGATTGAAGTTTGCGTAGTCAAAGTCTTGTGTGACTTGACTCTGAGAAAGGGGTAGTACTTCCGAGTCCTGAAGCAAAGAAAATGAGGGGGCACTGAAATCCTCCCAATGAGGCATTCCCATGCCCAATGGCAGCCTCCAAGCACCACCCATTCCCGCTACGGAAGGACCACCGACTCCCTCGTTCACCCCCGAAGTCTGCCCCAAGGGATCACCGTATCCCTCGCTCACATGGGGAGGCTTCCACCCTGGATAATCCATTCTCAAGGTGGCGCTCGAAGGCTGTCCCGTATAATGGTGAAAAATATCCCCCCAGCCTAATGCCAAGGCATTAGCCTGGGCGCGAAGTTCCGCTCCTATGGCATCTACCACTTCCTTCCGCTCACTTAGCTTCTTGAAGAAAGCGAGCGAGGCATTGACCTACATCCATAGAGTTAATTAGTAACTTTATTAAATCCAATTAAAAGCATTGGTTGGGCAACTTACGAGATCATATGCCCTACGCTCATCGATCTGACCCCTAGGGTGGTACTTCTGCCCTCTTTCAAACCTTATTGGGGCTTTTCTCTTTTGCGTGATGCGGTAGTATCACTCGTCGTACTGCTCAATGCTAATCAGGTGGTCAGGCTCCAACATAATGGCTGCCAACGTGTCCTACCAAGAACTCCAAAGATCAATTTCTTCTAATGGCTGCCAACGTGTCCTACCAACATAATGGCTGAATCAGTAATATTCTGTTTGATAAAACAGAATAACTGAAATCTGAAAACTGTTTAATTGACAATAATACCCTTTTACTCTATTTTTTAAAACTTTAACAAGCTTGTTAAACAATTGGATAATTGGGTGTATTACGATATCAATGAAGGATACTTCAAATCCAAAAACAAATGAAAAAAAAGGCCCTAATTACATTCACAAGCACCATGAGAAGAAAGAAATTACAAACCTGCTATTAAGGTTGGAGTGCTATGAGAAGAGATCGTTTCAGGGGAGAAGAAGAAGAAGAAGAAGAGGTTGCGGAACGATCGATCGGGAAGAATAAGGAGGCAGATAAGGAAGATAGAGAGCAGATTAGTCAGTTAGGGAAAAATTGTTTAACGAGAAATCATTGAGAGCGCTTTAAGTGATAAGTGATAATTTAGTCATGAATAACTTAAAATATTGATCTTTATCTTATCTATCACTTATTATTTTAAGTGCTTAAAAAATACGTTATCAAACGTACTTAATTTTAAACCATTGAAAACTTTCAGTTTTAAATGCTGAAATGAGTTATCAAACACACCCTAACTCTCCTATTTTGTGTAAAATACCAAAAACTGTTTAATAGTCTAGATCTGGCATGTATTGATATTATTGTTTCCCGTAATGTGGTTTCACATATCAACTATGACGTGGTCTCACATAACTACTATGTAAAGCCATCATGGCCTGCTCTGAAAAATCACTGTAACCTATAAAATTTCAATGCAATTCTTGTTTTCTACCCAAAAAAAAAAAAGGCATCCATAAAGAAAAAGTCGTGCCAAGATGATGAAACAATAGAACCCCTACCTTCATTACAACCCAAATGGCACAATACAAAGTCCCGAGGCTCACAGAGAAAACTTCCATCTTAAAGGCATTCTACTACTTACGACCTAAGAAGGCAAGTCTAAATATAAAACTGTTCTGAGGTAAAACTACTAAACAAGGAGCAAAGAGAAAAATCCCTGTGGCTCGCAATTAATAACTCCCTACTTTGTTACTGAGCTAGATCAATAACCAACAAACCCAGCGTACGCAAAAGGCAGCAAATCCAAGGACACTGGATTACGTTATGTCTTTGTACTTCTAGGCACAGGCGCTTGTTAGTCATCTTGCACGTCAGTTATCCAGGCTTTAATCGCTATCCTCATCATCTGCAAATTTAAGAAAAAAAATGTTTAAATAAAAGACATGATAAGGACATTCAGTGTCCTTCGTGTTAGAAACAATACATTATTTTCTTGTGGTGAATTGGTGTCTTAGATTGCTAACATGCCCATTTGTCCCAGATTCTCATTTCCATCGTTGCACTAAAAATGACACAAAAGAGCTGTTCTATTTTGAATTGGAACCCAGCACGTTGTTGGTTTTCAAATTAGTTACCATAGGCAGATGTCAAGAGAAGTGAAGAGGTGAATCATTAGCACCAGCTTCAGAGGATGAGATTGAAAGGGGGGATACTGCTGGCCTATCTGAAGGAGAAGCTGTGGAGAGAAACTATTGCAGAGCTGGGAAGGTGGCAGTTCCAAAATACGTGTAATAGCACCAGAAGCCTAGGGTATGATAGTTGCAAGTAGATAACACCAAACATTTTCCATAGGCAGATGAAGCTCACGGGAACAGTATGGTCATTTGCAGTAAACATAGATTAGAAGGGAGCAGTGTGGTGTAGAATTGGGGGAGGGGGATGAGGATTCTCTAGGAGCTTAGTGATGATGGCAAGCGCCTCAATGAGATGACTTCACTACATACAACCAGATGTCATGACAGCGTTGCATAGGAACTGAGGTTCTAAAAAACTTCAACGGGGCCTTCATTGCGTTGATTCCATAAAAGAGGAATACAAGAGCTTTTCTTCACACACTGAATGTGGTAGACGGTACGGTCTAAAGAACTCTTCAAAGTTTTGATGCATGGCAGACGTAAAATTACCAACTAAAAGCTCATGAAAGGAGTGAAGGTTTTTCCGGCCTCGATATAGGAAGACATGGTCATGTGAACTGGGTTGCTCTCAAGAACAGAATATAGGCCCAGACAGAGAAAGTCGGTGGAGCCTTTTAACACTCAAACTAAATCCTTCATTTTGGTGAAGGGTTCACCACTTCACCTTGAGGTTCCTTTCAAACTTAAAGGCAGGGTGACCACTGTCGCCTAAAGTTTCCTTTCAACACAAAGGGACTTTAGGCCCTTGACCTAGATTTTGATTATCGAGGCTTCTGAACTTACTAGGAATACAGCGGTAGTTAGAGATAACCTTGGTGGCTTGACAAAAAGGCAGGAGCGAGCGCGAGCAGAGGAGTGCTAATCTTAGTTCTGTTGTTAGAAATAACACCATTGCTTTCTGCAGAGTTGTGGTTTTCGGCCTCATGGTTAACATAGAAGCTTAAAAGGAAATTATTTAGTGGTCATCAATTTGGATAAATCAACTAAATATACAGAATGTCAAAATAAACCTTGTAAGAAAGAGGACTTGCCTTCCTGAAGCTCTTCTTCACTCTTACTGTCACCACTGTTTTCAGCATCATTGTCATTGCCGTCACCGTCGCTATCGTTGTCATCGCCTTTATCAGTATCTTCTGTATCATCCCCATCACTTTCAACAGGTACTTTGGGTTTTGGAGGCAGAACAAAACTGGTCGTTGATCTTCTGCGTGAACTTAAAACAATGTTGCTCATGTCAATGCCTTCAAGTTCTTTTGCTCTTTCCTTTCTCTTTCTGGCATCTTTGATCTCTGAGCAACATCACATGATGTCAATCTGTTAAATGAATTTATGTGCACAGAGAACTGTCCTAAGTGAAATTGCCAATTTCATGAACATTTCCGGGAGGCGAATGGTTGTAGAATAACTCAAGCATCTAGAGACCAATTGGAACCTTGCACAATGGAAACACTCGAGATCCTATGGTCCTCTAAAATTTTAAAGCACTTGTTCAGGATAACTATCCGGTCAGTTGATATCATCAACTGATTTATACATGCCTTGAAAGTTGTTTCATTTGAATGTCATTTCCCCTTTTAGGATCAGAAAATCAAACTCCATCAACAAGACATTGTGGGAGAGTAAGCAGAAGAAAACACAAACTCCAAAACAGTTAATCTATGTTTCTTGCCTGTCTTACTTCTTTTGTGGGCAGGGCATGTGGGGAGGATCTCAGCGACAATCCATGTATGCTAACAACATACGTAGAACCACCAGCTAATAACTGAAGATGAGTTACAACCCAGTGCAAACCACAGGGGAATATGCACCAATAATTTTCTACCCATGATGGCCTATGTTCCAGAAACTTTCAGCCGAACAATGCACAAAAACTCACTAGTATAGCAAGCCAGAAACACAGCCACAAAAAGCACAAGTTTACAGTAGTTACAAATGCCAACCTTCCTATTCTCTATGACTAGAAAGGGGAAGGAAAAACAAATCAACCAACGGCATCCAGGTAGAACAAGATGGCTCACAAGCTAACCAAGGAGGAAAAAATAAAACAAAAATGGAATAGGACAGAGCACACTTCAAACAGTCCCAAAATATAGTTGTCTTTTTGTTTCTAGTTCTGGTGCCTTCTGAGTTGTTACTCTTTATAAAATATATAATGAACAGCTATGATTCTGGAAACTGATGTACCCTGGTTGGTTAGGCAAGTGAAAGCATTAGTAGCACGTCCTATGGTTGAACTACCTAAATCAGCATCCTCATGGAGACTGCTCGTGGATGTTAGAGATTATAAAGAAGCAATCACAAGCAAGCTTTAGTAGCAAGTCCTATTATAACACTTGCCTTTCTCTGTAGGATTTGTAGATAACCCTTCTCTCGAAAGTATTTCCGCTAGCTCCTTTATTAGGATGCCCTCGCGTTTGTTGTCAGGTACCTGCTTAGCTTTCTTGTAAACCGAGGGAGGAACACTGTTCAAAGTAGAGAAAGAAAGAGGCAAAGAAGATTTAGGCATCAACAATGATAAACAGGTTCGTAGCAAGTACGAGAAAGAAGTACCCCATCCCACAAGATTTGATTACTGATTTTAGGTGCTCCACACGTTTCCCATATGCAGGAAGTAATATTTCTTTCTTCTGCAGTTCACAAACGTGTGATTAACACATTTTCAAAGACAATATCAAGACTTCAGGAAAATAACTGTACATGACCTTCACAGGTTTTTCAGCAGAGGATTGAGAATGACCATCTTCAGATACAGTTTCATCATCTTCGGCGTCACTATTTCCCTCTGATTCTGGTTCTGCAAGCTTGTTCTGCTTCTTATTAGAAAGTTGGGTTTCCTTTGCAGGCCTTTTTCGTTTTTTGAGCACTTCAGACCTCTGAACTTTTCCTTTTGGAGCAATTTTCTTCTTTGATTTTACCTTGTCTTGGTCTTCAACATCCTTATCTGAAGAATCAGAGATTCCTCCACTGCTACTCCTTTTAGATGTTTTGCTTAGAGATGCAGAGCTTCTCTTCTTAACAACACTCGATCTAGAAATGTTCGAGGATAAAACCTGTCAATTAGCAGAGTAATGATGATTAGGTAGTTTGCATTTGCTCCTTTCAAAAATTAAATGACAATATCCTGAATTGCTTCACGCACCTTGTCTAGTTGCTCAGTTATAAGCTTCTTGAAGGGGTCGAGAGTAAGTTTATTAAGTTCTAGATCCTCCTCCAAAAGTCGGCGAACACCAGCCATTGTAATTTTCCTGAAAAAGAAAGGGAAGCAAGAAATCATAACACAATTACCTGACCACACAAGGGGTGGACGACACAGATCCTACTAAAGGAAAAATCAAAATTATAATTTCATTCCATACTCAGAGTTAGCCCTAAAATAAGCAGCTCTTTTCCAAATGGCATTCTTTATTGTGCTCTCACTTGGAATTTCATGCTTTCCCATACCGTCAGTTTCCACCACTCCAGATTTTCTTGATTTATTTCCTATTAGAAGGCCCATTACAGGAGAGTCGTCCATTTTCTCCTTATCTTCTTCACCTGCTTCCTTTAAATCTTTCTTCGCCTGATATTCTTCAGGTGACTCTATCACTTCTTCTTTAGCTGAAAAATCATTTTTTTCTACCGTCTCCCCGGAACTCTTGGAGGCATTGTCTTCATCATTGCCTTGCAAAGTCTAGCATTTAGAACAGGAGATAAAATCAAATATTACTATTCATTCCGTAAAAAGAAAGAATCAAGTATACAGCATTTTTAAGAAGCTGTGGAAATAAATATACGATCCCGAACTCAGGTGTGAAGTAGGGTGACTAGAATTTAAATTTCAAGATCAAGCAAGAGGTATACGACATACGAGTTCGTTAGGAACTCCATGGGTACGTTCTGGAACTGTTTCATTGACCAATATCCTTGAACATTTTGTTCCCAATATAACAAACAAAATTTAAGATCCTGTTTGGAATTGATTATGGCAAGTTCAAATCTTTTAGATTGGATTAAATCAGGCTGTTAGGTGTTTGGCAAAACTGATTATATTAGCTTTCAAAAGATATAACAATGATTAAATCATAATCCAACAAAACGAGGACTAATTAATCACTTCTTCATAATCAGGTCTGACCAAGTAAAAGTAAATATGCCTATTTATTACAAAAACCTTTAGCAACTTTTATTCAAACACTAAACTTATTGGTCATTTTGCCACATTGAAACTACTTTTAGTAATTTCTTAAAAACACCATCCATAGCTTAGAGCTAACTTTGCTGAAAAATAGCTTCAAGCCGATGTTGTAAAGTGATCGTGATTTGATCCAAAATTTCCAAAATCAAATCCCAATGTTACTCAAACTTTTGTCAAGACTTAAAAAAGTTAGAACAAGCGATTCACACTCTACGCTAGCCAGTGACATTTTCCACATATTAATCACTTTTCTCTTCCTATAATAAAGAGACCAAGAATGCAGAAATTTCTCAACCAAATCCTGAATCACTCACGTAACGCCAAAATAAGCAAAAAGAAAGGCCCGTAACTCTCTCTCTCTCTCTCACACACACACACAGATAAACACCAAGTCACAGGTTATTCTCCTAGTCTTCAAGTTGTCCAGTCATGATAGAGTCAGTTAGAAATTATGTACCATATATTTGGAGAAAACAAATCAAAGCATTAATATAGTGTTATCATACCTCCTCGATTTGTCATAAAGACTATGTAAGTTTGACAAGTTACAAAAATTTTCTGTTAGTATTAACCCCAGTAACAGGAAAATCCTTCACCACAAATCTGTTAATTCCTGGTACATGGATAGGAGAATATTTATCTTTACTGGACCCTCTACCTATCCGTAGATGTACTATATGGACGTATTATGCAGACCAGAAGTACTTATTTTGAAAGCGGCACCTTCTCCAACAATTGCTTAATATATCTCTTGTGCACATCCAATGCATATGCATGTAAGCCCATGTCCTTCTCCAATAATCTTCGAACACCCTCAAAGGTCAGAGAACTGCATTCAACAACATAGACCAAGTGAGAAAACATCTCATTGCAATTGACCAATAAGAACAGCTTATGACTAACACAATAGTGAATAAGCTTAGCTGACCTATGAAGAACTTTTTTCAAGAGATAAAGAGAGAATATTGTTGAGAAGTGGGGCCCCAGCTTCTGGGGAGATGTCGGTTCCGCATTGACATCCAAGTCAGCCTTATCATAACGCCAAGGCTCACCCTCTAGAGACAGAATCTTAGCAAAAAGAGTAGATTACTCGTAGGAAAGAAGGAAGAAGAAAAAAAGGCACAGCTAAAATCGGTTTTTTGCGGGAAGGGGGAGGGCTTGGAATGGAGACAAAGAGGACATTTCATTCAAGCGGAAGACTGTTTTCACCCAATCATTAACTTCGAAAGATACTTTGCCAGATAAGGCCGACTTCTTCACTTACGAAATGCTTAGAAGAATCATCTTGTGTCAGGTTGGCTGAGAATTGAACTTGATGTCAGGAAGAAATTAGGGCAGCGTTTAGATTAGTGTTCAAGTCCCAGGATCATCTTCTGAGATGTTGATTGTTGGAGCATCTATATTTAGCGGGGCTGTAGTTCATCAACTGAAATGACTTTTAAAAACTTTTTTATAAAACAAAAAATAAATGATGGTAATGACTATGGATCAAACATGTAGTAACGAGATACTAGTTGATTTACGCTGAGATAACGACACGGTTCTCCTTTTCCATCACAACAAGAACAAAAGAAAGAAACAGGATCTGAGGGGATAAACTTTCCTTAAAACTCCAATCCTAGACAAGGGAACTACTACAGCATCTTGGGCTATAGCCGTCGGGCATTCTCAAGCTCTGAAGGTTGCTAGCGTTCGGCTTGTAAGTCAGATAAAGCTTATTTTTTGGCTCATCCGAAGAGCGCTGGCATTTACTTTCTCTACATCATTTATCTACAGACAAGTGTAATCAATTCCAAACCTGATTCCCCGCAAGCTTCCAACATGTTAATATGCTCATGGTCAGTTAAAAAATTAGTTCTTTCAGATTAGGCCTAAGCCCTTCTGGCTGCACACAGACATTGATCTTTGTTATAATGGAAATGAGATAACCTGCTGTTCATTTGGCTTAAGGAGAAGTTCCCTGGATCAGATGCTCGATTCATGGAGCTTTTAATGAGTTTTGCCTCGGAGAAGCGCTCCTCCTAGGTCTGTTTTTCTAGGCTTCTTCCTTATTGTAGCAGGTGGAACTTTTACTAGCCTTCCATTACTTTTTTTTTGGCTCTTGGTGATTCCATGTACATGGGTTTCACCTTCCTCGGGTGTTTCATATCTTCTTCAACTATGCATACTTGTTCCCAAAAGAAAAAGCTTAACACCGTTAATATGATTGCAGGATATAGAGCTTTAGCTATGCATATAACGTAAAACAAATTAGATGAGAGCAACTACCATTGCTATTAATGGGAGTTCACCAAGGGATATTTGTACATAATTTGGCAGCAGCATAGTTCTTGCAAATCAGAGTTCATTCAGATTTTTATGGTTCATGAACCAAATCATATCAAGAATCATGAGATTCTCCCCCCCCCCCCCCCCAATGGTAGCATATAGTTCATGATTATAAAAAGAGAAAGATATTTTTCAAATCCCAAGCATACTGCACGAACAACTACTACTATAATTCATGCAACTGGGCAGTGCAATGCCTATGTGATACTCTCAGAGCAACCAACCAAATTACCAATTCATAAGCACATAAAGGAAATTCCAAATGATCCTTCTAGCAACTTAAGCACACAAGTCAACAGGATTTAAACTTACACCTAAAAAAGATTAACCAAAGAATATTATCAAAGAATGAAAGGATTAACAACAATAGCTCGAGACTTTTCGTTATCATAGAAGAACAGTAAATTTTTAGCCAGCTACAAAAGAGGAAATTGAAAGAGTGATTTCTTCATTTGCTCACGAGTGAGTGTTAGGAAGATAATTGTCAAATCGGGATCCCTATACTGTGTCACCTATTTCACATGTTGGGCATCACACCCTATCATGTACCGTATGATACAGAACAACATTTCAATACTAGAGTATGTAACACACACATATGGGGGCCAATCCAACTCCACCGGTAGAGAAATAGTTATTTCTCTAACTGTCATCTGGTCGTATTGTGGACGGTTGGTAGAGAGAGAAAATCATCCCTCCACTACACCAGCAGCTCCTCGCGGCTCTCTCTTCTTCTACCTCCATCACAACTACATCGACGATCACCGCCACAGGCGACGGGTGTGAGCACGGCCTTAACCCAATCATAACCTATAGCGGTCATACAATCATCTCTCCTCGAAGCAAAGTAACAACCCACTCGCAGCTGTCATCGATTCGCAGGACTGGTCACTTGCTATGGTAGCTGTGAGTTGGGGTTTAATGGTGGGTTAAGGTGGAGTTGGGTGGGGGAATTATTTGTCGTTGTGTGGATGTGGTGATTATTGGCTGTTGGTCGGGGCGATTTGTTGATGGTGGTTGTTAGTTTGGGTTTAGGGTGATCAACGGTGGGCTACAATGGTGATTGGTGGGAGGATTGATGTGGTGGTGGGGATGTGGTGATCGGCGGTTGGTTCACTTAAAAACTCTGACCAACACAGAAGCACCACCGCCCGCCACCATACATAAGGCACCTCAACTTTAATAGTTCAAATAAGCCTAACATGTTATCATATGCAATTTTGGCCCAGTATAAATCTAGATTCCCATCAAAGCTAGAGACCCACCAGAATTTAAAGGAAAGACCTGAAATGAAGGATTCGCATCAGTGTTGTGACGGCTCACAGTGGTCGGCAGCGACAAGGGAGCAACTTTACAAAATAGTGGTGGATCCTTCAATAGAAAAGTGAAGTGGGTATTGGAATTCAAGCGGGATTTGTATACCCAGATAAGCTATGAGTTCACCCACAGTCAGCACCCCCCTGTATCACTTCTTATATGCCTTCTTGATAGAAAATCTACCCTTCAATGCATAATGTGGCAGATGTCCTTGGGCGGATTAGATCATGATAGAGAACTGGCTGAAGGGTGATCTGTGCACTCTGCTATATTATGTGGTGGATCGACTTGAAAAAACATGAAAAGAATGATCTGGACTGTTCACAGATTGAGTATGAACAGCCGGATTAGCCCTGACAACTTAGCTAAGTTGCCACTGCTATACAATGGATCAGCCCCGAATACATATATACAAACATACATATATACGCATATCTATATATACACACCCCCACGAATATACAGACCATCTGGAGCCGTCCACCATGACAAAGTGGAAAGCTCTAGATTACTTTAACAAAAGCTAAAAAGTCGTTCGCCAGACTACCTTGCACGCTATGTGAAAGTCCTAAACTACCTCTGTACATTATATTTGTAAGACCCTTACAGAAAGTTTGTAATTACACTCCTCAAGTTTTTCCTGTTTTCCACTTTTGCAGTCGACAACAACATCGCCAATAGCTGATCATATGGTATGGTTTAATCTGAAGTTGTTTGATGTTGCGTATATGTTGGCAAATAAGAACAACCAAACATCGGGACCAAAAACAAAACCAGTCACCACAAATTCCGCGATTACAACCAGCTTTTGTATCCCACCACCATACCCACAATAATCAACAAACAACCCACCATTATACCCACAAAACACAACTACCAATAGACCAACCACTAGACCTCCGGCAACCCATCAACACCTACAACCAACAAACCCACCACCATTTACAAGCGGCTGCACCAACACCAACAACCATTACCGATCACCTGCCGACTACCTTCACCACTATCGGTACCACCACCACAATTCACCCCCAACAGCACCACTAACATCAATAACTACCAAATTCGCCCTAGCAGCAACACCAACACCCATAACCACCACCAGCACACCAACAAACCCACAATCGATCTACAACCCAGCATATCAACTGACCAATTACAAGCCATCTCCAACACCAGCAAGCCACCCCCAGTCACTACACAAAAACCAAACCCACCAACACCACCACGATCAAACAACCCCCGACATCAATCCGCGACAATGATGGTTTGATGTAGTGGTGGCTACAGATTTGAGCATATCTATGGTGGGGATGATCGATCTTGATTGCGATGGTCGAAAACTATTTGGTTGTGGCCAATTATGATGGCAGTGGCAGCAAGTGAGCAGCAAACCGATCTGAACTGTCCAAACCGATCGATTGAATTCAAACTGTTGATGAGCTTGAATGGTTTGGATTCAAATTTTCAAACGAAGGCCAGTTCAGTTTGGCTCACAGTTCAGAAAATCCAAACCGGCTCCAAACATAACCGGACCGATGGCTAAAACTAGGGATAAAAAAAAATCTATACCTCGAGTCCTTGACCCTAGTAAGCTGAATATATACCTTGTCCATGACCCTAGTTAGCTCACCATAATTCAGTTCAGTTTCAAACCAACTCATCTTTAGCCGCCCCATTTTAAGTTTCATCAGTCGCTGCTGCCCCTCTTTCATCTTAGTCTCTTACCTTATATCCTTATCTTGAAGGGTCTGGTAGACTCTTTGAAGTTTGAATACATAGAGAAACAAATCCACAACAATGGGGTTTGGATCTCTCCAACTATGTTTAGGATTGGATCCACGAAAGATCTGGAAACAAGCTTCTCTTCGACGCCGGGGTTCGACTCTCAGAAGATCAAGGTATTCCTTTCTATGCCAATTCTTGTTTGTCTACTGGCCTTTGTGGACCTCCATTCTCCTTAATAGCTTGGCTTTCCTCCACTCTCCTTCACGTACCTTCACTGCAGATTGAATCTACAGTGAAAAAATCACCCTAATTTACATCTATTCAGGCCTGGCAGTCTGTCTTAATCATCGGAGTAGAACTAAACGAATAAGCAAATCTTCATTTCGATATTTAGATTTTCCATCCGATTTAGATCGTTAGGATTCTGTCTAATCTTTCCACGGCTCAAACAAAGCAAACCATTTTTAATCTAACAGCACAAACAGTCAAAACACAGTAAGAATTATCAAGAACTTCCCATGGATATAACTTTAGAACCATTTTGTTTATTTTCCTGATGTTTTGTCTTTAGAACTTATCATGTAATGTAACTTTTATCTGTTCACCAGTGTGTTTTCAATTTATCATGTAATGTAACTATAATGTAACTTTTGGTTATTGGACTTTTGCACTGGTTGACCAGATTAATGTTTTCAATTTATCATGTAATGTAACTATAATGTAACTTTTAGTTAGTGGACTTTTGTTTTCCTTTAATCCAAAATAACATTTAAACCACGCTCAAACCAATCCAAATCATTCAATTTGAACCGTTTGAACGGTTCAAACCGAGGTGTCTTGGTTCATTTCAGTTCAGTTCAAGTATTTGTGAATCGAGGCTCATCGGTTTGGTTTGCTTTATGGTTTAGGCCCCAAACCGAACAGTACTAACCCCTAGCAGCGGGGATATCAAGCAGGAATGATATGAAGAAGGAAGACAAAGAGACGGAGGGCGAAGAATGTAAGTCCCGTAATAAAAGAGAATAAAAAGAGAGAGAAAAGAGCAAGGGTATTTTCATCATTTCAACAGTGAACCAGATTAAGTGGCACACTAGCTTTAAAAAAAGCATCTGGAACCATCCACATGGCAATGATGGACGGCCCCAGATGGTTGGAACATAGAGAGCCCTCCCATCCTTGGGTGGGGATGGGCTCCCGTGCATATGTATATGCTTGTGTGTACGTGAGAATGTAGGTGTGTATACATGTGTAGCTGTGTATGTGTGTACGCGTGTGTGTGTGTGTGTGCGTGCGTGTGTTTGCAGGGGGCTAATCCAAATATAGTGCTAAATAAATCACATTTTATGTGGCCCGTCTGGAGTCGTACACGTCTAAGATGCGAATGGTCCAGATCAACCTTTTTTTTTTTATTCGCCAAATTGCACCTCTTTTAGGCCGCCTGTGCAAATTTACCCAAATACCCTAATTGCACGGAAGAAGTAGACTACCAACCACCCTAACTTAGGGCGGTTGGTAGAAAGAGCACACGCTATGAATCTTTACTGTAACACAACAGTACAAAGCTAACCCCCCTCCCCTCCCATTTGCTCTCTCTGTATGTATATATCTATCTATATCTCTCCCCCTCCTTCAATCTACCAATTATGGTGAGGGGACTACAGCTTGGAGGGGTGAAGGACGGTGGGAAGTGGTGGATTTGAGCTGTGATGGCGATGGGGAGAGAAATTGGTTGCTAGAGGTGGTTGATTTTAAGGTTGGTTGTGGTAGGTTGCAGCAACGGGTGTTTGCATGTTAGTTGTGGCAGTGAGGGGCTTGCAGATTGGTGGTGGTGCCAAGGAGATGCTTTGGAAGTGGTGGCGGTAGGGATGCTGGTTCTGGTGGGGCGGTAGGGACGCTGGTTCTCGTGGGGCGAAGGGGATGCATGTTGTGGTGGGCCAAGGGTTTACAGATTGGTCGTGGCAGGGGCTGAGGGGAGTTGCAGCTTGGTTGTGGCAGGGGCGGCAGTTGGGCTGCAGGTTAGTGGTGGCGACGGTGGGTCAGCAGATTGGTGACAAAGGTGGTGAACGTCATTAATTAGGGGGTTGTGGCTTTGAAGGTTACAGAGTGGTGGGTTGCCGTGGCGATTATGCATTTTGCGGGGGTGATAGTGGTGACTTCTAGTTTGGGCTTGTTGGATGTGGTGGTGGTCTATTTAGGTTTTCTTTTTGGCTAATTTGGATGTTGTGGTAATAAGTTTGTAGGTTGGTGGTGGCATCGAGGCGGTTATTACAGAGCCGTGAAGGTTGTGGCGGTGGCTGATGTTCGGCAATTGGGACGTTGCAGAGGTGGGATGCATTGGTGGTTTTAAGTAAATACGAGGAGCATTATTGTCATCCGAAGGAACTTCCCATCTTAGGGGCGGTTGGGTACAAATTACTTTTTATAAAAGCTTGATCTCGATAGTCCATGTATTGACGTGGATGCTGGAGATCAGAAAATTGCAATCATCCAGCGCTAGACACGTATCAGCCCCCATTTATATGTCTCTGTGTGTGTGTGTCTGTTTGTGTGTATGTACGAGAAACACAATTGTTGTCAAAATATAAATTATCTTGCACTAAAGCTTCAATCCAATAGCTTTATTTGTCTGATTCTAAAGACAAGTTCTTCCTAGTTATAATAAGTGGATACGAGCGACATATTACAAGTAGAAGCCCCAAAATATGCAAAAAAGTAAATTATGTATAGAGTACCTTTACGACTGACAATAAGTGAGGACGAAAATTTATGAGAGACGGTGCTTCATGCGTAAGGAGGATGGCGAAACAATGAATCATCTTCTATTTTGCCCAATTACGCAGGAATGATGTGCTTTGATCTTCAATTAGGTGGAATTTTCTTGCTGGGCACTTTGATCGGTTGTGAACGCAATGAGGTATTGCTCTTTTTAAGAGGCATAGGAGGAAGTCAACGCTCTAGTAATTGATCCCACCGTGTCTATTTTGGTGCCTATGGCGGGAGTAAAATTCTAGAACTCTTAAGGGACTTGAGTTGTCTTTAGAAAAGCTGAAGGCTTCGTTCTTCTTCACACTTTTTTACTGGGCTGAGGAGTATGCTAACTCCAGTGAAGCATATCTGGACTTTTTGGATAGTACTCTTGTGTGGTTGTGGTAGGAGCGGGTGTTTTTCCATTATCATGCATCATTACGAACAATTGTATCTTCAAATAAGTAAATCTATTCATGTTTAACATTTACATTAACAAGACGTTTCGACATAATCTCACGTACACACAGGGCACATAACAGCAAACACCCATGTACATATATAAGTATCCCATAAATAGCCCAAAAAAAGCCATCAGAAATAAAGCCATGAGTGCAATAAAAAAACCTAGCAAGGCCTCTGGAACGAGTTCATCAATTCCGCAAAAAGAAGCACAAAAAAGGAAGCAACATTGCCAACCGAGTCCGCTCTGTTATCCTACCTCTATCCCAAAAAAATGCTCCATTTTGAATTGGCACGCATATTAAGGATATAAGTCATATATTGTGTGTTTCTCATTCTACCCTAAAAGAGTGAGAGGAAGGGGGGAGATAGTGGGCTAGTAGAGAGAAAATGCGTTGGTGAATGATTAACGGTGTAGAGAGAAATAGAATAAAAAAAGTGTAAAAAAAGGTAAATGAAAAAACACCTACAGTATCTTTCTTAATTTGGAAAGTGATCGATTTTTTAAGGGCAACCGAAAAATAAAATATGATCAATTTTTTTTTAGACGGAAACCTGCCCCAAAATCTTAAGCTGTGTTTCATAACGCAATTAAGCACTTAAAACTTAAGTTTTCAATGATTTTCAATTAAGTGCGTTTAATAACGCTAAACCTTGTATCACTTAAAAATTAATTCCTACCAAAAATAGACTAAAAATTTAAGTCAAACTGGACTTACTTAATGCTGATCACTTAATTCTAAATGAGATGGTTAAAAGTATTTAACATATTTTTACATAAAAAAAATAATTACCACCACAATACCGCCTCAATTAATTTGCTGGCAACACCGCCTCCACCACAATGCAACCACTACCACAACTATTATTTTCTTTTGCTACCACCACCACCAACACCGCCACCTCCACCATACCGTTGTTGTTGACACCACGTCAATTTCTGCCAAAATTATCCAAAGATTCACCACACTACAACCACTGTCATGACCATCATGTCACCGCCTATCGTTATCATCACAATTGCCAACACCACGTCTTAACACACCATTGCCGCCACCATCGACATCTTTTTGCCGCCGCCGCTAATACTCCATCGTCACTGCCACTATCACCGCAAACATGATTTTAGCACCCCCCCCCCCCCCCCCACACAAAAAAAAAAGTTATAAAGTAGATAAATAAATGCATAATTTTCATAAAATGGATAAATTTGTAAATAAACAATTTTGAGACATCTACTTTTAGTTTACCAAACAGGTTAACTTATTTTTCAGTAAAAATTCAATCGCTTAAAGTTTTCAATTTTACGAATTCAATACTTAACTTTTTCAGCACTTAAATTTCAGTTTTATTAAACAGCCCCTTACCCTGATACTTCTCTCACGAGGCATTCGACTTCACTTTGTCTTTCTCCAACTTCATAGGGATTTTTCTTAGCGTATTTGTTTTGGCAGCTTGGAACAAAACGTTTAAACCTTCTCTCTTGTCCCACATGCATATCATGCACACTCGCGCACCAACATACTCGTAAAAACACAGTATCCAACAGATAGCCACACAGAAAAAAGGATCATAAATGAGTCAACAATAAATAGACAAACGACAAAGGTTAGCAGAGATCACATCATCACTCAATCGAACCGCCACGAGAAACATCAAGTGTTACATCTATCCGTCTCAGTTCTACTGCCGTAAGCATCAATCACACGGACGCATAAACACACATAAATTTGTAACTACATGTGCATGCTTATTATGATCATCCGCAACTTTTACAAGCTAAATTGAAATCGACGAATAGCCATGTCTGTGTGTAGGGAGGGAGAGAGAGAGGGAGGGAGGGAGGGAAAGAGAGAAATAGGGCTTGAAAGGAGGCATACTCGGCTTGTGTGCTGAAGTGTTGGACGCGGCTGAGCATGGCGTTGCGTATCTGGGACTCGATACCCTGCTCGTCGTCCTCCATCGCGTCTACCACCGCTGAGGTCTCTACGGTGTGTGTCGAGTGTGTATCCGTGTATTTGAAGAGCAGGCTTTGAAAATGTGTCGGGTTTATGATTTACTGGCATCTAAGCAGCTAAGTACGGTGGTGTTCAAATGTCAGGTTTATGTTCAAAACTAGTATGATTTACAAGATTATTATCTAGGTTATTTCAATGTTTATTATTCTAACACTTTTTTAATTATAATATTTCACTCAACACATTTAATCATAATCCATTTTCACTCTTTATCAACCCATTTTATCTCTTCTACCACACTTTTTTCCTCCTCTCCCCCTCTTCTTTGCGATGAAATAGGAAACGCATATCCTAATAAGCATGCAAGTTAAACATAATTAAATAATTAGGGATGGAGGGAGTATAATACTTTTAGCCACCATGAAGTAGTGTGGTTCCAAAGCGTTCTTAAAATAATTTTTAGACACCGGAGGTAATTACATACGACAAGGAGTCGTTAAGCGTTTTAGTTTATTGAGCAGACATACTAAAGATGAAAAAGGATCATGGATAACACATTTGAGATGCTTACCATAATTTGTTCCCAACCTATTCTGGTCGCACCCAAAGGGCCCACTAGGGTCCCGCTTTGGACATTAAACAGGTCAAAGTGCGTGCGCTCATGTCACGGGAGTTTCTTACTTCGCACGCCTTAGTTACCAATTATTTCACGTGAGCGTGACTCACGGTACCACGTTCGTCGTGCCGCAACCACTTGAGCACTTTTTCATCAAAAACATCGACCGATGGCCCAACCAGAGCGACAGGGTCAAGGGTCAAGGGCAAAGGCCTTGGCCAACCCCATGGGGTCAGCCTCGGCCTCCCCTAAGGCCATGGGGTTGGCCTCGCCCTCCATGGGGGGTCGGCCTTGGCCTCCCCCTCGGTTGTTCACTCTTCGCGCAAAGTCCATTTTCGCGCTTTGTTCGCTTCATACACTTCGTATGTGACTTTGGCACCTTGTTCGTCATGTGGGTATGATTCACGTCGACACACTCGTCGCAATGCAACTTTCAGATTTGTCATTACCCATCAAAACACCTTCCATCGGCGGGCCCGAAGTTCACCCAAAGGGGAGTGGCCTTGGCCTCCCTTCATGGGAGTTGGCCATTGGCCTTGGCCACCCCCTAGGGTCGGCCTCGGCCTCCCAAGGGTGGTGGCCTTGACCTTCCCCCAATTTTGGCCTATGGCCTCCGCTCCCGTACGCATTTGTTTTCTCAAGTCTTTGCACCTCCGCAATGTTTACGGACGTTCGTACACCAACCTCGCGACGTCCGTCGTGCATTAACCTCACGACGTTCGTCGTGCATCAACCTCACGACGTTCGTCGTGCATCAACCTCATGACGTCCGTCGTCCGTGACCGCATACCGCTCCCGTGATGCCCAACGCCCAAAGTCGCGCACTACCACCAAATGACCCATCGCCGACAATCGCGTACCATCACTCCCAACTTTGTCATTACTACATATTGCATTCATCATCTTGTTATGACAGATACATTCAGCTCACATCCCATCTTCGGGACACCCGACGCATGCCAGTGCACCATTTTCGCGACGTTCTTCGTCGCGCCCGTGCATTATTCTCATGATATGTGCCCCCGTACCAGGGGTATCCCCGGGATGTTCATCACCGCGCCCGTGCGCAATCGTCATGATATGTGCCCCCGACACCAAGTATGGCTTCGCGACGTGGCGACGTTCGTCGCCGCTCCCATGCGCCATTCTCATGACATGTGCCCCGGCACCAAGTATTGTTCCGTGTCGTTCGTCGCCGCGCCTATGCGCCACTTCCATGACATGTGCCCCGGCACCAAGTATTGTCTCCACAACGTTCGTCACCGTGCCCATACGCCATTTTCATTACATGTGCCTCGACGCCAAATATTGTCTCCGCAACGTTGATCGTCGCGTCCATGCACCATTCTCATGATGCGTGCCCCCGGCACCAAGTATTGCTCCACGACAATCGTCGTCGTGCCCGCGCACCATTCTCATGATCTGTGCCCCCGACACCAAGTATTGCTCTGCTATGTTCATCGCCGTGCCCGTGCGCCATTCTCATGACATGTGCCCCTGACACCAGGTATGGTCTCGCTATAGTCGTCGTCGCGCCCATGCGCCACAATCATGATACAGGCCTTTGGGTATCACACTTATTCACCACACCATGCGCCCCCTACCATGGACGTGAAACATGCTTCGACCCACTCTCCGGAGTGTGCAGCATTCCGGAGGGCTCCGTTCGTAGTGCTCTGGCAAGAGGACCCCTTGCAGCGGGATGGACTCGTTACCAAAAAGCCATCTCTGCCACGAGATGGGCTCACAACCTCAAAGCCATCACCATTACAATCACGGGAGGCTCCGTTTGTAGTGCTCCGGCACGAGGACCCCTCACAGCGAGATGGACTCGTTACCACAAAGTCATCACCGCCATGGGATGGGCTCGTTACCATAAAGCCATCGCCGTCATAATCACGGGGGGCTCCATTCGTAATGCTCCAGCACAAGGACCCCTCGTAGCTGGATGGACTTGTTACCACAAAGCCATCGCCGCCACTGGATGGGCTCGTTACCACGAAGCCATCGCCATCACAATCATGGGGGGCTCCGTTCGTAGTGCTCCTGCACAAGGACCCCTCGCAGCGGAATGGACTTATTACCACAAAGCCATCGCCGCCACGGGATGGGCTCGTTGCCACAAAGTCATCGCCGTCACAATCACGGGGGGCTCTATTCATAGTGCTCCGGCACGAGGACCCCTCGCAGCGGGATAGGCTCGTTACCATAAAGTTATCGTCGTCTTCATTCCAGGGGGCTCCGTTCGTAGTGCTCCGGCACGAGGACCCTTCGCAGCAGGATTGATGACTCCTCCGGGACACTATCTCCCGCCAGGGTGCCTGCGTAACTGGCCTACGTGCTCCGGCACTGGGGACTTGCGTCGGCACCCCTATGGACTATGACCCCCGTGTCACTCCGAGACGGGAGCAAGTCTTCGGAGGGCATTGCGCCTAATTCGCCTGGCAGTTGGGCGTCGGGTCTTCCCCACCATTGCCAGGCCTGTGGGACTCTGCAAGGGCTTGGATTAGAGGCTAGATCAAGGGGGTTCTCTGGCCATACCGACGCTGTGGGAGCCAATCTTCCCCAGACAGACAGAGCGACGCTGTCCGGGGCAAGCCGAGTGAATATGTGATTCGACAGTCCGTGGAGCACCGACAGCTGTGGACCCCTTGATGACGTGTCACTCCTGGGGAGCGCCACGTATCGCGTGGTGACATCATCATCTCAAAGCCATCGCCACCACGGGATGGGCTCATTACCATAAAGCCATCGCCGTCACAATCATGGGGGGCTCCGGCGTAGTGCTCCGGCATAAGGACCCCTCGCAGCGGGATGGGCTCATTACCAAAAAGCCATCACCGCCATGGGATTGGCTCATTACCACAAAGCCATTGTCGTCTTCATTCCGGGTGGCTCCACTCGTAGTGATCCGGCACGACGACCCCTCGCAGCGGGATGGGCTCGTTACCACAAGTCGTCACCATCTTCATTCCAGGGGGCTCCGTTCGTAGTGCTCAGGCACAAGGACCCTTCGAAGCGGGATAGGTGACTCCTCCACGACACTGTCTTCGCTAGGGTACCTGCGTGACTGGCCTATGTGCTCCGGTACTGGGGCTTGCGTCGGCACCCCTATGGACTATGACCCCCGGGTCACTCCGAGACAGGAGCAGCTCTTCAAAGGGCATCGCGCCTAGTCCGCCTGGTAGTTGGGCATCGGGTCTTCCCCACCGTTGCCAGCCCCTTAGGACTCTATAAGGGCTTGGATTAGAGACTAGATCAAGGAGGTTCTCTTGCCACACAGACGCTGTGGGAGCCAGTCTTTCCAGACAGACAGAGCGACGCTATGCGGGGCAGGCCAGGTGAATATACGATTCAACAGTCCGTGGAGCACCGACAGCTGTGGACCCCTTGGTGACGTGTCACTCCCGGGGAGCACCACATGTCGCGTGATGACATCATCGTCTCAACCTCTATAAATAGAGGTCTTGAGAATTCATTTAGGGATTGGACATTTTTAGAACACTTTTATTTTCTCACTCTAGAATCCTAGAGAGAGAAACATACAGGACCCTAACTCTGGACCTAAGCATCAGACTGTGACTGTCGTCCTATATTCACTCTACGCCATCGCCCTCGCAGCACTGCCACCCTCAGGCTCTGTCTGGGAAGCCCTTGGTCTCTGCCCTTGCTCCACCCTTGCTGTGTCTCACATCAACATACTTGGCATCTGACTCGGACTGTATTTCTTGTGGCACCTCCACGTCGACTGCGAACCCACTTTCCTTGGCATCACTGATGTGGTTTCTTATTCTGCAGGTCTTGTGCAGGTCATTCGGTTGAGGTTGTTCTCTAGTAGAAAAGTAGCCAATTCGTCGACTAACCGATGGTTCCAGAGTGAATGGCAGCTCCCCGACTCCATATTTGCTTGATCCAGTCATGGTTTTGGTCCAGATTGATATCTGGGAGATCGGTCGACGTACATACAGACATTGTAATTTAGCATGTGATATCACTATTGTTAGTGTGGAGGTCTTTCTACCAGGATCTCCTGACTTCACTGGCTTCACCTGTTGTTGTTACCTTCATGTGGTCTCTATTGGGTCTTTTGTTCTTCTTTTGCTTTCTAACTTTGGTGGTTATGTATTACCTCTTTTTGTTGCTAGTATGGCATGTTTAGCCTAGTTTAGGTTTCCTTTCTTAGTTCTTGCGTAGCAAGACGTGCAGTTCTTTGTCTTATTCCTGGGGTATCCCCCTTGCATTGGTGGTACTTTTGTTTCATCGGTTGATATATAATTTTATTTACTGAAAAATGGTAATATGACCTATTGTGTTTACAGTTTAACCAGAATATGTTTAATGTGTAAATTGTGATTATATGTTTGGATGCTAGTTACTTAAGTGACTCTATGAATTTAATTGTATAATTATGATCCACATGCTAATTGATTAGTTGTCAGTTTGGGTGCTTATTGGATTTGATTGCATTTGAAATATGTTCAGTGTACCTCATATCCTTATTCGTGTATTTAGAAAATAAGAGTTTAATTGGATCGCATGCTATATATATATATATATATATATATATATGGGAGCCGATCACTGTCTATCGGTGGAGAAAACGTTATTTCTCCACCATAAATATAGTCGTCCACGTGGACGGCTCAGATGGCTTTTTTTTATTTTCAAAGAGTTGCAACCGCTGTTCTTTCACGCGATTGCAAAATTTGACAATAATACCCCTAAACCCCCCAACCGCGACAAAGTGTCGCAGTTGGTATCATATTTTCCAAAAACCCAACTGCAACACTTTGTTGCGGTTGCATTCATTACGGTTGGCCCACCCACGTGTCCTTTCCCCCTTCCCCCCACGCCCCCCCCGTTGGCCCCCACCCCCCTTACGTGTCATTTATCCCTTCCCCCCACGCCCCCCTCCTTTTGGCCTTTTTTCTTCCCCCGGCCCCCCACCCCCCGGTTGGCCCCCACCCACATGTCCTTTCCCATTCCCCCCCCCCCGCCCCCCGCCCCCCACCCCCTTTACGTGTCATTTCCCCCTTCCCTCCCACGCCCCTTCCTTTTGGCCTTTTTTCCTCCCCCGGCCCCCCACCCCCCCTTGTCCATCCATTTTTTTCTGTCTTCTTTCTTCTCTCTCCCTCACTTTTCTCTCTTTATAACCCCGTTCCCCCGAACTCTTTCTTCCACTCTCCATCATCTTTACCAAACTCTCTTCATACTCCATATCTCACCTACATAATCTCCACGACAATACAAACAAAAAAAGTTTACGCTAGAAGATCGGTGGATAACCGCTAGAAGATCGGTGGATGTTTCTTTGAGTATATCAAGTAATTCAATGTTAATTTCAAATTGTTCTTATCAATAGATTGTTTAAATTGTGTTATGCATAAATTGTTCTTACCATAGTCTAAAATTTGTGTTTTTTGAGAGTTTTGAAATTAGGGATTGAACTAGCGTTTATTAAAGTGAATACGAAACGTAATTGTCGCTAGACAGTTTTTCACAAATTTATAAAAAATAGCTAGAGCTAGATTTTGCCAAAGTTTAAAAAAATATACCCTAGTTATTTTTAAAAGATCTATATCAGGGAAAAATTTTAGATTTTTTCAAAGACTGGAAAGGGGTTAACTGAAATGAGGAACCTTGTAACTTTGTAGTGTAATTTAAAATATCAAGCTAGAGCGAATTCGCGCGAAACTTTTATGAGAACCCTAGGATGTTGGCAAGTTCCATTTCCCAGGACTTTGGGCCATTCTGAAGTTGTTAGCCATTTTTTTGGCCGAACGGACTTTTAAGTGCTTGATCCGGACACCGCTTCGGAATTTTTGGGCGAAAAATCCGTAAAATGCTTTTTAGATCACGAATGAATTCAGGATGCTTTAAATATCATTTGAAAGCAATTTTGAGATTTTCTGATGCCAGGAGATATTTTGGTAATTTGCCATCCCGAGAGGGGTGTTTTGGTAATTTTTCGGTAAAATTTTTTAAAGGACTTTTTAGTCAAGAAATGTAAGTAAAACACCTCAAAGGCTGTTTTGAAGCTAATTTGGGGCGTTAGGATGATAATAAACCCTTAGGGGCATTTCGGTAATTTGCCGCTCATCGGGGGTATTTTGGTGGGGCGATGGCTGCCATGGGGTATTTTGTATAAGTTGGGGATATTTTGGTAACTCATCCCCTTTAAAATTTTCAAAGGAAATATTTGGTATATGATTGATATAATACATTTAAAAAGTAGTTTTAAAGCGGTTTTGAAATGTTGGTGGTGTAGCGGCCATCACGGGGTATATTGGTAAATTGTCACATTGGCGCTAAATTTTAGGGAACATGCATAATTAAGAGTTGGGAGTGATGGGAAGTGAGGAATGATATTAATACATTGAAATAATGAGATAATGACTATTGCTAATGCGTTGGAAAGCTAGGTTAAAGATCCAGTTATAGTTTTGGAATGTAAATATTATGGACGCTAAGTTGGTTTACGATTATATTTTGTTCTTAGACGATATGGATTTCAACCCCGGACCTCATGATACATCAATCCTATACGATGACGATGACCACGTCGCGAGGCAAGTATTTGACGGTGTCAATAGGGGTGTTTTGGAAACAATTCAAAGCAGAAGTCACCTCGAAGAGTGGGTACTAAACGAGGAACAAATATTATTATTACACCGTCAAAATTTATCTATGTTCACCGATTGCGGGATTTGGTCTCGGCACAACGATTGCCTTATATCCGCTCTAGTTGAACGATGGAGGAGCGAGACGAACTCATTTCACTTTCGGTTTGGTGAAATGACTATTACATTAGAGGACGTCGGATTTATACTTGAAATCCCATGTCATGGCAGACTCATTACTTTAAGCAAAACGTCTGCATCCATAGCGAAGATGGCTAGGCAGTATTTTCCGGAAATTCTGAGGGAAGCTCTTACAACGAACGACATCAAACTTAAATGGCTGAGAGAGCAGTATGGCATGCTACCGGATGAATACACTCCTCACGATTTAGTGACGTATACGAAGGCATTCCTTCTGTATATTATTGGAGCCATATTACTTCCGACGCATTCAAAAAAACACAGTGCATCCGAAGTATATGGTGTTCTTGGAGGATCTTGAGGAGGTATACTTGTATTCGTGGGGTTCAGCTGTCCTTGCGCACCTATATCGAGCACTGTACAGAGCTACGAGAAAGGGTGCCAAGTCCATTGCCGCCTTCCTCACTCTATTACAGGTTTGAGCATTTATTTTCTTGGTTGACGTGTCAATATATTCGTGCATTAATTACTAATTCCAGATAATGTTTGCATTCACAGGTTTGGTCTGACGAGAGGCTACCCACGGGTCGTCCACAACCACAGGAATATTTCAATGAGACGTGGCCTAGAGATACTCAATGTATCCCAGGTGATGTGGCAGCCGTATAGCAAGGTGATGCATCGGTTGGATGATTGGTGTTGGCAACTTCTGGTGTCGTACGTGCTTGCAGGTTTGGTTCGGGTGCCGTTTATTCACTTCGAAGTATGTGAATTTCATATGCCTGATCGAGCTATAAGGCAAGCTGGCTGTCTACAAGGAATACCAAAACCCGCTGTAGACATGCGGCCATACAGGAGTGGTCGAGGGTCGAACTTCGAGGTGCCTGATGCCTTGAATTTGTTGAGTGACGAGGTGCAACAGTGGAATACTTGGCAAGAAACATATGATAGCCTTGTATCGCTGAAGGCCGACAGCATCAGCATTGAGGAGTACCTGCAATGGTTTCTCAAGGTGACGCGCACGAGGGTGAATCGCCCTTCCCAGGCGAGGAAGACATCGTATGCGTCACGTGAGATCTATGACCAGTTCTGGGCATTGAACATTGTAAGTCATGCTAGTGTTGTTTCAATTTTTATTTGCGCACCTTATCGACCATGCCTGAAATGATTAGCCATATTTGTATGCATGTTTTTTAGGTTGACCAGGGCACTGATGTGTTCAAGCAGCTGGAGGGGTTTGAATGGTTTGTCGCGCAGGCTCCTGACAATCTGAAGAGGTCCATTGAGAAGTACAAGACTGAAGTTCACAACTTTAGTCTTGCGTACCAGGGTTACCAAGGGGAGCCATCTAATCACTTGCCTCCTGATGCGTACGATTCTCAGCCCCAGAGTCAGGTGTGGGAGTCGTCTAGTCGCTTGCCTCCTGACGCGTACGACTCTCAGCCCTAGAGTCAGGGGTAGGAGCCGTCTAGTCGCTTGGTTCCCGACGCGTACGACTCGCATCCCCAGATTCAGGTGTGGGAGCTGTCCAGTCGCTTGCCTCCTGACACGTACGACTCTCAGTGCTAAAGTCAGGTGACCCAAGTAGGAATCCAGGCGTCACTCCCAAGCTTTCCGTCGGATAAAGGACAACTAACGAAGCCATTGAGTCTGGCAAAACGGGATTGGATCGACCAGCATTACTTCGGGTACGAGCCAATCGCTACATCAGACTTTCCTGTTTTGGCATTCCTAGGTCACTCTGATCTAAGACTGTTGGCGCCGGACACAGATATTTCAAATTTTCTTATAGACGCTTATATAGATCTGCTCCGTGTTAGGGAGCTAAATTATAACCCCTGCCAAACTTTGAAGCTCAACATGTATGGCTCTTTTGTTATCCCCATAAAGGAGTTCATAGAATGGAGGAGGATGCGAGGGACAAGCAAGGGTGAATGGAGACCATCTGCAAACGTGCTTTCCTACTTGAACGCAGACTATCAATGTCACGCAGCTGAGGCAAACCTAATCATGCTACCTGCTCTTCATGCAAGCCACTTCTTCCTACTAGTTCTCTATCCAGAGAATAAAGTGGTCCACATATACAATATCCTAAGGGAAGACGGACCTGGTCGGCAGCTGGCACAGATGTACTCCACGTACATCAATGCGGTGGTTAGTTTATATTTCTTGACTTCGCTCATAGTCTATTCTTCTTGTTATGAATTGGGCTTGATAACCTTTTTTATTATTGGATGAAGACTACTATCATTCCACTAGCATACCGACATTTTAAGGGGGAAGCCATCACGAGCAAAACAATGACAGAGCCTTGGACGGTCGCGATGATACAAAATCGACCAAAGCAATATAACAATCATGATTGCGGGATTTACGTCCTCAAGTACATGGACTACATAGCTCGCTCGGATGTGCTCGAATATGATACGTGGTCTCGAAGGGATGCCTTGACATTTAGATATAGGATAGCCTGGGAGCTGAAAAAGGATGTAGCTAGACGCCTTCCTTACCATTATCCTGAGATGTAGTAGACTTTCGTATGGATTCTTATTACTATTGTTGGATTTTGGATATTAAGGTTTGAAATTGAATTAGCCTTATTATTATTGTTGTTTGATTTTGGACAATGAGCTAACTAGCGTGCCTAAGGTGTAATGAGCAAAAAAAAGTGACAAAAAAAATTACAAGATTTTTCGCAAGCTAAGCATTGGGCGGTAAAGTGTGCGCGAACATGCCCTTCGTAGAAAAACGAAAAAAATTATTTGTTTCAATTTTCACCAAAATTCATAGAATGGGCTAACTAGCGTGCCTAAGGTGCAATGAGCAAAAAAAAGTGAAAAAAAAATTACAAGATTTTTCGCAAGTTAAGTATTAAGCGCTAAAGTGTGCGCGAACAGGCCCTTTGTAGGAAAACGAAATAAATTATTTGTCTCGATTTTTGCCAAAATTCATAGAATGGGCTAACTAGCGTGCCTAAGGTGCAATGAGCAAAAAAAAAGTGACAAAAAAAATTACAAAATTTTTCGCAAGCTAAGCATTGGGCGCTAAAGTGTGCGCGAACAGGCCCTTCGTAGGAAAACGAAAAAAATTATTTGTCTCGATTTTTGCCAAAATTCATAGAATGGGCTAACTAGCGTGCCTAAGTTGCAATGAGCAAAAAAAAGTGACAAAAAGAATTACAAGATTTTTCGCAAACTAAGCATTGGACGCTAAAGTGTGCGCGAACAGACCCTTCATAAGAAAACGAAAAAAATTATTTATCTCGATTTTTGCCGAAATTCATAGAATGGGCTAATTAGCGTGCCTAAGGTGCAATGAGCAAAAAAAAAAGTGACAAAAAGAATTACAAGATTTTTCACAAGCTAAGCATTGGCCGCTAAAGTGTGCGCGAACAGGCCCTTCGTAGGAAAACGAAAAAAATTATTTGTCTCGATTTTTGCCAAAATTCATAGAATGGGCTAACTAGCGTGCCTAAGTTGCAATGAGCAAAAAAAAGTGACAAAAAGAATTACAAGATTTTTCGCAAACTAAGCATTGGACGCTAAAGTGTGCGCGAACAGACCCTTCATAAGAAAACGAAAAAAATTATTTATCTCGATTTTTGCCGAAATTCATAGAATGGGCTAATTAGCGTGCCTAAGGTGCAATGAGCAAAAAAAAGTGACAAAAAAATTACAAGATTTTTTACAAGCTATGAATTGGACAATAAAGTGTGTGCGAATAGGCCCTTCGTAGGAAATGAAAAAAATTATTTGTCTCGATTTTAGCCAAAATTCATAGAATGGGCTAACTAGTGTGCCTAAGGTACAATGAGCAAAAAAAAATGACAAAAAAATCTACAAGATTTTTCGCAAGCCATGAATTGAGCGATAAAGTGTGCGTGAATAAGCCCTTCGTAGGAAAACTAAAAAAATTATTTGACTCAATTTCCGCCGAAATTCGTAGAATGGGCTAACTAGTGTGCCTAAGGTACAATGAGCAAAAAAAAGTGAATAGGCCCTTCATAGGAAAACAAAAAAAATTATTTGTCTCGATTTTCGCCGAAATTCATAAAATGGGCTAACTAGCATGCCTAAGGTGCAATGAGCAAAAAAAAAGTGACAAAAAAATTACAAGATTTTTCGCAAGCTATGAATTGGGCGATAAATTATGCGCGAATAGGCCCTTCGTAGGAAAACCAAAAAAATTATTTGTCTCGATTTTTGCCAAAATTCACAGAATAGGCTAACTAGCGTGCCTAAGGTACAATGAGCAAAAAAAAGTGACAAAAAAATCTACAAGATTTTTTGGAAGCCATGAATTGGGCGATAAAGTGTGCGCGAATAGGCTCTTCGTAGGAAAACAAAAAAAAACATTATAAAAGTTCAATTTAAACATTATAAAAGTTCAATTTAGACAACTGAAACATTTACCCTAACACTCTTCCTCATCATCGTCCTCCTCAACCATACTGACAGGTTCGATACCTAGCACTTTATAATGGTTTCTCTTGTCATGATCAGTCATCTGATTACACAACACACACTTTCGCAATTTTTTTTGACCCGTTGTTCTTCAATCGGATTCTTCATACATATTGCACATTTTCGCCCTTTTGTTTGAGAAATAATTGGATAAAAAATATTGTCCTCCTCACCTTGCAGGTTAGTGCTATCAATGACTGGTTGTGAAGCTCGATTGAATCTACCGGCTAGAGCCGTCCGAGTAGTCAGATTGTTCCGTCTTTCTGGTAATGCCATCCTAAACTGTGCAAGGTTAGCCTTATCCCGTGCGGCTGCTTCAACTTGATACATGTACCCATCATATGTTGACGCTGCATCCAATGATAAACCGTGCATGATGTTACAAAGGTGATTATATCGCAGCGTCTCAGATTGCTCGAAATCGATTGAAACATTGGGCACGTAAGGAATGTGACTGTGGACTCTATTGGCTCCCTTCGTCCACCGATCCAAGATATACGCTGGAGGGATTTCACGAGCATTCTTGGCGCTCAAATACCTCAACGCGTGTCGAAAAAGTATACCTTTATGCTCAAACAGTTGACAGTTGCAATTAACAAACCCGGTCTCCATACACACTGCTACCGTAAATGTCTTCTGTTCCTTGGAGCCGACGAAGAGCACGGATTGGCAAAATTCATCACATTTGTCAAAGCATGAACCTTGAGATCTCTGGTGGAATACTCGTGCAACTTTGTCATGCTATATTGTTTCTCTTGAAACTGTCTAAACATTTCCTTGGTATAGACTTGAGCCGCATGAGCCTCCAAAGGTGAAAAAACTACTATGGCTCTTTCTCTGTAAACAGTAGCCGCGTCAGCTTCTCTCTCAAGGAAAAATTGCCTGTCCATGGCTTTCTGCATCTCTAGTACGAACTCTTTTATACTTGAAGAATGGCCTACGTACCCATCAAAGAATGCATTCATACCTTCACTTCTCGAGGTCGTAGTCATTCCAGCTGCAAAAAACTTTTTCGTGTAGGCACCGACCCACTGTGTCTTGATCTCATACAACGCTTGTAACCATTCATGATTGTGCAAATAGTAGTCATCCATTAACTTGGCCCACCTTTCCTCAAACACGTCTACTGTCAACGATTTCTTCACACGTGTATTAAAGTCACTCTTGAATGTCGGATGGTTTGCATATACATTGTGAAGCCGTTCAGGATATTTGTTGCTTATGTGCCATGTGCACAGGCCATGGTGAGTATCTGGAAGGACCTTAGCGATTGCATTTTTCATTGCTAGATCTTGGTCGGTGATGATGGTCTTTGGAGGAATATGATACATTGCTTTAAGCCATGTTTCAAATAACCATGTAAATGACTCCTCCGTCTCATCCCTAAGCAGGGCAATGCCAAACAAGATTGACTGATAGTGGTGGTTCACCCCGGTGAACGGAGCAAAAGGCATAAAGTACTTATTTGTGCGGTATGTGGTGTCAAACGTCACAACATCCACAAAATTTTGGTAAGCAGCCCTAGAACGGGCATCCACCCAAAATATAGTACTAATGCGGTTCTCATCATCCAGTTGGAGACTATAGAAAAAGCCAAGATTCTCACTCTGAAGGCTCCTGAAGATATCAAGTGTAGCTTGAGAATCATTATTACCGAAAGACTCTCTCCTCTGAACACAAAGTTCATTTCGAAGGTCTACTTCGTTGAAACTCAACTTGTCAATCCCCCCAGCCTGGCTTGAGAAAACCCCCATCATTCTGGAAGGTAGAATTTTAGCCTCGACCATTGTAAATATCAGTTGTCTGTGTGCCGCGCTTATTTGTCGGTGTTGATGAATTTGACCAATCTTACTAGGGGTCATCAACTGATGATTATGGCTCAACTCCACTCTCGTCACAACCAAATAGTTTTTATTTTTCTGGTGTACTGCATACACATTGGCCTTGCAGCCGGTACCCGAAAATGTGTCCCGTTTTCTTTGTCTTGTTGGCCCTTTGTCACTGATCTGAAACAACCGGAGGTACATGTGGTGCACCTCTATGAAACTCAAATAGTCTTCCACAAATTTGATCTGTATTCGCCCGTTTTCTAGTCGTCTTAATTCTAATACCGAAACCTATCGTTTTCGAATATGCTCTATAGTATGCTTCAACTTCGTTCAGTCTTTGAAAAACTTGACCCAAGAAGGTAGATCATAATCTTCACAAAAATTATTTCCTCCAGTTGCATCCATATTTATACTAAAATCTAAAAAATAAAAATTATATCATTCTCAACAAGTCATAGAATTAAATAAAATAAAAATTATTTCCTCCAGTTGTGTTAGAAAATTTTACAATGAGCAATTACCAAAATACCCCCGATGAGTGACAAATTACCAAAATGCCCCCGGGGGTTCATTATCACCCTAATGCCCCAATTTAGCTTCAAAACAACCTTTCAAGTGTTTTACTTACATTTTTGGACTAAAAAGTCCTTTGAAAAATTTAACATTGTAAAATTACCAAAATACCCCTTTTGGGGTGGTAAATTACCAAAATGCCCCTGGCATCAGAAAATCTCAAAAGTGCTTTAAAATGCTATTTTAAGCTTCCTAAATTCATTCTTGATCTAATAATTATTTTATGGATTTTTCACCCAAAAATCCCGAACCGGTGTCCGGATCGAGCGCTAAAAAGCCCGTTCGGCGAAAAAAATAGCTAACAACTTTGGAATGGCCTGAAGTCCTGGGAAATGGAACATCCCAACATCCTAGGGTTCTCATGAAAGTTTCGCGTGAAATCGCGCTAGTTTGATATTTTAAATTACACTACAAAGTTACAAGGTTCCCCGTATCAGTTAACCCCTATCCAGTCTTTGGAAAAATTTAAAATTTTTTCCTGATATAGATCTTTTAAAAATAACTAGGGTCTCTTTTTTGTACTTTGGCAAAATCTAGTTCTAGCTATTTTTTTATAAATTTGTGAAAAATTGTCTAATTAACTTTTCACTTTTAGCGACAATTACGTTTCGTATTCACATTAATATTCGCTAATAAATGCTAGTTCAATCCCTAATTTCAAACTATCAAAAACATGAATTTTAGACTATGGTAAGAACAATTTAAGCATAACACAATTTAAACAATCCATTGGTAGGAACAATTTGAAATTAACATTGAATTATAAGAAAATTCAAAATACTTACTTGTTTTAACTTGATATATGTAAAGAAAAATCCACCGAGATCTTCTAGCATAAAATTTTTTTGTTTGTATTGTTGTGGAGATTATGTAGGTGAGATATGGAGTATGAGGAGAGTTGGTAAAGATGATGGAGAATGGAAGAAAGGGTTCGGGGAGAACGGATTATAAAGAGAGAAAAGTGAGGGAGAGAGAAGAAAGAAGGCAGAAAAAATTGGATCCGTGAGTGAGCAGTAGTCAAAGGCTGTGAAAGAAAAAAATTTGCAGAAGAGTGTGCGGCCGAGCTTTGAGCTGCCTCTGGAAAGAGGACATGGGGGGAGGGGGGAGAGGACAGGAAAAATGACATAGGTGAGGGGGAATGACACCACGTGAGGGGGGAGGACACCACGTGGCAAGGCGGAGGACACCACGTGGCAAGGGGGTTCCCCCCAACCGCAACACTTTGTTGCGGTTGGTTTGATACAATCATACCAACCGCAACAAAGAGTTGCGGTTGGGGGGAGGGGGGAAGGGGGGCCACGTGACAAGGGGACCAACCGCAACAAAGAGTTGCGGTTGGGGGGAGGGGGCATACCGGGGGAAGGGGGAGGACACGTGGCAAGGGGGGACCGCGACCAACCGCAACAAAGTGTTGCGGTTGGGGAAGGGGGGCATACCAGGTGAGAATAGAAACCATATCAACCGCAACAATTTGTTGCGGTTGGGGTTTAAAATAAAATGATACCAACCGCAACAAAGTGTTGCGGTTGGGGATTTCGGGGTTTAGGGGTATTATTGTCAAATTTTACAACCGCATGAAAGAGCAGCGGTTGCAACTTTTTGAAAATAAAAAAAAGCTATCTGAGCCGTCCACGAGTCCACGTGGACGGCTACATTTATGGTGGAGAAATAACGTTTTTTTCACCGGTAGATAGGGATCGACTCCCTATATATATATAAACGATTTGCACATGTTAAATATGTTTTTTGTCACGAATTATGATTACTTGGATCGCATGTTAAATATGGGTTTATCTGATTCGATGTGATAATTATGCAGTTGTATAAATTCGTGTGAGTGAGTTCCCAAAGTAGCGTCGGGGGATGAAGGCCGACAAATTGGGTTGTATATATATATATATATATATATATATATATATATATATATATATATATATATATATATATATATATATATTGTGCAACAACCCAAAATTTTAGAGGTGCTCCAAATATTACTAGTTGATTGAGAGAAAAATGATGATGATTGTGAAATATCCTGATTTAATCTAACCCAGAATTAGATTAATCGAGGGCATTATTTTATCAATATTATTATTTTTATCGATAATCGACTAATTAGAATAAAATGGGAGGTTAGTTTGGCCTTGGGGGTCAAAATATAATTTTAAAAAGTTGGGGGCAAAATATAATTTTAAAAAATAAGGTAAGCGGGATTTTTATTTTATTAAGTAGCATCATTTTGATGATGATTAGGTGTTAGGAAGTGAAATGAGGGTTAGTGTGATTTTGGGGTCAAAGTGTAATTTTTCTAAAGTTATGGGGCCAAAGTGTGATTTTAGAAACTTGAGGGGCCAAAGTGCAAAATTTGAAAGTTTGTGAATTTTTTTATAATCTGAGGAAATCAGGCCATGCACGGTGGCCACCTTCTGATTGCAACAAGCTGACTCATTATTGGAAACAATAAAATAAAGGTGGACAAGATTTGATGGAAAGAAAATATAAAAAAGAATTTGTGGTGTATAATAGAAATAAAGCAGCGTGAGGGACTCAGCTCAAGAACACGAGTACAAGCAACCGCAGGAAGGGAAAAAAAGAGAAGGAAAAGGAAGAAGAAGAAGGAAGGGAAGGAAAGAAGAAATATGATTTAATAGGGTATGAATCCTGAACCAAATTATGGAAATTAGTTGGATTTGGTTGAAGTAGTGATATGTGTATGTGTATATATATTCGGTTGTGTATATATATGATTGGTGATGGAAAAATTGTAATGATTCTTGTGGTGAATCGTGAATATAAGAACCTAAACCAACAATGAAAGAGAAAATGAATTAGGGTTTCAAATTTGGCAAGGTTTCAGTGTGCGTGGGTGTGTCTTTCAGTGTGTGTTCTTTGGCCACGGTGGTTTAGTTTGAATTGTGGGTGTTTAATTAGGTGTAATTGTGTAAAATGGATGGATTTAGGGCTTTAATGTGTAATTATAATGCAATTAAGTGATTTAAGGGTGTAAAAATGGAGATTCATGCGTGATTACGAGGTGAAAATGCCTAGGTATGCGGCTGGTTGAATGGAGAAGAAGACGTGTGTGTGCTCAAGGTGTGATAGTATGGGTTCGAATCTGAATAATAGTTGTAATTGTCGCTAGTGAAGATTTAATAAATAGGTTCTAATTTGAGTTTTTAAAAATAGTTAAGATCAAATATAGCCAAAGTGAAAAAATGAGACCCCAGTTATTTTAAGGAGACCTACATAAGGGAAAATTTCAGATTTTTTTTTAGGTTGGAAAGAGGGTTAACCGATGCGGGAATTTTGGAAATTTGCAGTGGAATTTAAAATAACAAACTAGAGCTGTTTTGTGCAAAAAAATTATGAGCACTCTAAGATGCTGAGAAGTTTCGTTTTCCAAAATTTGGGTCATTCCAAAGTCGTTCGCTATTTTCGAATGAACCGACTTTGAAGCGCTCAGTCCGGACACTGGTTCGGGACTTTTGGGCGAAAATTTTTTAAAATTATTTTTATCTCAAAAATGACTTTGGCACGCTTAAAATAACATTTTAAAGTGGTTTTGAGTTTTTTTTCCTGGTGCCAGGAACTCTTAGGAGGCATTTTGGTAAATTGCTACTCGGAGAGGGGTATTTCGGTAATTTTCTCTGTAAAATTTTCCAAAGGACTTGTTAGTCCCAGAAGGGTTGTAAAACACCTAAAAAGTTGGTTTGAAGCAGATTTTGGGGTGTTAGGGGTGGTAATGAACCCTCAAGAGGTATTTCCCTCAAGAGGTATTTTGATAATTTGCCGCCCAAATGGGGTATTTTGATAATTTTCCTATAAACGAAGGACTTTTTAGTTCGGGAAGGGGTGTAACACACCTGAATTTTTTTTAAAGTAGCTTTGAGATGTTTGTTGGGGTGATAGCCGCAAGGGGTGTTTTGGTAGTTTTTCTTTTTGAAATTTTTTGAGGGACTATTTGGACTATAAATGATGTAGTTCATCTAATAATAGTTTCAGAGCAGTTTTGGAGTGTTGGTTGGTGTAGCGGCCACCGGGAGATATTTGGTAATTTGCTACGTTGGCTCTAAATTTTTGGAAATGCGTGTTATTAAGCGTCCAGAATGATGGGAAGCGAGGAATGGTGTCAATATGTCGAAAATAAGATGGTGGTTATCACTATTGCGTTGATAAGTCTAGGTTAAGGATCTAGTTATTAGATCGGGATAACTAGCTGTCATAAAATGCTATGAGTGATTAAATGGGAAGGGGTAGAATAAGGAGTGCGTGTATATTGAATGATGTCTAACGAGTAGAGTATTATTTGACTACGTGATGCAGCTCGTTGCGATCAGAGATTGTGAGTTACTTCGGATATAAGCCAATGAGGTAAGAACAATGCGATTCTATTATGTTAATTCATTGTTTCGATTAGCATGCCGTGTTGATGACATTTTGTTGGACTCTTGTGGTTATGATTTGACACGGGTAGTCATTGTGACCGGTATTCATTGATTTGGAATTATGTTGTAGAGGACTTAAGGTAGAACAATTTCCCTTAGTCCGCCCTGTTGAGAGAGTTTGGTAGGACTAATTCGTGTCCTAGTGTGCTGTAATTCGATTCGAGTAGTATACCCGTTGGTCATGATATTGATTAGGGGTGATTGTGTGGTTGTTGTGAGATGTCAGCAATTATGGATAGCCGATATCTCTTCTCTTTGAGAATTCCATTGAGGACTTGTGGCAAACTTCTCCTGAGTCTGCCCTATCATTGATGATGATGTTTTAGAGATCGTTGTGTTGTTGTTGTAAAATGTTGGCACTTATTGATAACCGACATTTCTCTTATGTAAGAAAGTTGTCGAGGGTTTGGGGCATAATTTTCTGGAGTCCGCCCTGTTGACGAAGTTACGTTGAACTCTAGTGGTCAGGTTGGAACACCGATTGATCTTTTAAACCGGTATTCCCTGTTGAGTTGTGTTGTTGAGGACATAAGGTAGAATAATTTTTTCCTTAGTCCGCCCTGTTGATGAAGTATTGTTTTTTAGCAATAACGTGGTTAGGGACAAACACTCGTGGTGAGTCCCCTCTTGTTGACAGTGCCTCTCTTAAATTACTTGAGACTGAGATGAACACCCTATGCAATGGAGCATCAATAAGTTGAATACCAGTGAAAATGGAGTAACTAGTGACCAGTGAAAATGAAATAACTGGTACTCAGTGAAAAATTAAGTAACTGACAAGGAGAATGAAGCACACTAGAGTCTGTCGGTCGAGTCACATCGAGTCTGCATTTGCAATTGATTTTAATTGATGTTGTTGATTTTTACTATGTATGTTTCATATGATTAGTGTTTGTTTTATTGTTTTCTTTTGCATTACCCTTGCATAGTCAATATCTGTCGTGTCCCTGTCCAAGTTGAAATAATGATGTTTTGTTGGGCTTTGAAGCCGCTCAGTCTGACGAAAGAAAATATTGTTTGACAATTGTTACAACCCCAGCCCAACTGACGTAACCGGAGCTGAGATGTCAATCCTGCCAACGTTACAACCTTAAATATAACACAGAGCAACTACAACCTTAAGATCATGATGAAACATTACAACACGTCCTTACAAAAAAATTTCTTGATATTACACATCGTATCGCAGCGTAAAATGCGTAACAAAATAAAACTTAATATGTACACCAAATTTTACATCAGCGTGGTGATATATACTTCCTTATAGGACCTCAGCATAATTTTACTTTACATTTCCCCGATGTCTCACCTTGTTCAAACCTAGTACCTAAAAAACATATCAGATAAGGAATGAGCGCAAATCAACCAGAAATAATTCCCCTTCTTCACTTATACATGCACTTTATGCTGCCTTATCTGATTACCTATTGAATTCCACTTCAAATTCCCTTTAAACTACTTTGATCTTACTTTGTTTCCACCTATCTAACTTTCATAACGTCATTTAACATGGAATCCTATCATAACACAATCAATTCAGCCCTAATTTCCATCAAGAACTCATCAAAACACGAAGAACACACACAAAAAACTAATTTTTGGATGAAAATACCTTATGTTTATTGTGATCTCTTCCTTTCTTTCCCTTCGAAAACTTCTCTGTTTGGCCTTTCACAAAATTATTTCTGGATTTTCCTCAAATTCCCCTTTAATTAGCTACCTCGCACAACTTCACACTCTGAAGGCTGGGTTTTTCTTGACTTTGGCAGTCTATAACTTCTTCATTTTGTCTCCAAATTGATCTCGATTTCTTGGGTTCTCTTCCTCCCTCTTTTCTCTATGACTTCTCAGTTGAAGGTATCCCTTGATTCCTTCTAAATTTCCCGTGATTTTCCATCAAACTGCTATCAGGGTAAACATTTCCCTTATGCCACCTCACTCTCCACTTATCTCTACATGCACACACTCCACCTCTTGGAAATGAGAGGTGTCATTCCCTTTTGTTTGTGGCTGCCTTTGCCAGCCACGAAACTAGACTATTTTTTTTTAATGTTTCGCCTTCGAAATTGAAATTAACGCACCTTAATCTGCAAATAAGTGAGGATATCTTTGTCGTATTAAAACTTCAGGCTTCTAAGTGGCCTCTTCTACTTCATGGTTCTTCCAAATCACCTTGACCACCGGTACCACTTTATAGAGAAGGACTTGCTCTTTTCTATTGACTACTTCCACAGGTATCTCCTGGTATGATAGATTGTAGCGAATCTCTATTGATTCTAATTTTATCACGTGTGCCAGATCCGGAACATACTTCCTTAGCATAGATACATAGAATACATTGTGCAAGTGTCCTAACTCAAGGTGTAGTTCAAGTTTATATGCTACTCCTTCGATCCTCGATAAGATCCTGAATGGTCCGATGAATCTAGGCCTTAATTTTCCTTTTCTTCCAAACCGTATAATTCCTTTTCACGGCGATACCTTCAGAAATACGAGGTCATCTACCTCGAATTCCAACGCTCTCGTCTTTTATTAGCGTAGCTTTTCTGCTTACTCTGCGAGGTACAAAGCCTGTCTCGTATAATTTTGATCTTATCCTCCACTTCTTTAATTAACTTGGTGAGAGATAACCACCTCTTTCCGACCACGTCTTAGCAAATCGGTGTACGACACCTTCGACCATACAATGCTTCGTACGGGGCCATACCAATACTTGTCTGATAACTATTGTTATACGGAAACTCAATTAAGGGTAATTGTTCATCCCAATTTGCTCCAAAGTCTACGACACAGGCTCTTAACATGTTCTCCAAAATCTGGATCGTTCGTTCAGATTGTCCATCTGTCTGTGGATGAAACACCGTACTCATGCTCATTCTGGTCCCCAACTCCTCTGGAAACCTTTCCAAAATCTAGAGGTAAACCTTGTATCTCGATCAGATATGATGGTAACCGGCACACCGTATCGGCTAACTGCCTCCTGATATAGATTCGGGTAGTCGTTCCGCCGTATCCCCTTCCCTTACAGGAATAAATCGAGCCATCTTTGGTTAAACAATCTACTATCACCTAAATAGATGTATTCTTATTAGACGTCCGAGGTAATCTGGATACAAAGTCCATGGTAATATGGTCCCACTTCCACTCTGGAATAGGTAATGGTTGCAATTGTCCAGCCATCTTCCTATGATCAACTTTTACCTGCTGAAGGGTCATGCATTTTGATACAAACTCTGATATTTTCTTTTTCATGCCCGACCACCAGAAACTTTGTCGTAAGTCCCGATACATCTTCATCTCTCTTGGATGGATTGAGTACTTGGAATTATGTGCGTCTGTCAAGATTTCCCTTCTTAATTCATCCTTAGGCAGAATATACACTTGATCTTCATATCTATAAATTCCTTCCCCATCACAATTGAAATCCTCTTTGTCGTTCTTTTCCAACCCCGCTTGAAGAGTAACTTCTCGTCTTGACCCATCCTTCTTCCTTATAAATAATACTAGGCCCATCCTTCTTCCTTATAAATAATACTAGGCCCCCCATGGTGAAACACTGGGATGAATAAATCCTAGCCTCAATAGTTCTTCCAGTTGTACCTTTAACTCACTCATCTCGAAAGGTGCCAGTCTATAAGGTGTCTTGGATATGGGGCCAGTTCTGGGAACTAAATCAATACTGAACTCCACTTCTCGGTCTAGTGGTAGCCCTAGAAGATATTTGGGAAATATGGAAATTCATTGACTATGGGTATCTGTTCCAATTGTGGTTCACTAATACGAATATCGTGTACGTGTGCCAGTTAGCCTCGGCACCCGCTATGAAGACAACGACGAGCTCGTAGAGCTCATATTAGGTAAGTCAGCTTTACCACCTTATCCCCATGTACGACAACTTCTAGTCTATTAGGCATCGACAACTTACGACAATCTACATTAGCATGATGAGTAGCTAATCAAATTAATCCATTCCGAGGATTACGTCCAAGTCCCCTAGATTTAAGGGTATAAGGTTAGAATGTAAGAACTGATCAACTAGAATTGGGCATCCCTCATATATTTTAGTGGCTAGGAGGGAGTTGCCACTGGGTATGTTCACCGCAAGTATGGCATCAAGTGGCTGACAGAGCATCGTTAACTTTTCTGCGAATGCCAACGTAACAAAGGAATGGGTAGTACCAAAATCAAACAATACAAGGGCTTTACGAGAGCAGACAGGGAAAGTACCTATCACCACATCTTCGAACTTTATAACTTCCTTTAATTCCATTGCATTTGCACGACCTACCGCTCTCGACCTTCCTTCTATGGTCAGTGTCTTTCGCTGAGGGCACTTCTTCGCATTATGTTCTAGTTATTGGCACTCGTATCAAACTTGCTGATTCAACCTACAGTCATTCGCTCTATGGCCCTACTTGCCACACTTAAAACAAGCTCCTGTTGCTTTTACTCAGTTGGTGCCCTCATGCCTCGTCCCACACCAACAACATTCTCGAGTCCCACTCATTTGCCTTGAACCTTGTCCAAATTTTCCTTTTTCTATGCTTTTTCTAAATTTTCTTCAGCTATCTCTGCCTTTTTCTTGTCCTCTATTCCGCTTCCTTCCTTGTTCTCTTCTTTATTCCCACGCCTCCCGACTTTCCGCCTCCACCAACAATGCCTTCTCTACTGACTCAGTAAATGTTCAAAGTTGAAAGCTTTTCACTATTCTCCTCAACGGTTGTCTCAAACCCTCGTCAAAGCGTCTGGCCTTACAATGCTCCATATTCACCTGGTAAGGAGCAAAACGTGCTAATTCATCAAATTCCCGAATGTACTCCTCCACAGTCTTTGTCTTTTTGTTTTAATCCAAGAATTTTTTTTCCAACCTATTTTGTATAGTCAGAGGAAAATACTTTTCCTCAAATAGCCACTTAAATCGGCTCCACTTGATGTAAGCCCAGTTTGCTTTCCTCTTTTCTTCTACTTGCTTATGCACTTCCCACCAATAAATTTATGCCCCTCGTAACATATGCATAGCAAATGCAACCTTTTGGTGTTTTCTACAACCTGTTATTTCAAATACTTTTTCCATTTCCTTTAACCAAGTAACCACCTTTATAATATTGGATCGCTTCGTCCGTGGAATTCGCTAGGTCGAGCATCCTAAAAATCTTGAAACTTACATTCATGCCTTTTTGCTACTGGATTTGTTGCATTAGCAGCAACTAGTTGTACTGCAGGTGTTGCTACAACTTCCCGTAGAAGTCCCACCAGTTCCCTTCTTAAGTCTTCTCTATTAATTTCTACTCTATTACCATTGTTGTTCCCCATGCTGGCGCCTTCGGTGTGAGCCAAAGACACTTCAGTCTGGGATGCCTCTTACGGAGGATCTATCTCCTATTCTCTTGGTATTGGGATCTCTCGATTTCGTAGGTTACGTGTCATTCTGGAAATAGTATAACAAGCCTTACATTCATATATAACAAACGCAACTTCATAAAATAACAACATTAGTACAACATAAGTCTCATGCTACGATTATCAAACAAAGAGAGATTGTACGCCTCGACATACAACATTTGACTCAAGCAAACCCATAACGCTCTTTAAAGCTACACATTCCAGTACTCGTTATCTAGTAACATCTTCCGCTCGTTACCAGACAAGGCTTTGCCCTAAGGGCATTCACGAACTACTTCCTATATCTTTTGAACAACCCGCAAGCTAACATCCACTGTATCCTTAACCAACCTAGATGCCTTCTTCTTTTCCTTGAGACACTCTATCTTCATTCTCTTTATCTCATTGTCTGCTTTAACTTTTAAGGATTCTAGTTGATTGAACAGTTCATCCCTCTCACCGAAGAACTTTATATACTTTTGTTTCCAAAAATTCAGGACCTTCCTCCTAGACTGCTCACTCAGTCCTTCCTCTTTCACTTCTACATCAGCTCAATAAGGTTGATTATCCTCTATTTGCTCTATCTCGGGGCCCTGCAAATTCATGACCATGGGCTCCGCATCTGAATCCACTAAGTCCTCCTCAATTTCTTCGGGGTCTTCCTCACTGTCAACATCAGGGTTCAACACATCTATCATGTCATCTTCAATCCACCACCTATATTCGCTGGTGCCCCTGTCATTTCCTGTAACAACGACATAATGACAATTCTTTTAAATCAATTATACCATAATTGGCCTGACATACACACCTCAATCACCCCGTCACATTCTTCTTATTAATCTCGTATTATGACTTACACGTGCTAAACACCCCAACAATCTACAAAATCGTACACCTAAGCTCTGATACCACCTGTTAATCCTGTCAACGTTACAACCTTAAATATAACACATAGCAACTACAACCTTAAGATAATGATGAACCATTACAATACATCCTTATAAAAATTTTCCTTGATAGTACACATCGTATCACAGTAAAAACTACATAACATAACTTAATATGTACACCAAATTTTACATCAGTGTGGCGATAGATACTTCCTCACAAGACCTCAACATAATTTTTCTTTATCTTTCCCCGAGGTCTCACCTTGTTCGAACCTAATACCTGAAAAACACATCAATAAGGAATGAGCCCAAATCGCCTAGAAATAATTCCCCTTCTTCACTTATACATGCATTGTATGCTAACTTATCTCATTACCTATTGAATTCCACTTCAAATTCCCTTTAAACCACTTTGATCTTACTTTGTTTCCACCTATCTAACTTTATAACTTCATTTAGCATGGAATCATATCATAACACAATCAATTTAGCCCTTATTTCCATCAAGAACACATATCAATACACCAAGAACACACACACAAAGCTAATTTTACCTCATTTTGAAGACCCGTAACTTTTCGTTTCTCGACAAAAATACCTTCTGTTTATTGTGATCTCTTCCTTTCTTTCTTTTCTATAACTGATCTATTGGCCTTTCATGAAATTCTTTTTAGATTTTTCTCAAATTCCCTCTTAATCAGCTACCTCGCACAACTTCACACTCTGCAGGCTAGTTTTTTCTTGACTTTGGTAGTCTATAACTTCTTCAATTTGTCTCCAAATTGATCTCAATTTCTTGGGTTCTCTTCCTCTCTCTTTTCTCTACGACTTCTCAATTGAAGGTATCCCGTGATTCCTTCTAAATTTCCTGTGATTTTCCATCAAACTGTTGTCTAGGGTAAGCATTTCCCTCATGCCACCTCACTCTCCACTTATCTCTACATGCACACACTCCACCTCTTGGAAATGAGAGGTGTAATCCGCCTTTGGTTTGGCAGCCACGAAACTAGACCAGATTTTTTAATTTAATTTTTTTTAGTTTTTTAAATATTAAACAACAACAAGGGTATTACAACAATAATGCTGATGTTAAAAATTTATTAAAGCTCTTGATTCATTGCTATCGTTAAGATTATTACTATCCCTCCAAGTGTCTTGAATCATTTGTACCCAATACTCCTCGTGTTGTCTTTATTGGGCGATTTGCGCTCATTCATTATGTTATGTTGTGCAGATTGTAAGGTTGATTAGGAAGAACCCTCTAGAAAAAGGAAAAGAAACAAGCTTGAAAAGTTAAGCAAGGGGATCAGTTGTGTGAGGTAAGAAAAGCTAGAAATGGTGAGATAAAGATTGAGCTGTGAGATAAGTTGATAAGAGTCATACGGCTACAGCCGTATATTAGGTTGTAAACGTTGTTTAGAGATCTAAAAGTCTTCCGCTACAGTACGATGTATGTTTGTAAGGAAAATTTTTGCAAGGATGTATTTTAGAACGTCTATTAATGATGTATGAGTATGGGGATGTAGTTGCATTGTATTATGCACAGGGTTTTGAATGTGTTTATGATCAATAACTTAGCCCGGCGATGTCACTAGGGTTGAGGGTGTCGTAAGTTGGTATTAAAGCTTAGGCAAATAATTATGTAGACTTTCAAAGTGTCTAGTGGAAGGACTAAGTTAGCAATGAGAGGGGTAGAAGAAGAATCTTGATGATTTGGCTGAACTAGGAAGAAAAAAGGATGAATCCGAACCCTAATAGGGTATGAATCTTGAACCAAAATTGTGGAAATTAGTTGGATTTGGTTGAAGTTTGTGATAAGTGTATATGTGTATATATTCAGTTGTGTATATATATGATTGGAAATGGAAAATTGTAATTATTCTTGTGGTAAATCGTGAATATAAGAACTCAAACCAACAAGAAAAGAGAAAAAAAAATTAGGGTTTCGAATTTGGCATGTTTCAGTGTGTGTGGATGTGTGTTTCAGTGTGTGTTCTTCGGCCATGGTGGTTTAATTCGAATTGTGGGTGCTTAATTAGGCGTAATTGTGTAAACTGAATGGATTTAGGGCTTTAATGTGTAGTTGTAATGCAATTAAGTGATTTAAGGATGTAAAAAATGGAGATTCATGCATGATTATGGGGTGCAAATACCAAGGTATACCGCTGGTTGAATGAAGAAGAAGACATGTGTGCGTGCTCAAGGTGTGATAGAGTGCGTTCGAATCTGAACAGTAGTTGTAACTGTCGCTAAAAGTGATGATTTAGTAAACAGGTTCTAATTCAAAATTTTAAATTGCCAAAGTGCAAAAACTAGACCCCAATTATTTTTAGGAGACTTTTGGAAAATTTTCATATTTTTCTGAGGTCGGAAAAGGGGATAAACTTTGCAGTGGAATTTAAAATATCAAACTAGCGTGATTTCGTGCAAAACTTTTACGAGGGTCCTAGGATGCTGACAAGTTCCATTTCCCAAAATTTTGGGTCATTCTAAAGTCGTTAGCTATTTTTGACCGAATTGACTTTTGAGCGCTCAGTCTGAACACCAGTTCGAGACTTTTGGGCAAAATTTTTTTAAAATTCTTTTTAGCTCAAAAAATGACTTTGGCATGCTTAAAATAGCATTTTAAAGTGAGTTTGAGATTTTTCTTGTATCAGGAACTCTCAGGGGGCATTCTGGTAAATTACAACTCGGAGATGGGTATTTTGGTAATTTTTTGGTAAAATTTTTTAAAGGACTTGTTAGTCTAGGAAGGGTTGTAAGACACCTAAAAGGTTGGTTTGAAGCAGATTTTGGGGTGTTGGGGTGGTAGTGAACCCTCAAGGGGTATTTTGGTAATCTGTTGCCCAGAGGGAGTATTTTGGTAATTTTTCAATAAAATTTTTCGAATGACTTTTTAGTTCAGGAAGGGGTGTAAAACACCTGAAAAGTTATTTTAAAATAGCTTTGAGATGTTTGTTGGGGCGATAGCTGCCGAGGGATGTTTTGGTAATTTTGCATAAGTCGGGGTGTGTTTTGGTAAAGTTTTCCTTTGAAATTTTTTGAGGACTATTTGGACTATAAATGATGTAATTCATCTAAAAAGTAGTTTCAAAGCAGTTTTGGGGTGTCGGTGGTGTAGCGGCCATCAGGGGGTATTTTGATAATTTGCCACGTAATTTTTGAAAATGCACTTTATTAAGCATCCAGGATAGTGGGAAGTGAGGAATGATGTTAATACGTCGAAAATGAGATGGTAGTTATCACTGATGCGTCGATAAGGCTAGGTTAAGGATCCAGTTATTGGATCGGGTTAACTAGTTGATGCCAAGGAAAGTGGGTTCGTAGTCGACGTGGAGGTGCCACAAGGAATGCAGTCCGAGTCAGATGCCAAGTATGTTGATGTGAGACACAGCAAGGGCGGAGCAAGGGCTTCCCAGACAGAGCCTGAGGGTGGCAGTGCTGCGAGGGCGATGGCACAGAGTGAATACACGACGACAGTCACAGCTGATGCTTAGGTCCAGAGTTAGGGTCCTGTATATTTCTCTCTCTAGGATTCTAGAGTGAGAAAGTGAAAGTGTTCTGAAAATGTCTAACCGTGCAAATGAATTCTCAAGACCTCTATTTATAGAGGTTAAGATGATGATGTCATCACATGACATGTGGCACTCCCCGGGAGTGACACGACACCGAGGGGTCCACAACTGTTGGTGCTCCACGGACTGTCGAATCGCATATTCACTTGGCCTGCCCCACACAGCGTCGCTCTATCTGTCTGGAAAGACTGGCTCCCACAGCGTCGGTGTGGCCAGATAACCCTCTTGATCTAGCCTCCAATCTAAGCCCTTGCAGAGTCCCACAGGCCTGGCAGCGGTGGGGAAGACCCGACGCCCAACTGCCAGGTGGACTAGGCACGATGCCCTTCGAAGACCTGATCCCATCTCAGAGTGACCCCGGGGTCATAGTCCATAGGGGTGCCGACGCAAGCCCCCAGTGCTGGAGCACATAGGCCAGTCACGCAGGCACCCTGGTAGAGACAGTGTCCCGGAGGAGTCACCTATCCCGTTGCGAAGGGTCCTCGTGCCGGAGCACTACGAATGGAGCCCCCCGAAATGAAGACGGCAATGGCTTTGTGGTAACGAGCCCATCCCGTGGCGGCGATGACTTTGTGGTAACGAGTCCATCCCGCTGTGAGGGGTCCTCGTGTCGGAGCACTATGAACGGAGCCCCCCGTGATTGTGACGGCACTGGCTTTGTGGTAACGAGCCCATCCCGTGGCGGCGATGACTTTGTGGTAATGATTCCATCCCGCTGTGAGGGGTCCTTGTGCCAGAGCACTACGAACGGAGCCCCCCTTGATTATAACGGCGATGGCTTTGTGGTAACGAGCCCATCTCGTGGCGGTGATGACTTTGTGGTAACGAGTCCATCCCGCTGCGAGGGGTCTTCGTGCCGGAGCACTACGAACGGAGCCCCTCAGAATGCTGCACACTCCGGAGAGTGGGTCGAAGCATGTTCCACGTCCATGGCAGGGGTGCATGGTGTGGTGAATAAGTGTGATACCCGGAGGCCTGTAACATGATTGTGGCGCATGGGTGCGGCGATGACTATCGTGAGACCATACCTGGTGCAGGGGGCACATGTCATGGAAGTGGCGCAATGACGCGGTGAAGTGTGTATGGTGCTCGGGGGCACGACATTGTGACAGAGAGCCTCGGGACAGGGCCGTATCAGCGGAGCGACGCATAGGCATGGAAGAGTGAGTAAGGTGCCGGGGGCACGTCTGTGTTAGTGGCGCGGCACATGGGTGTGACAGAGTGCGTATGGTGCCGAGGGCACTGTAGTGTGACAGGGAGCTGAGGGGCACTGTAGTGTGACAGGGAGCCGAGGGGCACATATCATGGAGATGGCGCAGCGCATGGGCGCGATAGAGTGCGTACGGTGCCGGGGGCACATGTCATGGAAGTGGCGCACGGGCGTGGCGACGAGTCTCACGGAGACAACACTTGGTGCCGAGGGCACGTATCATGAGAATTGTGCATGGGCGCGGCGACGAACGTCGCGGAATAATACTTGGTGTCGAGGCACATGTCATGAGAATGGCGCCTGGACGCGGCGAAGAACGTCGCGGAGACAATACTTGGTGTCGGGGCACATGTCATGAGAATGGTGCATGGGCGCATCGACGAACGTCACGGAGACAATTCTTGGTGCCGGGGCACATGTTATGAAAGTGGTGCTGCCGAGGGCACGTATCATGACGATGGCGCATGGGTGCGGCGACGAACATCGCGAAGCAATACATGGTGCCGGGGCACATGTCATGAGAATGGCACATGGGTGCTGCGACGAAAGTCGCGGAGACAATACTTGATGCCGAGGCACCTGTTATGAATGTGGTGCGGAGACAAACGTCGCGTATCCATACTTGGTGCCGGGGGCACGTATCATGACGATGGTGCACGGGTGAGCCGACCAACGTTGCGGAGCAATATTTGGTGCCGAGGCACATGTCATGAGAATGGCGCATGGGCGGGGCGACGAACGTCACAGAGACAATACTTGGTGCCGTGCACATGTTATGAAAGTGGTGCGGCGACGAATGTCGCGTAGCCTTACTTGGTGCCGGGGGCACGTATCATGACGATGGCGCACGGGCGCGGCGGCGAACGTCGCGGAGCAATACTTGGTGCCGGGGCACATGTCATGAGAATGGCGCATGGGCACGATGACGAAAGTCGCGGAGACAATACTTGGTGCCGGGGCACATGTTATGAAAGTGGTGCGGTGACAAACGTCGCGTACCATACTTGGTGCTGGGGCACGTATCATGACGATGGCGCACGGGCGCGGAGACGAACGTCGCGGAGCAATACTTGGTGCCGGGGCACACGTCATGAGAATGGCGCATGGGCGCGGTGACGAAAGTCGCGGAGACAATACTTGGTGCAGGGGCACATGTTATGAAAATAGTGCGGTGACGAACGTCGTGTAGCCATACTTGGTGCTGGGGGCACGTATCATGATGATGGCGCACGGGCGTGGCGACGAACGTCGCGGAGCAATACTTGGTGCCGGGGCACATGTCATGAGAATGGCGCATGGGCGCGGCGACGAAAGTCACGGAGACAATACTTGGTACCGGGGCACATGTTATGAAAGTGGTGCGGCGACGAACGTCGCGTAGCCATACTTGGTGCCGGGGGCACGTATCATGACGATGGCGCACGGGCGCGGCGACGAACGTCTTGGAGACAATACTTGGTGCTGGGCCACATGTTATGAAAGTGGTGCGGCGACGAATGTCGCGTAGCCATACTTGGTGCGGGGGCACGTATCATGACGATGGCGCGCGGGAACGGCTAGGAAAGTCGCGGAGCAATACTTGGTGCCGGGGCACATGTTATGAAAGTGGTGCGGCAACGAACGTTGCGTAGCCATACTTGGTGCCGGGGGCACGTATCATGTCGATGGCGCACGGGCGCGGCGACGAAAGGTGTTTTGATGGGCAATGACAAATCCAAAAGTTGCATTTTGACGAGCGTGTCGATGTGAATCGTACCCACATGACGAACATGGTGCCAAAGTCACATATGAAGTGTATGAAGCGGATAAAGCGCGAAAGGGACTTTGCTCAAAGAGTGAATAACTGGGGGGGAAGGCCAAGGCCAACCCCCCATGGAGGCCAAGGCCAACCGCCCATGGAGGCCGAGGCCGACCCCATTGGGTTGGCCAAGGCCCATGCCCTTGACCCCGTTGCTCTGGTTGAGCCATCGGTCGATGTGTTAGATGAAAAGGTGCTTGGGTGGTCGCGGCACGACGAACGTTGTACCGTGAGTCATGCTAACGTAAAAAATTGGTAACTAAGGGGTGCGAAGCAAGAAATGCACGTGACATGAGTGTGCGCACTTTGACCGGTTCAATGTGCAAAGCTGTACCACTAGTGGGCCCTTTGGGTGCGATCAGAATAGGTTGGGAATACTAGTTGTCATAAAACGCTATGAGCGGTTAAAAGGAAAGGAGTAGAATAAAGAGTGTGTATATTATGAATGATGTCTAATGAGCTGAGTATTATTTGACTAGGTGATGCAGCTCGTTGTGATCAGAGATTACGAGTTGCTTCAGCTATAAGCCAATGAGGTAAGGACAATGCGGTTCTATTAATTCGTTGTTTCAATTAGCATGTCGTGTTGATGAAATTTTGTTGGAATCTTGTGATTATTATTGGACACCAGTAGTCATTGTGATCAGTATTCGTTGATTTGGAATTACGTTGTTGAGGACTTAAGGTAGAATAATTTTCCTTAGTCTGCCCAGTTAAGAGGGTTTAGTAGGACTAATTTGTGTTCTAGTGTGCTATGAGTCAATTCGAGTAGCATACTCAACGTTGGTGATGATATTGCGTAGGGGTTATTGTGTGGTTCTTATGAGATGTCAGCAATTATGGATAGCCGATATCTCTTTTTCTTTAAGAATACCATTAGGGACTTGTGGCAAACTTTTTCTGAGTCCGCCCTATCGTTGATGATGATATTGTAGAGATCGTTGTATTGTTGTTGTAAAATATCCGCACTTATTGATAACTGACATTTCTCTTATATAAGAACGTTGTTGAGGGCTTGGGGCATACTTCTCCCGAGTCTGCCCTGTTGATGATGTTACGTTGAACTCTTGTGGTCAGGTTGGAACACCGGTTGATCTTTAAATCCAATATTCCTTGTTGAGCTGTGTTGTTGAGGACATAAAATGGAATAATTTTTTCCTTAGTCCGCCCCGTTGATGAAGTACCGTTGTTTAGCTGTAACGCGATTAAGGACAAACACTCATGGTGAGTCCCCTCTTCTTGACAGTGTCTCTCTTAAATTACTTAAGACTGAGATAAACACCCCATGCAATGGGGCATCAATAAGTTGAATACCAGTGAAAGTGGAGAATGAAGTGCGCTAGAGTCTGTCGGTCGAGTCACGTCGAGTCTGCATTTCCAATTGATTTGAATTGATGTTAATTTTACTGTGTATGTTTCCTATTACTAATATTTTGTTTTATTGTTTTGTTTTGCATTTCACTTGCATAGTCAATATATGTCGTGTCCCTGTCTAAGTTGAAATGATGATGTTCTGTTGGGCCTTGAAGTCACTCAGTCTGACAAAAGAAAATATTGTTTGACAATTATGTTGATGCTTTGAAGCTCTTGATTCTTTGTTATCGTTGAGATTATTATTATCCCTCCGAGTCTCTTGAATCATTTGAACGCGATAATCATTTGTGCACGCTGTAAGGTTGATCAAGGAGAACCCTATAGAAAAAGGAAAAGAAAAAACGTAGAAAAGTTGAGCAAGGGGATCATTTGTGTGAGGTAAGACAATCTAGAAATGGTGAGATAAAGATTGAGCTGCAAGATAAGTTGATAAGAGTCCTACGACTACAGTCGTATATTAGGTTGTAAACATTCATGTTGTTTAGAGACCTAAAAGTCTTCCGCTGCTGTACAATGTATGTTTGTAAGGAAAATTTTGGTAAGGACGCATTTTAGAACGTCTATTAATGATGTCTCTGTATTCTACATATGGTTTTGAATGTGATTATGATCAATAACTCAGCCCGGTGATGTCACCAGGGTCGAGGGTGACACATATTATCTACTGATTATTGAGATTGGCATCGTCGTGTTTGTTAGGTGTCATCATGCTATCGTGACACCTCGTACTTACTAAGGAGTCAGTGTTGATTACTTCTCTAATTGACATCTCGTGCTACCTATCATAGTTGTGCTTTTGACGTGTAAACATACTATCGCAATCCAGTAAAGGGGTAGCCGGCCTCACTTCGGCAGAGGTGGACTCACTTCGGCGGCAGCGGGCCTCTCGGTCCCGTTCTCGAGATAGAGGTGATATCGGCCGGGGTGCCAGAGGAGGGAGGGACAATTGGGGTTATAGTCGACCCAGGGGAGAGGCAGCTTTTGGTAAGGATAAGGGAGGAGGAGATATTAAGGCAGACACTCAGTGCCTTATTTCTTCTTCACCTCATCGATCCTGGGTTGACAAGGTGAAGCTGGGGCCTTCCAGTTATAGAGGAAAGGTGAAATTATCTTACTTCCCACTGACGATTTCTGAAGGAAAGGTACAAGTGTCTCCACCTCAAGTTATTGCTGAAGAGGGTTTTCAATTGTGGGATAACCGTGTTGTGGGCTACTTTATCGATAAAAAAAACTGCCTTATTTCAATGTTAACAACATTGCCCATGAACTGTGGTTGAAAGATGGGTTACAAAAGGTTTTAATTAATGACAAGGGTTTTTATTTCTTCAAATTCTCTTATGTGGATAAGGTAGACAAGATTCTGGATTCGGGTCCATGGCATTGTGCGAACAAATTAATTATTTTGCAATGTTGGAGAATTGGTATGAATTTATGAAGGAATCCCTTGATGTTCTACCATTGTGGGTTAGACTCTACAGTATTCCTGTTGAGTACCTGACAGCTAGTGGGTTGAGTTACGTAGTGAGTGGCATTGGAAAACCATTATATGCAGATTCGCTTACTAAGAGTTGTGAGCGGACAAGTTTTGCCAGAGTGTGTTTTGAGGTTTCTACAACCAGGGGGCTTGTTATTGGGCCAAACTTAAGCACATGGCAGGAAGGGGATTCCCCTTCTCATCCTGTGACTGTTCGGGCAGATTATCAGTGGCGCCCTCCAGTTTGCACGGTGTGCAAGTGCTTCGGACATACTACCCTATCTTCTACTCAGACTGAGAGAGATAGGCCCCCTCCTCCTTCAATGTCTGTTCGATACGATCTGACACGACCCTTCCTGCCTCTGTTGTTGTTCTGGCAAAAGAAGCAGAGTGGACAACAGTGAAAAGTAAAGGCAAGGATAAAGTCAACAGGGGTTCTTCATCTTCTTCATCTCTTGATCGTGTTCAACAGAGCCGTAGTCAATTGGAGACTAGGCACCAGCAAGAGCTTGATAGCAAGGTACAAGTTAGTGCCCAACATGCTTCTTCTCAGCAGGAGGTCAGTATTTAGCAGTCTACTCTACCTGAGGTATCTTGTCATTTTCATAATTTGCCTATTGATGATCCTACTTTGCACTCTGATTTGCATTTAAATTATGGCCTGATTGTGCACTCTGAGTCAGGCTTTGATTCGACTCTGATTCAAATTTCATTCTCTGTTCTCTTACTCCAAATAATAATATGTCTTCTCATTTTGGCAGTAAAATAAACCTTGACTCTAGTATTAATAATAATAATAAGAAGAAGAAGTCTCCCCATATGGGAAACTTCACCCGGCTCTTACTTCTAGGTTTTAGCATCCTTTTGGTTTTTTGGTATCATGCATTACATCTTTTGCTGGAATTCTTGAGGATTCAACACAAGTGGTAAGCAAATGGATGCCCACATATGATTGTCTCCTTAGGTGTTATGCTTTTTGGGATCTTGAAAACCAGAGTAACAACCCCTAATGCGTCGGTTATGAATAACCGTGGATTTCCTGGATGGTCCTTTATAGGTAAGTACCAATTTTCCTTGAATGGTAGAATTTGGGTTTTATGGAATCCCAAAGTAGTTAATGTTACTTGTTTTGGTGTGTCAAATCAAATAATTCTTTTTTTTCCTTTTTTCAGTAAATAAAAATATATATCAACTGATGAAAAAATAGTACAACATATGCAAGGGGCATACCCTAGGAGTACAACAAAGAAACGCAAGTCTTGTTAAGCAAGAGCTGAAAAGAAAACCTAAACTAGGCTGAAACATGCCACATTGGCATTAAAAGAAAAGAAGTAATACATAACACCAAATCTAGGAAGCTAAAACTGCTTAAGTTCCAGCTTAAGGACTTCAATAAGAAACACTTTAGCAACATTTCAGATATACTTAATGCTGATAGCCCTTCCTTGGAGTTTGCTCAGAACATGTTAGTGTTGAACCCTCTTGACCCAGTGTGGTGTCGGATTGAAAAGGATAAGCTAGAACTTTTTGCAAGAGTGAATGGAGAGGAGGAGAGTTTTCTCAAGCAAAAATCTGGGATTCACTGGCTTTATGTGGGAGATAAAAATAACAATTTTTTCTTCAAGTCAGTTAATAAGAGAAGGAATTTCAATAAAATTAGTTCTCTTCTTCGGTCTGACGGAACCATCCTTGAAGACTTGGATTTGGTTAAGGCTTCGATTATTGACCATTTTTAGAGTTTGTCATGGACTCGTGGTTCGAGTCACTATCCAGGGTTGAACGAGCCGAGGAACTGGATGTCGAGATCCATTTCAGCTTCTCAGCAGCATGAGATGAGTCGTGAGGTTACTGAGGATGAGATACGGATGGTTTTCTTTTATCTCAAGGATGGTAGGTTCCCCGGTCCTGATGAGGATAATGCCCTTCCAAAGTCTGACTGAGAAGTTAGGGGTAGCAATAGATGGCCTCACTACTATCACGAGTTCCATGAATGTTTGATTACTTCAAAACTTTCAAAATTGAAGTATTCTGGTTGCTTTTATACGTGGTCCAACTGTCAGGAAGATGGTGATACTATTTGTAGGAAGCTTGACTGTGTCCTTGTTAACAAGATTTGTATCTCTAATTTCTTAAATCTGAAGTGGTTTTTCGTCCTAGAGATATCTCTTATCATTCGCCCATCCTTGTCCACTCTCTTGTCAAAGGTGACAGGGTGCCCAAGCCGTTTAAATTTTTTGATATGTGGGCCAATCATCATAAGTTTTTGCCTCTGGTTTCTAAAGTGTGAGGCACTCCCCTTGCGAGTTGTGCTATGTTCAGGGTTGCCAGGAAGGTAAAGCTGCTTAAGTTACAGCTTAAGGGCTTCAATAAAGAACACTTTAGCAACATTTTAGATATACTTAATGCTGCTAGGCCTTCCTTGGAGTTTGCTCAGAACATGTTAGCATTGAATCCTCTTGACCCAGTGTGGCGTCGGATTGAAAAGGAGAAGCTAGAACTTTTTACTAGAGTGAGTGGAGAGGAAGAGAGTTTTCTCAAGCAAAAATTTGGGATTCATTGGCTGGATGTGGGAGATAAAAATAACAAATTTTTCTTCAAGTCGGTTAATAAGAGAAGGAATTTCAGTAAAATTAGTTCTCTTCTTCGGTCTGACGGAACCATGCCTAAAGACTCGAATTTGGTTAAGGCTTTGATTGTTGACCATTTTCAGAGTTTGTTAGAGACTCGTGGTCCGGATCACTATCCGGGGTTGAATAAGCTGAGGAACTGGATGTCGAAATCCATTTCAGCTTCTCAGCAACGTGAGATGGGTCATGAGGTAACTAAGGACGAGATACGAACGATTTCTTTTCTCTTAAGGATGGTAAGTTCCCCTACCCTGATGGGGATAATGCCCTCTTTTTTAAGAAGGCATGGAATATTGTGGGGGAGGAGATTGTGAAAGTGATTCAGGATTTTTTTAGTAATGACATGCTTCTCAAAGAAGTTAACCATACTTTCATTGTCTTAATCGCCAAAGTGACTAATCCCTCGAGCCTTAATGATTACAGGCCTATTTCATGTATTAACACGATTAAGAAGTGCATAGCCGATTAACCGTATTAAGGTGGTGCTTGGGAACCTCATTGATCCTTCCCAGACAGCGTTTGTTGCCTCTCGAGGTATTGCAGATAATATTCTCTTGTCTCAGGAGCTCATGTGGAACTATCATTGGAAGGATTTTAGGGTTCCTAGATGCGCCACGAAGGTGGATTTGATGAGGCATATGATTGCTTGTATTAGGATTTTCTCTTTGATGTGTTGGTTTGCCTTAGATTTCCCCCCACGGTTATTGGATAGATCAAAGCCTGTGTCTCTAGCATGAGGTTTTTTATCATTATAAATGGAAAATCTAATGGTTTTTTTTTGGGTAGGCGAGGTATTAGGCAGGGGGTCCGATGTCCCCATACCTTTTTGTTATATACATGGGGATGTTGCAAAGGCTAGTAGTTGGTAGTCAGTTTCGCTACCACTAGAGGTGCCAAAAGAATGGTATCTTTCAGCTTGCTTTTGCTGATGATCTCATGCTTTTTTATCGGGGTGACTTTCCTTCAGTTCAGGACTTGCAATTACGTGTCGTATGCCTGTAGGGTCCAGTTGATTAGATCAGTCTTATTCTCTATCCAGATGTACTGGGCTTCAGTTTTTATCCTTCCAAAGAAAGTGATTTTGGAGATGGAGAGGATTTTTTAAGCTTTCTTTTGAAGGGGTACAAGGCTTTGTACCTCGGGAGCCAAGGTGGCTTGGGCTGATATATGTTGTCCTATGGAAGAAGGTGGCTTGGGTTTTAAACAGATTGAGGTGTGGAACTTTGCTGCCATTTCTAGGCACATCTGGTCCATCATCATTCATGTCAGATTCCCTCTAGTTGCGGTGGGTTAAGTCAAACATTTTTGATAGGAATGAGTTTTTGGAAAGTCTCTTTTCCCAGTGATTATTGCTGGTCATGACGTAAGATTCTCATGGTTAGGGATATGATTCGCTATTTTTGTCGGTATACAGTTAAGGATGGCAGGAAGATCTCTCTGTGGTTTGATTGGTGCCATCCGATAGGTCCAATCATTCCTACCCTTCCTGATAGGATTATTTCTGGCTCGGGTCTGGGTAGGCGAGCAAGGGTTTCTGATGTGATCTTGGGCTCCTCGTGGTGCTGGCCTGTGTCCAATACACTTGAGCTCATGGAGTTGCATGAGAATACCCTAGCTCTTTTTATCCTGTGATAGAATCATTTGGACCATTAGTGGTTTTAGGGAGTTCTCCATTGCGAGTAGGTGGGAAGCCCTTCCACATAAGCGACCTTTAGCTAGATGGGCTTCCTTACTATCGTGTAAGTGGCGTGTTCCATGCCATAACTTCATCTTATAGCTGGCCATTAGGGAAAGGTTAAGTACGTAAGATAGGCTTTTTGCTTTTCATGTCATTCGTAGCATGAGCTGTGTTTTCTGTCGCGTTCCTTTTGAGTCCCATGATCATTTATTTTTTAGTTGTTCTTTCATGTATAGATTGTGGTCTAATATTCACAAGAAATGCAATTTTAACTGGTCTATGTTAAGTTGGCAGGGTATTGTTGATAGAGCTTCCTCTGAGTGGCAGGGCCCTGGATTCCTGGCATCGATCTATCGGATAGCTTTTACAGCGTTGGTGTAATACATCTGGAGAGAGCGGAATTCTCGTTCCTTCCAAAATAAGTATACTGATGTGGTTTCTTGTTCTGCAGGTCTTGTGCAGGTCGTCCGGTGGAGGTTGTTCTTTTGTAGAAAAGTAGCCAATACACCGACTAACCAATGGTTCCAAGGTGAATTAAATAGTCATGGAACTCCTGGTAGTAGCAAGGCCATCTATTGCTACCCCCTAACTTCTCACTCGGACTCTGGATAGCATTAAAGTCACCAAGTATCAACCAGGGATCATTCGCAAAAAGGCGAGACCTATACTCAAGCTCCTGCCAGAGCACAGATCTCTCACCAGAATCATTAGAACCATACATAAAGGAAACAAAAAAAAGGAGACAACCTATCTATTAATTTCACTTGACAGTGAATTATTTGATCTGACATACCAATACAAGTAACATTAGCAACTTTGGGATTCCATAAAACCCAAATTCTACCATTTACAGAAAATTGGTAGCTATTTATAAAGGACCAACCAGGAAATTTACGGTTATTTATAACCGAGGCATTAGGGGCGGCTACTCTGGTTTCCAAGATCCCAAAAAGCATAACACCTAAGGAGACAATCATATGTTGAGCCTCCACTTGCTTACCACTAGTGTTGAATCCTCGAGAATTCCAGCAGAGGATGTTACGCATGTACCAAAAACCAAAAGGATGCTACAAACCAAGAAGTAAAAGTCAGGTGAAATTTCCCCTACGGGGAGACTTCTTCTTTTTCTTATTATTAAAACTAGAGTCAAGATTTATTTTACTACCAAAAGGAGAAGACATGTTATTATTAGGAGTAAGAGAGCAGGGAACTAAGTCAGAATCAGAGCCCGAAACAGAGTGCACAATCATGCCAGAATCTAAAAGCAAATTAGAGGGCAAAGCAGGATCATCACAAGGCAAAATAGGAAAATGACAAGGTACCTCAGGAAGAGAAGACTGCTGAGTACTGACCTCCTGCAGAGAAGAAACATGCTGGGCACTAACCTGTATATGGCTATCAAGCTCATGTTGGTGCGTAGTCTCCAACTGACTACGGCTCTGCTGAACACGATCATGAGCTAAAGAAGACGAAGCATCCCTACTAACTGTGTTCTTGCATTTACTTTTCACGATTGACCACTCTGCTTCTTTCTCTAGAATAGCAACAGAGGCAGGAGGGGTAGTGGCAGATCCCTTCGGAACAGACAGAGAAGGAGAAAGGGGCCTAATTTTCTCAAGCCAGTACAAGACTGGGTAGTATGTCTGAAGCACTTGTACACCGTGCAAACTGGAGGGCTCCACTGATAATCTGCCCGAACAATCACAGAATCAGAGGGGGCATCCTGGCAGGTACTCAAGTCTGGCACAATAACAAGTTCATCAACGAGCTCCCTGGCTGCAGAAACCTCAACACACACTCTAGCAAAGCTTATCCGCTCACAGCTCTCAGTAAGCAAATCTGCATATAGTGGCTTCCCAATACCACTCGCTACGTAGCTCAACCCCTAGCTGTCAAGTACTAAACATGAATATTGTAGAGTCTAACCCATAACGGTAGAACATCAAGGGATTCCTTGCACAGATTCATACCCAGTCTCCAACGCTGCAAAATAATTAATTTGTTCGCAAAATGCCACGGACCCGAATCCAGAATCTTATCAACCAGATCCACAGAAGAGAATTTGAAGAAGTAAAAACCCTTGTCATTAACTAAAACTTTTTGTAACCCACCTTTCAACTATAGCTTATGGGTAATGTTGTAAACAGTGAAATAAGGCAGTTTTTTATCGACAAAGTACCCCACAACACAGTTATCCCACAACACAGCTTACGGGCAATGTTGCAACTCACATTTCTCATCACCGATTTGTCGTTCCTCCATAAGCAAACCAAACTGACGGACCGACAACGCACCACTCAAGAAACAATCATGTAACCCTCTAGTTTCTGCTAGAGCAACTGCTTCCTCATCAGAATATTCAGAACCATCAATTCTCTTCAAAGGAGATCCATCACTTTTTGACGTGCCCGATGGGCCAGGGATAGCCTCCCGATGCTTGATCGGCGATGAAGGAGAAACCACCAAATTAGGAACACAAGAGACTAGCCAGAGCACCCTGTTTCAGAAAATCGGCTAACCGTGAGCCAACAGGCATAAAAAAAGTTTGATCGGCACGACGGCCAAACTCAGCCGAAGAAGGATCAGAAGACGCCATAAAGAAACAGACCCATTTACTGCACAACCCTAATTAGGGCCAGCGCAGCCGAACCCAAATTAGGGCCGGCGCGAGACGAACAAGAGGGGAGCAGGGGAAAGGAAGGGGAAGAGAAAGGGGCGGGCGGCGGGGGAAAGGAGGAGAAGGGGGTGGGCAGAGAAAGAGGGGAAGGGGGAGGAGGATGACCGCCTGAGAAAAGAAGACGGTCGCCGGAGAAGAGAAAAAACGGGAAGCCAACCGTCGGCGAAATGCGGCAAAACGGGACCAAGACAGACCCAGCCGCAAGAGCTGCTCGCCGGCACCGGGGAAGACCAAACCGGCAGAAACACCGCGACACCAACTGCGATACAACCCCGCAAACGGAACCTAACCCAATCAAAACAACCGAAGCATCGCCGGATCTGCAACCCAAACCATGACGCCGGCAAAGAGAAACAGAGACCCAGCACTAACCCATATCACCGCCTGATCTGCAACCCAACCACGACACCGGTGAAGAGAAACAGAGACCCGGCACTAAACCATAGCACCGCCGGATCTACAACCCAACCACGACGCCGGCAAAGAGAAAAGAGACCCAGCAGCGGCACCGGAAGAGAAAGAAAGCCGCCGCCCCTACTCCGCCCGCGAAACTGGAACTGCTGAAGCAATGCCGGAAAGACGAAGGCCGGAGCCGGGGAAGACCAAACCCACTCTGTAACGGCTAGTTCAGGCCGGAGAAGACCCAAAAAATCAAACCTAACGGCTAGTTTTGAGAGAGAATTTGATGGGTGTGGAAATGTGAAGTCCACTAGAGTTTTTTGAGAGGGTAATCCAAACAAAGCTCAAAATTAGATTAACCTTGAAATTAATACTGCTTATTGGTGGGGAAATGACTGATAGTAAATGGACAGCGGCTCAAACAATTCACATTTGGGAATTGTTCAATAAAACTGCATTCCTCTAATTGTAAAACTAAAAAGGGAGGCTGAGTTTTTGAATTTTGATCGCGGTTTTCTAATGGTACAACAATATGCAACCAAGTTCACATCATCGGCTAGGCATGCTTTGTACTTGGTAAAGGGAGAAGCTAGGAGGGCTAGAAAGTTTTCAAGATGGTTTGAAGCCTGAAATCCAAGTAAAGATCTCAATTCTCAATATTCACGGCTATTACGAAATGATTGACAGAGCTTTGATCATTAAGAAGAGCGATGGGGACATACGGAGGAAAGGGGCACGGTTGAGTGGAACTAGACCAAATCTTTTGTAATGCAAGGTGGAAGGAAATTGAACACCGGTGGTAATAAGTGCAAAGAGTAGGGGGCATATGACCAAAGAATCATTCAACAACCTAATGGCAAGCTTGCAACTCAGCAAATTCAGCAAGTATAGGGTACAAGTTGATTTGTTTTTATTGTGGCAAGGTTGGGCATAATTCTGATTCTTGCTAGAGGAAGGAAGGGAAATGGATCCTTGGATCACCATGTGAATGAATGTCCTAATCCGAGGCCAAACCAGTTCAGCAAAATGGCAAGCAGGGAACGAGCTCGGGCGAGGTACCAGGAAACAAGACTTCTAGGAAGGGTTTTTGCTTTGGGACAAGAGGAGGCAATAAATTTGGCCGAAGTGATTAGAGGTACACTTTCTATTTTTCAACACTTGGCACGAGTTTTAATTGATCCAGGTTCATCATATTCTTATGTAGCCCCACATTTTGTGCATGATTTGGGTAAGAAACTTGAGAGTTTACCATATGAACTTGTGGTGAGTATACCTATATATATATATATATATATATATATATATATATATATATATATATATATATATATATATATATATATATATATCATGCCCAATATCGTTTGTGGTAAGGGACTTAACGAGGATTTAATATTTTTATCGCTTCAAAATTTGGACGTCATTCTTTTATGGACTGGTTATCTCAACATCATGCTAATGTTTATTGTCATGCTAAGAGTGTTACTTTTGATATGTTGGAACAAGGTATACTGAAATTTAACGAGAATAAAGAGCTTTCTTCAACACCTATTATTTCTGCTATTCATGCTCGTAATTTTCTTTCTAGAGGTTGTGTAGAGTACCTTTGTTATGCAATTGACCAAAGTAAGAAAGAGCATAAATGTGTATTGAGTACTGGCGATAGGTCGGTGATGAGAAATGTGTGTTGCAGGTAGAGGTGGACTCACTTCAACGGCAGCTGGCCTCTCGGTTCTGTTCTCGAGATAGAGGTGGTGTTGAGCAGGGTGCCAGAAGAGGGAGGGGCAATCGGGGTGATACTCGACCAAGGGAGGGTCAGCCTTTGGTGAGGATAAGGATAAAAAGATATTAGGGCAGACGCTCAGTAGCTTATTGCTTCTTCACCTCATCCATATTGGGCTGACAAGGTGAAGCCGGGGCCTTCCAATTCTAGAGGTAAGATGAAATTATCTTACTTCCCGCTGACAATTTGTGAAGGAAAGGTACAAGTTTCTCCACCTAAAGTTATTGCTGAAGAGGGGATTGAATAGTGGGATAACTATGTTGTGGGCTACTTTATCAATAAAAAAACTTCCTTATTTCACTGTTAATAACATTGCTCGTAAATAGTGGTTGGAAGATCGGTTACAAAAGGTTTTAGTTAATGACAAGGTTTTTATTTTTTCAAATTCTCTTATGTGGATACGGTAGACAAGATTTTGGATTTGGGTCCATGGCATGTTGCGAACAAATTAATTCTTTTGCAACGTTGGAGACTTGGTATGAATTTATGCAAGGAATCCCTTGATGTTCTACCATTGTGGGTTAGACTCTGCAACATTCTTGTTGAGTACCTGACAGCTAGTGGGTTGAGTTACGTAATGAGTTGCATTGGGAAGCCACTATATTCAAATTTGCTTACTAAGCGTTATGAGAGGATAAGTTTTGCCAGAGTGTGTGTTGAGGTTTCTGTAACCAGGGAGCTCATTGATGAGCTTGTTATTGTGCCAAACCTGAGTACCTGGCAGGAAAGGGATTTCCCCTCTGATTGTTTTTAGTAAATAAAAATATATATCAACCAATGAAACAAAAGTACAACATCTGCAAGGGGTATACCCCAGGAAAACAACAACGAAACGCAAGTCTTGCTAGGCAAGAGCGAAAAGAAAACCTAAGCTAGGCAGAAACATGCCACACTAGCAACAAAAGAAAAAAGTTAATACATAACACCGAAGCTAGATCAGCAAAAGAAATACAAAGGACCCAGTAGTGACCACAAGAGAAGCCACGTGGAATATGGAGGTCCTGGTGGAAATACCATCACACTAAAACTGTGATATAACATGCTAAAAGCTGCAACGGTCTGTCTGTACACGGATTGATCACCCAAAAATTAATCTGACCGAATCAAACGAATATGGAGTCGGGGAGCTTCCATTCACCCTGGAACCATCGGTTAGTTAAGGTATTAGCCACTTTTCTACAAGAGAACAACCTCCACCGAATGATCTGCACAAGACCTGCAGAACAAGAAACCACATCAGTATACTTAGTCTGGAAGGAACGAGAATTCTGCTCTCGCTAGATATAGTACAGCAAGGCCACAAATGCTATCCGATAGCCGATGCCGGGAATCCAGGGCCCTGCCACTCAGAGGAAGCTTTATCAACCATACCCTACCAACTCAACATAGGCCAATTAAAATTGCATTTCCTTTGAATAATAGACCATAATCTGAACGTGAAAGGGCAATTAAAAAATAGATGATCATGGGACTCAAAAGGAATGCGACAGAAAACACAGCTCATGCTAGGAATGACATGAAAAGCAAAAAGCCTATCCTGCATACTTAACCTTTCCCTAATGGCCAGCTATAAGACAAAGTTATGACATGGAACATGCCACTTACACGACAGTAAGCAAGCCCATATAGCTAACGGCCGCTTATGACGAAGGGCTTCCCACGTACTTGCAATGGAGAAATTCCCAAAACCACTAACCATTCAGACAATCTTATCAGACGTATCCGGGGCAGGACAAAAAGAGCTAGGGGTACTCTCGCATAACTCCATGAGCTCAAGGGTTGGACACAGGCCAGCACCACGATGAGCCAAAGATCACATAAAAAACCCTCGCTCGCCTATCCAGACCCGAGTAAGAAATAATCATACCAGAAAGGGTAGGAATAATAGGGCCAATTGGATGCCACCAATCAAACCACAGAGAGATCCTACTACCATCCCCAACTATATACCGAGGGAAAGAACGAATCATATCCCTAACCATGAGAATCTTACGCCAAGACCAGCTGCAATCGTTGGGGCAAGAGACATCCCAATAATTCCTTCCTATCAGAATATGGGACTTGACCCACCGCGGCCGGAGTCTGACCTGGAAGATATGATGGACCAAATGTGCCTAGAGATGGTAACAAAATTCCACACCTCAATCTACTTAATACCCAGGCCACCCTCTACCTCAGGACAACATACATCAGCCTAAGCCACCTTGGCTCCCGTGGTACAAAGCCCGTACCCTTCCAAAGGAAAGCTCAAAATATCCTCTCCATATTTAGTATCACTCTCTTTGGAAGGATAAAAACTGAAACCCAGTACACTTGGATAGAGAACATAATTGATCTAATCAATTGGACCCTACCAGCATACAATAAGTAATTGCAAGTTCAATGCTTGACTTTCTTTACGATGCGGTCTAGAAGAGGCTGATAGTCCTCTTTTTGTAAACAAGTGGAAATCAGAGGGACTCCCAGATATCACATAGGGAGCTCTCCCTCAAGAAAGCCAAGACAATAAGAGATCAAAGCCTTGGTAGAAGGCTCAACACCAGAGAAAAAAACATGGCTCTTATACTGAGTAGGAACAAGTCTCGAGAACTACTGGAAGACAAAGATACCATCTTTCAAGACCTGAACCGAAGGAAGGTCACCCCGACAAAAAGCATGAGATCATCAGTAAAGGCAAGCTGAAAGATACCATCCTTTTGGCACCTCCAGTGGTAACGAAACTGACTACCAACTACTATCTCTGCAACATCCCTGCAAGAACATCCATGCAAATAACAAAAAGGTAAGGGGACATCGGATCCCTTTGCCTGATACCACGCCAACCCCGAAAGAAACCATTAGATTCCCCGTTAATGATGATCGAAAAGCTCGTGTTAGAGACACATAATCCATCTAATAACCATGGGGGGAAATCTGAGGCAAATCAACACATCAAAGAGAAAATTTCAATGCAAACAATCATAGGTGTTCATCAAATGCACCTTCATGGCACATCTAGGAACCCTGAAATTCTCCCAATGATAGTTCTACATGAGCTCCTGAGACAAGAGGATATTATCTGCAATACTTTGAGAGGCAACAAAGGCCATCTGGGAAGGATCAATAAGGTCTCGAAGCACCACCTTAACACGATTAGCAATGATCTTGGCTATGCACTTATAAATCGTGTTACAGCAAAAAATAGGCCTGTAATCATTAAGGCTCGAGGGATTAGTCACTTTGGGATTTAAGACAAGGAATGTATGGTTAACTTCTTTGAGAAGCTGACCATTACCAAAAGAATCCTGAATCGTTTCCATAATCTCTTCCCCCATGATATGCCATGCCCTCTTAAAAAGGAGGGCGTTATACCCATCAAACCAAGGGATGTACCATCCTTAAGAGAGAAGAAAACCTTTCAAATCTTATCCTCAATAACCTCACGACCCATCTTACGCTGTTGAGAATCAGAAAGGGATTTCAACATCCAGTTCTTCAGCTCAATCAAACCCAGATAATGACCTGGACCACGAGTTCCCAACAAACTCTAAAAATGGTCAACAATCAAAGCCTTAACCAAATTTGAGTCTTCAAGGATAGTCCCGTCAAACCCAAGAATAGAACTGATTTTATTAAAATTCATTCTCTTATTAACTGACTTAAAGAAAAATTTGTTATTTTTATCTCCCACATCAAGCCAGTGAATCCCAGATTTTTGCTTGAGAAAACTCTTCTCCTCTTCACTCACTCTAGCAAAAAGTTCAAGCTTCTCTTTTTCAATCCGACATCACACTGGGTCAAGAGGGTTCAACCCTAACATGCTCTGAGCATACTCCAGGGAAGCCCTAGCCTCATTAAGTCTAACTAAAATGTTGCTAAAGTGTTCCTTATTGAAGTCCTTAAGCTATAACTTAAGCAGCTTTAGCTTCCTGACAACCCTGAACATAGCACAACCAGCAAGGGGCGTGCCCCACACTTCAGCAACCAAAGGCAAAAACTTATGGTGATTGGCCCACGTATCAAAAAATTTAAACAGCTTGGGCACCTTGTCAACTTTGACAAGAGAGTGGACGCGGATGGGTGAATGATCAGAGATACCTCCAAGATAAAAAAAAAACTGCTTTAGATTTAGAAAAATTAGAGATCCAAGTGTCGTTAACAAGGACACGGTCAAGCTTCCTCTAAATAGTATCACCATCATCCTGACAGTTAGTCCACATATTAAAAGCAACCAGAATACTTCAATTCTAAAAGTTCTGAAGTAATTAAACAATCATGAACTCCTGATAGTAGCGAGGCCATCTACTGATACCCCCCTAACTTCTCACTCAGACTCTGGATAGCATTAAAGTCACCAATTGCCAACCAGGGATCATTCCCAAAAATGCAAGACCTATACTCAAGCTCCTGCCAGAGCACAAATCTCTCACCAGAATCATTAGAACCATACATAAAGGAAACAAAAAAAAAGGAGGCAGCCTATCTATTAATTTCACTTGACAGTGAATTATTTGATCTGAGATACCAATACAAGTAACATTAGAAACTTTGGGATTCCATAAAACCCAAATTCTACCATTCACAGAAAATTAGTAGTTATTTATAAAGGACCAACCAGGAAATCTACGGTCATATATAACTGAGGCATTAGGGGCGGCTACTCTAGTTTCTAAGATCCCAAAAAGCATAACACCTAAGGAGGCAATCATATGATGAGCCTCCACTTGCTTACCGCTTGTGTTGAATCCTCGAGAATTCCAGCAAAGGATGTTATGCATAATACCAAAAACCAAAAGGATGCTACAAGCCAAGAAGTAAGAGTCAAGTGAAATTTCCCCTACAGGGAGACTTCTTCTTCTTTTTCTTCTTCTTCTTCTTCTTATTATTATTATTATTATTATTATTATTATTATTATTATTATTATTATTATTATTATTATTATTATTATTATTATTATTATTATTAATACTAAAGTCAAGATTTATTTTACTAACCAAAAAGAGAAGACATGTTATTATTAGGAGTAGGAGAGCAGGAAACTAAATCAGAATCAGAATCAGAATCAGAATCCGGATCAAAGCCCGATTCAGAGTGCACAATCAGGCCAGAATCTAAATGCAAAGCAAGATCATCACTAGGCAAATTATGAAAATGACAAGGTACCTCTGGTAGAGAAGATGTTAGACCCCTCATATTTAAATGCTTAAAAAAAAGAAGAAAATCAAATCAAATCAAATTAGAGAGTTTGGGACGTAATGGGTATTTTGAAATTCTATTTGTTTTAGGAATATAAATATATATCTTTTAGGTGTCTGATAGTTACGTACATTCATAGGAATACACCAAAGTTCAGAGGAGCCTCCAAAGAATTCCTAGGAAGAGACTTCTTGGGATTTTACAAATTGATTGAGGTAAGATTTAAAATTGATTTTTGATTTGGGATTGTAGTAGTCTACGAATTTTCGTTGTCATTGGAATTTAATTGAAATCTTTGAGTTCGTCAATTTTTAGGGCTTTTGATACAATTGAATTGAGAATATCAAATTTTGGGTTTAATCACGATCAGAGGTAAGGATCTGTTATTTTGAAATCCCAATCAGTGTTGGACCAATCAATCTTAGATTTGTCATGGTGTATTCTTTTAAATCTGATATACAACTGATCTTAATGTTTGTGTTCAGCATAATGTATTCAATTTTTATTCTTTTTCGTCATTCTGATGGTTGTATTGGACTCGGTGCGTGAGAATTTTATATATATATATATATATATATATATATATATATATATATATATATATATATATATAGGGAGCTGATCCGTTGATAGCGCTAGCAAAATGGGGTATTTTGCTAGCGCGATCTGACCGTCCATCCTGAAAGATGGACGGCCCAGATCGCGTATTTTTGCGGCGCTGTCAGCAGTCCGCTACACTGTCTAGCGGACGACACTTTTTACCGTTTTGCCCTTGCACCCCCTCCGCTACACTGTCTAGCGGAGCACATAATCGAAGCCCACGTTGACAGCCACGGTGTCGTCCGCTAGACAGTGTAGCGGACGACTGACTCAACTGACACATTACTACGTGTTTGTACCTTTATTTCTACACACAACGGGTTGTCGGAATTCCTCAAGCTCCTTCGGCTACAATTTTCTTCTCCTCCTTCGGACTCGCTACAATTTTCTGCTCCCTTCAAGCTTCGAGTAAAACTTAGCTTCACTCAAGTAAGGTAAGTTTGCGAATGGTGAAGTTTTCTTTATGGATTGAATGGTAAAATATAATTTGCTTTTGGTCGGACAAAAACGTATAGATTTTTTTTTATGTTCTAGAAATTTGTCACTCTATTCTTCAATTTGTGATGTTCTAGACATGATGTTCATAAAAAAGGTGTAATTTGTAAACTCTAAATAAAATTATAGTTTAATTCGATTTTTTGGCATGATGAATTCGTCTATTTATCTTAGTAATTTTAATTTGTTATGTTCAGTAAATTAATAATTGTTAATTTGGAGACACTTTCAGGGGTTATGCATACGGTATGTTTGTCATCCTAAATTGGTCTATTCGTCAAGGTAATTTTTAGGTAATATTTTCAGTTAGAAATGCCATTTGATTGTTAAGCGTAGTCTATTTCTACACAGGTCTTGTTTCACAATGTCTGATTTCGTGTCGAGCTCCAACGTCCCCGTAGATGCTAGTGATCCGTATCTAGGACGAACGTTTCAAACATTGGAAGAAGCTGAAGAATGTTTTCGAGCGTATTCATTGAGGGTTGGTTTTGGCATTAGAATAAAGACTACAAGAACAAGCAACGTAACAAAAAAGATATGCTCTCGCTTATACGAGTGTCATAGGGGCAGAAATCCACAGCAAAATGAGACACGCGTAGGCAATGATGACAGTGATGACGAAATAGGATATTCGCGTAGAAGACGGGACTGCTTTGAGCGCACAAATTGCCAGGTCAAGATGTTCGTAAGCTACAAAGCCAATCAAGATCATTGGCTTATTACCAGCCTGGAACTGGCACACAATCACCCGTTAGTAACTCCTTCTAAGGTGAGTCAGATGCATCAACACAAGAAGATGGGTAAGGTCGCGAGGAGCCTAATTCACACAATGAGCAATGCGCGAATTGGACCTACTGAGATTGTTAATGTTCTTGCTGAACAGGCTGGGGGAATTCAAAATTTAAACTTTAACACGACAGACGTTCGTAACGCGGTCCGAACCCATAGACGAGCCGCGTATGACCTCAATGATGCGCAATCGACAATGAGCCTATTGAAACGGATGCAGATGGAGGACCCGCAGTTTACCTTCGACTATAAACTTGACGACGAGCATCGAGTTAGTACAATTTTTTGGGTCGACGGTCGTTCGAGGCTAGCTTATAAGCATTTTGGGGATGTCGTGACTTTCGACACCACATACCGTACCAACAAGTACTCGATGCCGTTCGCTCCTTTCACCGGCGTCAATCATCATTATCACTCCATCCTGTTCGGGTTCGCCTTGTTAAGGGACGAGAGCGAGGGTTCTTTTGTATGGTTGTTTAGGACGTGGCTGGAAGCAATGAACTTCAAAGCACCCAAAGTGATCATCACCGATCAAGATTTGGCAATGAAGAAGGCTATTGCGACCGTCTTCCCAGACACCCGGCACAACTTGTGCACTTGGCACATAAGCAACAAATACCCTGAACGTCTGCATCACGTGTACGCAAAGTATCCAGACTTTAAACAGGATTTTGACAAGTGCATTACCAAGTCATTAACGATTGAGGAATTCGAGGAGAGGTGGGAAAAGCTTGTTCGGGATTACTCATTGCAAGACAACGAGTGGCTCCAGCACTTGTACGAGCGCAAAGAGCAATGGATTGGCGTTTACACGAGGAGGTATTTTTCAGCGGGCATGAAAACGACGGGCAGGAGTGAATCTATGAATGCCACGTTCGATAGTTATGTGGGTACAGCTACCAATTTGAAGACTTTCGTTGCATCCGCACAAAAAGCGGTAGCTTCGTTGTTCGTAAAAGAAAGGGCTGCAGACTTTGCAACAACGTACAAACAAAGGAGAAGGTTGCTTGAGACCCCGCTGGAGCTGAACGGTGCCAAAGTCTATACGAAGGAGATCTTCTTGCTATACCAAGTAGAGCTGCGAAAATCGGGACGATACAGTATAAACAAGGTGGCAGAAATGTCTACGCGTGAGTACAAGGTTTATTCGCTCGTGAATGACCTCGTCCCTGAGAAGCTGCGCAGAATTTATACGGTGAGCCACGACACATTGACGGACTCGGTGACATGTGTTTGCAAGAAGTTTGAGTTCCATGGCATCCTGTGTAGACACATTCTGCGGTTTTTCACCCAGAAGAATATCAGGACAATCCCCGATAAATACGTCCTGCCACGGTGGACGAAAGGTGCAAACAGGTTGCACGGTACCATTTCCTTTCCGGAGCACCCGTATACTGACTTTGAAGAATCAGAGACGTTGCGGTATAATCATCTGGTGACGATGTTCACCCGTTTGTCCGTAAAGGCTGCTGCTACAATGGTCGGATATAAACATCTCCTCGAGGTAGCTCAGCAGCAAGAGCCCATCGTCGACCAGTTGGAAGCAGCTTCAGTCAGCAATGCGGTTGACACCGAGCCTACGACGGAATCAGAAGATGACGAGCCGGGGGAGGAAGACGACAATGATATCCGGCTTTGGATCCAATTATATCGCAAACGAAAGGCCGCAAGAGATCTACGCGGATGAAAAGCTCTATTGAAACGGCAACTCAACCTAAAAAGCTGCGAAGGTGTGCATTGTGCAACAAAATGACCGACCACGACAAGCGGAACCATTACAAGGCACTGGGGATAAGTCCAGGGGGTTTGCAAGATGGGGAAGAAGATGACGCCGAAGATGAGGACGGACAAGCTGCAGTGGACCTTTAATTTTTTGTATAAGTTTGACATTTGTAATAATTTTTATATAAGTTTGACATTTGTAATAATTTTTTCTAATAATTTTTCAACCGAATACCGGAATTATTTTTTCTGATGTAGCGATTTCTGATGTAGCGGACGGATATGCATAGTCCTAATTTTTTGGTTATCATTTATGTCCGCTATACAATGTAGCGGACGTCATCGCAGAAAAACTTTTGGTGATCATTTATGTCCGCGATACAATGTAGCGGACGTCATCGCAGAAAACTTTTGGTCTTCATTTATATCCGCTATACAATGTAGCGGACGTCATCGCAGAAAAACTTTTGGTGATCATTTATGTCCGCGATACAATGTAGCGGACATCATCGCAGAAAACTTTTGGTCTTCATTTATGTCCGCTATACAATGTAGCGGACGTCATCGCATAAAAACTTTTGGTCTTCATTTATGTCCGCTATACAATGTAGCGGACGTCATCGCAGAAAAACCTTTGGTCTTCATTTATGTCCGCTATACAATGTAGCGGACCTCTATCCTATTGTACATATTAATCAAAACGGGCAACAGCTTTTATCAGTCCGCTATATTCTCTATCTCTCTCTCGAACATCTTACCCAAGCCGCTACCCCATCTACGGCGACCCACATCTCCGGCGACACCACCGTCCTCCCCTCATCGCCGACCTCGATGGCTTCTGGATCGGAGACCACCTACGATTTTATTGGCAACTTGCACCTAGCAGGCAAACACTTTTTCAAAGTCATGATGCCGGGATTTGAGAATGAACTTGTAGCCCATCCCTCTTTCTCTGTATTTTCGTGTGTTAAAAGTTTGATCTTTTGGTTAAAAACTAACCTATTTTTTGTATTGTGTTTGTTAGGACATACCGGAAGCCTTTACCAATCAATTTACAACAATTCATGACAGTTCAAGATTATATAGCCGCAAGGGGGCCTGGCAGGTTGAAATCAAGCTGAAGCCCGGCCGACCCCAAAAAAAGCAATTCGCAGAGGGTTGGAACGTCTTCGTGCGCCAGCATGGCCTCGAACTCGGGGACTTTGTAGTGTTTGAACACCTTGGGTGGTGGGATTTTCAAGTTGTAATATTTGATCGGAGCGCTTGTGAAAAAATTTATTTCCCCCAATGTGAACCCTAATTTATTAATAATAACCAAATTTATTGTATACATGTTCATTATGTTTTCAAATTTTTTCTCGCTTAATTGTGCCGTTTGAGATACATTGTCTTCGGACGCCAATTTATTAAAACTGCATAACGCTACATTGTGTCTAGCGGACGGGCTAGCAGAATGCCTTTTTCCCCACCCCCACCGTCCGCGATATTGTCTAGCGGATGGGCTAGCAGATTGCCTTATATCAACACTTGGAAAATTTTCCCCACCCCCACTGTCCGCGATATTGTCTAGCGGACAGGCCAGCAGAATGATTTTTTCCCCACCCCCACTGTCCGCGATATTGTCTAGCGGACAGGCCAGCAGAATGATTTTTTCCCCACCCCCACTGTCCGCGATATTGTCTAGCGGACAGGCTAGCAGAATGATTTTTTCCCCACCCCCACTGTCCGCGATATTGTCTAGCGGACAGGCTAGCAGAATGATTTTTTCCCCACCTCCATCGTCCGCGATATTGTCTAGAGGACGGGCCAGCAGAATGCCTTTTTCCCCACCCCCACCGTCTGCGATATTGTCTAGCGGACGGGCCAGCAGAATGCCTTTTTCCCCACCCCCACCGTCCGCGATATTGTCTAGCGGACGGGCCAGCAGAATGCCTTTTTCCCCACCCCCACCGTCCACGATATTGTCTAGCGGACGGGCCAGCAGAATGCCTTTTTCCCCACCCCCACCGTCCGCGATATTGTCTAGCGGACGGGCTAGCAGATTGCCTTATATCAACACTTGGAAAATTTTCCCCACCCCCACTGTCCGCGATATTGTCTAGCGGACAGGCCAGTAGAATGATTTTTTCCCCACCCCCACCGTCCGCGATATTGTCTAGCGGACAGGCTAGCAGATTGCCTTATATCAACACTTGGAAAATTTTCCCCACCCCCACTGTCCGCGATATTGTCTAGCGGACAGGCCAGCAGAATGATTTTTTCCCCACCCCCACCGTCCGCGATATTGTCTAGCGGACAGGCCAGCAGAAAGCCTTCTTACACTTAGAAAATTCTCACTTCCCCCACTGTCCGCGACATTGTCTAACGGACAGATTTTGCTTTTCAATCAACCAAACTCAAATCATCTTCAACGGAAATCAGACAAAACAATCAATCAATAATCTTCAACACAAATCAATGAGAGCTTTCTAAATATTCATAGTTTATTAAAAAAAAATAAAGTGTAATGGTACAATGTCAACGGGGGGAATCATGTTGGGAGGGATTCTCGGCATTTGCCGGATTTACAATACACGTAACCGCTCTAGGCCGGCCTTTCATAATTTGCCAAGCCATTCTATATCTAAAGGTGTCTACTTCTGCTTGGCTCCACACCGCCGCCTTGAGGCTCTCGGACCGGCAAATGTAATCCATGTACATGCAAAGGAAAACGCCGCAGTCCGAAGTGTTACGTTGCTTGGGCCTCCTCTTCTTCAGTCGCCAATCGAGCTTTGGCCGCGCCGGTACAGGGTTACCACGAACACCATTGACCATTGCACAAAATATATTCTGCAAGAAACATAAAACGGCGTAAGACACGAGTTATAACATTTATGCCAAGTTACAATAACTGTTAAACAACAATCGTAATATTACCATTGAATCCAACTGGGCTTTGTACATCTGCAGCACAGGCATAAAGGCGGTATCGTCGTGGAGACTGTCGATCACCGATACGACTTTCTCCACCGGTTCGTAGCAAACCAAGTACCAGTGGCTTTCCCCTAAAAATGGGATTAGAAACACGTCGGCTACACTTGCGCTCACTGGACTATCCCTAGCAAGATACGCTCGTAGGTTAGCGGACGGTCTCCACTGGCCCAACTTTTTCTTCCGCCTTTGCTCGACCCACTCATGCCATTCAGACACTAGGAGGCTATGAAAAAAGGCATCAACCAAAAAAATAGCCGGGTACTCGTTCAGCCGCTCCCGACCCCTTTCCTTCAGAATCTCCACGTATGTGGAGATGACACCGTTGTCTAACCAACTCCCCGGAGCCAGGGAGGCCATTTCTCCCCACTCGCAAGTGTAATCCATGCCCTCCGGATGATTCACACTATACAACGCTTTGTCCCGGGGGAAGCCGCTAAAATAACGCTCTGTGATTATTTGGCATTTATGCGGCTTTAGGGGCTTCACTGGATGCCCTTTGCGATATTGCCCTCGGGGGTCAACGGGGGGATATTGCACTCCTTCCGGGGGGTCGACCGGGGGATATTGCCCTCCTTCGGCAGTAGATGGTCCTGCCCATGGGACAATAGGCAGTGTCTCCGACAGACTGATGTGTCCGAAACCCCAGTCTTGCGTGACTTGACTCTGAGAGAAGGGTTGGGGTTCCGAGTCCAATAGCAAAGAGAAGGAGGGCACACTGTAGTCTTCCCACGGCGCTTGAGCCTGGCCCATGGTGCTTGGCTGTCCCCAATCACCACCCATTCCCGGCACAGATGGACCACCATATCCCTGGCTCACTCCCGAAGTCTGTCCCGAGGGATCGGTGTATCCCTCGCTCACATATGGGGGCTGCCACCCCGGATAACCCATTCCCGCGCTGACGCCGGAAGGCTGGCCCGATGCTTGGTGTAAAAAATTCCCGCAGCCATACGCCAACGCATCAGCCTGTTGGCGAAGCTCCTCGCCCATTGCATCCACCAAATCCTTCCGCTCGCGCAACTTCTGGAAGAAGGCGAATGAGGCATTAACCTACATCCAGAGAGATAATAAATAAGAAACCTCATACACAGTTAGAATCATCAAGTTCAATTAAAGCACTTATTGGCCAACTTACCAGATTGTATGCCATGTGATCATCGATCTGACCCCTAGGGTGGTACTTCTCCCCGCGTTCAAACCTTACTGGAGCTACTCTCCTCCGGGTGATGCGGTAGTACCACCCATTGTACTGTTCAATACTGATCACGGGGTCAGGCTCCGACACAATGGCCGCCAGCGTGTCCTGCCAGGATTCCCAAACCTCAAGTTCTCGTGCGCACAAGTCGTGCGCATTTGCCTTGCCAAACCGAGGGACACCCGGTGGGTTCCTGTTAAGCCTCATATCCGGCGCGCCTGCTGGCAACCCCTGCAGGCACTCAAAATGGCGCATGGCGTGATCTGGCAGCTGCCACTCTGCGACCTCGAAGTGGATCAGGGGTGTGCGTTGTAACCCAGAGAGCGTGAAGACGAACGACTCTCCCACCCGTCGCGCCAAATGTTTGTACGGTGCCCATCGCATCTGGCCAGGAGATAACGAGTCGAGCTCCCCCCGATAGTACGTAATGTTGTGATGGGGATCGTCTCTCCTCTGGTAGTGGCTGTCCTTCCGACTGTACTCCCAGGCGCACAACCGAGGCCACACATTATCGGTTCCGTCCCTACGCGTGGGTGCGCCGGTAGCAAGGTGTTCATAAGACCACACCTGAGAGCAAAGACAAATTAAATAAAGTATCGTCAAATTTTATTGTCAATTCAACCCAAAAAAAAAGAAACGAGCGAGTAATCAAGAATTGTATGATATACCTGCAATAGCGAGAGACATGCACATATCGCTTTGGAGTCGGGCCTCGTTGCCTTGTGCAATGCTCGGTAGAGGTACGCAAGAGTTGCGGCTCCCCAGGCATAATCCCCAACCTCCAGCAGGTTACCCAACAACGGTAAATATTTGACGCTGACGGTATTCTTCGACGTTGTTGGGAACAGAATTGCCCCCATCACCCACAAGAGGAAAGCTTGTGTGTACAGCACAAGCATCTGATCCGTGTAGTTATCCGGCAGAACCTTGTAGGTATCTACCAACCATTTCAACTTGATACCCCCAGTGCTAAATTGATCCTGGGGTATCGAAGTAAAGAAGTCCCTAGCGGTCCTCTTATTCGTTGCTTCCGACGGAGGAGCTATTACCGGCCGCCCCGTCACCGGTAACCCTAAGATGAACCCTACATCTTCTAGGGTAATTGTCAGCTCTCCGAGAGGGAAGTGAAACGTATTCGTTTCACTTCTCCACCTTTCAACAAGGGCACCTATTAAGTGCCGGTCAAGTTGTTGAAAGATCTGCCCACGCGTGAAAATCCCAAACCCAATCCCACGCAGTAATCTTTTCTGGGTTCTGTTCAATTTCCATTCTTTAAAATTATCGGATACTTCTACCGTGTTGAGAAGTGCTCTTTCCTACGAATTAATAAATACAATTAAAGCAAATTAAACGATATACAACGTTCCCAATAATAACAAAGTTGATAAAATAACTGTCTTACTCCACCATCCCATATGAGCGTACTGATATGGTTTGCTTGGTCGTATAATACGGACGGATCTTCTGGTCCAGGGTTGAAATCCATTTTTCGCAACTGAAATTATGCAAAACGGCAAGGTTGGAAGCGTAAACATTCTCAAACATACAACGCTAGCACAGTCAACGCTAGCATGTGATCAGATAATACTCACATAAGTTCACATGCTGTGTATATGCAATGTACATAGATACAAACAGACACGGGAATGGGATTTTACAAGTGAAATCACATGAACAAATAATACGCAATACACATATATAATCTATATATATGTATAGATACATTGACAAACGCTAGCACAATGCAGCGTTTCGCACACATTCAAAATCATGCATAAGCCGCGATAACAACTCTAGATTATGAACAAATAAAGGATTGGTTTGTGAAGTTACGTGATTGATTCGTCGAATAAAGGATTTCTTGAGAAGAAATTGCGCCGATCTACTTGCCAACACCGCTAGAAGAATTGTGAGAAGAAGGAATGAATAGCAGTTTAGAAGGAATGAATAAGGGTTTCGGAGTAAAGAAGGGGAAAAACGGTCCGCTACACTGTCTAGCGGACGGTAAGATAATGACAAAGTAACAGTCGTGTTGACTGTGTCAGTCGTCCGCTACACTGTCTAGCGGACGACACCGTGGCTGTCAACGTGGGCTTCGATTATGTGCTCCGCTAGACAGTGTAGCGGAGGGGGTGCAGGGGCAAAACGGTAAAAAGTGTCGTCCGCTAGACAGTGTAGCGGACTGCTGACAGCGCCGCAAAAATACGCGATCTGGACCGTCCATCTTTCAGGATGGACGGTCAGATCGCACTAGCAAAATACCCCATTTTGCTAGCGCTATCAACGGATCATATATATATATATATATATATATATATATATATATATATCTTCTTCAAGCTATTGTCGCGATGGCTAAAATTCTGATGTACACTTAATTCTCACGCCAAAGCTCCGTTCACGTGCCCTTCCTGTAGACATTGTAATCATGACTACGGTTTAGTAGTATGCAATTCAATTCATGTTTCACTTCTGTTTATTCACAATTTCTAGGTCTCGTTGAGCGTGCCAATGAGTGCTTGAATCACTTATGTTGGACTTTCCTTCTCCTGTTAATCCTTATTCTAACATTCCATTAGCCTTTGACCCTGAGTGTCCTTTTCTTTGGCTAGAATAATGTTTGTCACATTATTATATTCATTCTCTTGTTAAAGCCTCCTTATGAATTCTTACCTTTTCAATGGGAAATTCGTTGATGCTTCTGTAGTTCTTATCGTCTGTCCAGATATTTCGTCACATGAGTTGTAATCCTGTTTTGAGTCCAGTTGTGTGTGTGTGTGTGTGTGTGTGTATATATAAATATTGTTAATCGATTCAATTCATTCATATGTTTACTTCAGTTGGTTCAGTTTCCGTTTTCTTCATGATTTTGTTCTTTTTGATATAATTACACTTCTGCGTGCGTTCTAGAATTATCAAAATAATCCGTTTGAATTTGTTTGTAAGTACCCGTTAAGTTCTAGTAACGACGTTCGGTAACCTATTGGAAACACTTATTATGTGCCGTGGGCATATGACCCATTAGTTTACATCATAAACTTTGATTTTCGTGTCTGGTCAAATTTCTTGAACACATGTATAGGTAACTATGTGAGCCATGTCACAGTGTATGTGACTTTTCTGTTTCTGACTTATCCACATAGATTGGAACGTGGACTAGCTCAGTGGGATGAGCTAGAGATCGCGATCTTATTTTCTGAACCCGGTTTCACATGTCAGTGATGGCATGTGTGACCTTATTCCGAATGGCTCTCTAGTGTATGTCTCTGTACAATTATGTATTTTTGACATTTTGAAATTATGTTTTGTACAAAAATATATTTTGACACTTTTAAATTCTGTCTCGTATCTGTTCCATTAAAGTTTTGTA